>CM040400.1:40701603-41071603 GCA_022702515.1 Ilyophis sp. 1 JC-2022 | reverse complement strand
CACAATGTGTTTGACTTATTTCATTTGATTTGATTTGATCTGATTTGATGTAAATGAACGGAGTGACGGGGCATATTCCGCTTTAGCCTGTGTCTCTAGCTCGTTCTTCTTTCACAGCATTCCAGGTTTGTTACAGCGCTAGCTGGGCGCTGGATGACTAATCAGTGCCATGCAATGTACCATTCATTATGCCAGTAATATCAGTATGTACAGTATGATACCGCAGTATGAAATCTCCTTTAGTGTTTTACTGATTTTGTTTGGAAATCTAAGACAAGTAACTTAATTTAAATCAGAAGGCCTTTAGTTTACACTGCTGGTGTAAATACCACGTACAGTGTAGCCAGCTATAGTAGTTGTGGGGGGGGGAAATATTTTTGTTTCGTGGAAAAACATGTTTTTTACAAGTTATTTCTAAATATAGATGTCTCTGCTCGAACAAAGTACATCTTCCAACGAAAGGCTTGGGGGTGTATTGATTATTATGGATGAGCCCCCGCGGTCTGGTTTGAAATCCAGGCCATGCTCGACTGTGGAGGGGCAGCTCCACAGAGCAACAGAGCAACACACAGTTGTCTCTAGCATGGCCCGGGGAAGGAACAGCCTGACGTGTGGACTGCGGTGTGATCAGAAGCAGCGGCTGGTATCACATGCTTAGGAGGAGATTATGTGCTTGTCTGTGCTCTCCTGAATCTGATAACGGAGGTTGCAGCAGTGAGAAATGCCGATCAGTGGACATTCCAAAGAGGGAATATTATAATTATACACTTTCATTTATGAATGTGGGAATCTTTTCTATGTTTTCACTGCAATCTGAAATCAAATCTGCAATAAAAATAAGTACAAAGATTACTGTAGATTACAGTGTATGTCAATGGGGGTAGTGCAGGATTATCTACTATAAAAGGAGACATTTTATTGTCAGAACTTTTATTTTTTTTGATGATCACTTCTGTTGATGGATGCCTGTGATGTGCACATGTGATGTTGTGTGCATGTGATGTACGTGTGTAATGTATAGAATAGAATAACTTTTATTTTCCTGTTAGGAAACTTCAGTTGTAGCCCCAGCAACAACAAAAAAGACATAGACAGTGGGGCAGACCTACAACACACAAACAAACACATCAAACAAAGACATTCAACAGAATCATTGCATTAATCAAACTAATTAAGTGAATTAAAGTGAAATACAGCCATGATTAAAAATAGCCCCCGCTGTCCCGAGATGTTCAGTGTCATTAAGCAGTCCAACACACAAACTCCGGCTCCACTGTCGAAACGGAGCACCGAACTGCGTCAACCTTCCCAGTCGTCGCCTCACTCCTCCCCCACATTATCTTCTCCTTCCCTTCCCTGGTTGCCTTTTGAAGAATGGCCTGCACTCCCGGATCAGTCCCGACATCTTCAACTCCGGTGAAGAGTGAAGGTAAACTTTATTGCTGCAGATCAAATGGCCTGAGCATATGTTGTGAATGCGTCTCCATGGTGACGACCACAAACAAAATTATATCGACTCGACAATTTGTCAATATTATCAAAACGAGCAGCAGGAGTGCCCTGAAAAATCTCCAGGCCGCTTCCCCGTCCCACTACAGACACACAGCGCATGAAAAAAAACAAAAGCCAGACACAACAAAACACATTCAAATTAACAAACACAAACACGAGAGACAGCTGGGCCGTGTCCGTATCAGCACTCTTCCACACTGTTGAGTAGCCTTGGTGAGTAGATAGAGCGAGAAAGTCGTAGAGTACACGAACAATTTTCAAATTACAGTGTACTTGAAACACCCGGATGACACATTTACTTCCGGGATTTCGCCGAGTACATTCAGGAGCACACTTTTCAAAAAGTACAAAACATTTTAGTCACATAAATATGGGGCGCAGCGTCACTGACGTTTACCTTCAAATATAACAAAAACAACATGTGACATGGCAGCGCAAGAGTGGAACCAAGGGGCCATGACACCTTTCCTCCTCCACTACCACTCCTCTACTCCTCCCTCCCTTTCTCCACTACCACTCTTCTACTCCTCCCTCCCTTCCTCCACTACCACTCCTCTACTCCCTGCCCCGGAAACGGATCTTTGTGTTTTAATCTAGTGTCGCTGATTACATCTTAATTACGTATTAATGGTTACATATTAATTAATGTCTCACCGCAAACCACAATGTCAGGTACATTGTATACTGTACATGCAAATACTTGTACTCGAAACGTTCACAGTTTTGCATACTTCCGGGATTAGAGAGGAGTGGTAGTGGGGGAGTGGAGGAAAGGAGGTGTGGAATGAAGAATATTGGGACGCAGCCTGGGCTTTCGTTTTGAAGCTCACTTCTTGGTTGGGCTGGGAGCGGCCATTGTGCCATTGCTCACTAGCGCCACTGCGGTTGCCTCCAGTATAGGTCTTTCACCATGTAAGTCAATGGCAGCAATGTGGTAAAAATACTCAGTCAATACATTTTTTGCACAAAAATTTTAATTGCAATAGGTGCCTTTCCTTCATTTAATGCCTCTGCGTGTGCTGATTTTTAAAAAATATTGTGTCGTTTGGACAGGGTATTAACATTTGTTCAGGACCAATCAGAGGGACAGGTTGAGTCCTCTTCGGCTCCACGGAGCAGAAAAACCGGCGGCGAAAAAGTCTTCTGGAGCCTCAAAACTGTTTTTACAAGGCCGTGGGAAGGCAATGGGTGACGTCACAGTGACTTTGTCCATATTTTTATACAGTCTATGGGTGGGACGCAGGGTTGCCAGATCTTGCAAGACTTTCCAGCCAAATGGCGACTCAAAACTAGCCTAAAATATATTTTTAACCGAAAACAATGTATTTGAAGTAGAAATAATCATATTTTTACTTTTTAAAATAAGTGCGTGCTTTGCGACCTTTAATTTTTACCCGTGACTGCACTTTGAAAGTATCTCAATTTAGCTGTAAAACCGCGGAAATGGCAACACTATTTGGACGTCTTATGATCTGCTTACGACACTTCCACAGTGCGGTTGGAAAATAGTATGGCGGATATTTTTCGCGGACTACTAAACAGTGCACATTAAACAGCACACTTCTGCCAGTGCACTGTACGCAGGAGAAAGGGTAAAGTAGATATAGCTCTGATTCGGACACAGCCATGGACTACATTTTTCCATTACAGCGCCACGTGACGTTACATGTATGCGTGTGATGTATGCGTGTTCGCAGCAATGTAATGTTTTTTCACTAATGTAGTTTGCACATGTTACAGAATCAAAGTGAGAAGGTTGAGCTGAGTAGATGGGAATTAACTGTGATTTTTCCAGTACTGTAACCCAACCACACATTGAGAATAAAATAAAGATCTGCTTTTTTAGGGCTTTTTCAGCATTGGACAGCACAGTGTAGAGAGACAGGAAGAATGGGGAGCAAGAGAGGGGGAGACATGTGACAAAGGTAGCGCAGCTGGATTTGAATCACTAACGCTGCGGCTCACAATGAGCATGTGGACTGTACTCTACAGGCAATGCCACCGGGAAACCCCCATAATGCTCTGTTTTTGACCGCCTGACCCCTGACCACAGCAGGTTGTACACACCATGCCGCTGGGGCCAAGTTGAGATGAAATGATGAGAATAAATCCTCCAAATCTTTATTTAAACCGCTGCAGTTTTCATGTTGCTTTCATGGTCCCAAAATACAGTTTAATTAAGGAACCATCTGTGACTCATCAAAATTCAACTGCACTCTCCGGGAGGAAGGAAGTGGAAAGGTCTTAGTCATGGGATAAAAGAAAGGGCTGCATTTCTCTGAATGAAAAAATAAAATAAAACAGCATTGGCCAACATTTCTGTAACATTACAACAACATTTTTCACTTTAATGTTGCGTAAACAAGTCAACGTACGTAGGCTATGTCCAATGGTTGCTATTTTCTAAATCTGTAGATTTTTTGTCAGCTATCTGTGTGTGAAACACGGTTTGAATTCAAAAGCATTAGCTATAGGACGCAACAGATGTTTGTTTGAGAAATTGAGCAATAAAACTGGAGTTATATCAGTGACATACATAGTTCCAGAAAATCTCAGCATGCAGGTCGCAGTTTGGAGGAGAATGCATTTTGAGCACTGGTACTGTTGTATGTTAGTTTCATCTGAAGATTCTGGATTTGAGATTAATTATTTTCTTTACTACCAAATAACATATCAAGTCTCTCCTATCAGTTACTCTTTTGTTGCTGGGTGTGTAACATTTACCTACAGTACAGGCAGTGAACACAAAATGGAACAGCACTAATGTTATCCTTACACTGTCACCAGATTTGAGCCCAATACAGCCTTCATGGAATATTCTGGAAAAGCCTAATGTCAGTACATTTCCTTTTCCGTAGACTGAGTGAGATGATTGACCTTCTGGTGTAAAGTCGGTTTTGTAGTGCTGCAGAATTAGATGCTGGTAGTTTCTGTGCCACTGTACATACAGTCACTCCCTGTATGCAGTAAGCACCTCCACTACCCTGCAAATCCAGTCTGGCCAAGTCCCCTGTTGTCACGTAGTTGTGAGAAATTGCAGGTGGTTCGCACAGTTATTAAAAGCAGGCGTGATGCTATCATTTAAAATATGTATCCACTCAGGTGTTAAAGTGGAGAAATATGTCAGTTTGATGAGCGCCACAACTACTCAGGAGTAAAAAGCTTCGCCATGTGGGGGGGGCAGGTTGTACTGCGTGGAGTTTGTTGTGACGCCTCCGCTCACGTGGCTCATTAACGAGGGCTGATCGGGCTTGGCCAATCGCTGCAGTGCTGTTCAGGCAAACCAGCGGATGGGAGAATATACCAGAGACCGGACTGGGAAAAGGATAAGCATTTCGAAGTGCTGCGAGCGAAACAAACTTTTTAAGTTATCCGGGATATTCATCCCGCATCCAAACGGAGGTAAGCCAAAATGAGAACAAAGTTAAAAACTATTCAAATAGAAGTCAGTATAGGTCACGGAATGATAAACGTTACGTTAGTTTACACTTAGGCAAAGTATTTGACATTAGTATACTTATTTTCGTGGTTGTTTGATTGTTCTGAAAATATAAGCACTATTTATTTTTACTCTCGCAAGGTGGTTAAGCCAAAAGTAATTGGTAGTTAAAAATAAGATATTTTTCTCTGCTGCTCGATATGGGATTCTTCCCCCAAACATATTTAGTCACAATTATTCTCAACTAGCTACAATTCCACCCGAGGAACACAACTTTGCCAATCAGCTGGAAAGTAGATCCGGGTGTGGTTATATTGTTATTCGTCAATGCAAAGAAGCATATGATGGAATTATATCAATAATATTATTTTGTTTTTTAATTGATACTACTTTTGTCCCGGTCGAAAGTCCGAGGTTGTGCACCAGTGTAGCGGGTGGTGTTTTTAGAGGTTTGCCCAAATCTACTGAATAATAACCAAATAAGTTAAATTTTCTGGCTACATTTAAATGCGTGTTTGTACTAGCAAAAGACATGCGCTTCAGTAGACAAATATTTGGCTTATGCAGTGCTTGCAAATGAATTGTAATGTAATTTACATTTTCTAGATTATTGTCATGCTGACATTCCTGAGGGGATGACTGCCTGTAGGCTACTTTTTGAACATTGAGTTAATCTGCTGGTTGTGATAGGCTATTGAATGCGGTTAATAGCCTAATTGACAACCCACAGTGGCGCTGGTAAAACTTTAAATTTCATGCGAGATTGCTAAATGTTAGGTGTAATTACCGCACAGTCGCGCCACAACTATTAGTTTATATAGGGCCTACTTTAAATGTAGTAGGCCTGGCTAATTTACAATATGCTAGCTACTAAAGCTGACTACTACATATGGCTAAAATTTCAAGCTAAATAAACATCGAACAAAAAGTTCGAAAATTTGTGTTTGGTAGATTATTTCTCTGTTGTAACAATGCTTCTTGGCAATACATTTTATACCTTTGGAAAGCCTGTTTATTTCCCTTTTAAATGGTGCCCCATTTGTAAGGAACATGCATTTGTGGGATGAGCAGCACAGCTGAGTATGTTGGTTGTGCCCATGTAAAATATGCCAAATCTTCTCTGCCAATGCCAAACAGCTTATTCTGCTGTTGCTAGTGACTCTTGTTTGGTGTTGTTTGGTGGATTGGATGATTGAAGTCTATCAGTAACAAGAAAGAAACAAGTCATATTGGCAATTTTACAATTTATTAATTTAACAAACAGTCAGGAGCCTCAGTAGCGTGTGGAAGAACCATACACAGCCACAACAGCCGGGCACCTCCTCCTCATGCTGGTCACACACTGCTGTGGGATGGCATTCCACTCCTCAACCAGGATTTGTCGCAAGTCAGCCAACGTGGTTGTGTTGGTCACTCTAGCACGAACAGCACGCCCAAGCTGATCCCACAAGTGTTCAATTGGGTTGAGGTCAGGACTGTTGGCAGGCCATTCCATTCTCTACTCCCCAATTCTGGAGGTAGTCTCTGATAAACCCCGCTCTGTGGGGGCGAGCATTGTCATCTTGGAGGATGGAGTTCAGTCCCAGACTGTGGAGATATGGGATTGCCACTGGTTGCAGAATCTCATCTCGATATCTCTCTGCATTGAGATTGCCTCCAATGATGACAAGCCTCGTTTTTCCAGTGATGGAGATGCCGCCCCACACCATCACACTGCCTCCACCAAAAGGTGTTACTCTATCGGTGCAGCAATCAGCATAGCGTTCTCCCCGTCTTCTCCACACTTTGACCCTACGATCCAACTTCCGTAGGCAGAATCTGGACTCATCGCTGAACATAACGTTCCTCCACATGTTCAGGTTCCAGTGCAGGTGTAAGCTGTTTGGCATTGGCAGAGAAGATTTGGCAAATTTTACATGGGCGCAACCCACATACTCAGCTCTGCTGCTCATCCCACAAATGCATGTTCCTTACAAATGGGGCACCATTTAAAAGGGAAATAAACAGGCTTTCCAACGGTATAAAATGTATTGCCAAGAAGCATTGTTACAACAGAGAAATCTACCAAACACAAATTTCCAAACTTTTTGTTCGATGTTTATATGTTCAGCTAAGCAGTGGTGCATACTTTGACTGGTTATGCTTAAAGTAAAATTGAGTGCATCTCCTTTGGAGATCGACAGGTTCTGAAAGTATAAGCCTAACTATCAGCCAGCAATGGAAGTTCAATAATATAAAAACATTGAGCACCGGTAGCGTCATTCACTGAGGTCACATGTGTCATGCAGTCAGAATCGTGACAATGACGTCAGGTCGCGTGAACGTCGGTTTCCTAAATTCAAACTAACGGCAGAACTGCTGTGGCCAAAAATCAACGAGATTCTACTTGCAACTACAGGTAACTCGCATAACCATAAAAACACACGACTTCTGCTGCTTGTTGTGTGAATTAAAATAAAACCTGTTTTATTTTAATTTTAAGCTAACGTTACCATGTGCTAATTTATTGGCACGATCTCGCTGTTAAATTCGGTAATTACCCAGTAGTTGTAGGCCTAAATTACGTTGGTGTGCGCAAGCTGAGGCGGTCGATCATCTTCGGCATTATTAGCCACTAGCAATATGGCTGGCTATAAATTGTAGTGAGCATAGGTAACTATAACGTGGCGGCGGGTGACCTAAAACGGTCTAAAACTTTAGTAGGCTTATTATATAGTATTCTGGAATCAGTAATTGCTTTAGGTGAATTTATAGGAAGAAATGTAATCGTAACGTTACATAAAAATATTTGATCGTTAACTTTACTGACCAAGCTAGCTAACGTTAGCTAATGTAAGATAATTGCCTCTTTACCGACTCTTTAGTTGGCTAACGGTATGTTTACTAACGTAACATTAGCTAGTTATCGTTAAGATTGGACTCGTTTAACTGACTTCTGGAGTCTTTTTTTTGCTTTCTTTTTGCTTTTCATGGTGTGCGCTTGCTTGCTAAGTGCAAAAAACGAGTCCATGCGCTGTTCTCGATAACGTTAGATGTGAGCTCGCCTGGACGTTTACGGCGACATTGATCTTCACCAGATGATTGAAATCTGTGAATTAAGTCAATCATTCTGCGAAATGGTACTGCTGTTGGATGCTTTAAAAAATAAAAGTATAAAACAACTTTTATACACGACTGGTAAATGGCTTTAACAAGACAAAAGTAACGTTATATTAATGCTGTGGTTATTTAACCTTAGTTTGTATGGGGTTAATTTGTTTCAAAAGGTTTTAGAAATAAAATGTGAACATTTGTGTGAGTCATTAAGGGGGACTGATCGTATTACGCTAACTTCAGTATAGCACATGCCTTGCACGAAATAAGTTGAATGTCCCTAAATCAGTATAAAAATTCTATCTTCTAGTGCCGTTGACAATTCTGGTATTTGTTCCATCTGCGTTGATCACATGAGTTTGATGGATGATTAAGAGTCTGAGCTTGAATATTATGAATGGTAGAATTCTGATTGCCTCCAGAACATGGTCACTTGCATTCATTAAATGCGATTAATTAAAATTAATTCAGTTATGTAGTTAACTTTGGATGGAGCAAAAACCAGGACCGTCTCTGGCACTCCAGGACCAAGGTTGCCTACTTCTGATCTAGGTCATCTCCTGACACAGTAAACAGTATACCACTTAATTGTGTTGGGTAAGTGAGTTTTTATTAGTGGGGATATGTGTGGTGGTTTGGATTTCATCCCAGGTGGGAGTACCTAAAAATGGTTATGTCAGATCTGACCCCCCCCAAATCATAATCATTATCATTGCCACCACTAAGTTCCGGTTGTACATTTAACAAATGCATTGCTCTGTGAAATCGCGTAAAAAAACATGGAGAGATTTGTGCGATCATAAGTTTCTAAGAATCAAAAACGAGATGAGAATTTCAAATGCATCGGTGCTTGAAAAATAAAAATAATAATCAGGAAAGGCTGACTACTTAAAGTTAACAAAAATTAAAGTTAAGTAAAATTAAATAAAATGACACTATTGACAAAAAAAGTATTGGGTAGATTAATGAGTTGCAAGTGCAACAAGTGATGGTTGAGCAGCTTGTAGAAGGATACTATCAGCGCCACCTACAGGTGAACATAAGTAATTGTCCTTTGTTTGGGCAGGATGTCGGACCTGGAGGTTGTGAAGAAGATGCTCAGGGCAGTATTGCAGTCCAAGAAGACCGGCGTGTCGCTGTCACGGCTGCAGTCGGAGTACTGGACCCTGACGGGCGAGTATATCCCCCATAAACAGATGGGGTACCCCACTATGGAGGCCTTTGTGCGCAGCATGCCATCGGTGGCACGCATGGAGCTCGGCCGTATGGGGGAGGTGAGCGCCTGGGAGGGGGGGTTGCAGGGATTACTTGGGATTTTCAAGTAATCAGAGATAAAGAAATAAACACCTTTCATTTCCCAAAACAATTATCTAAGTTAATCAAAATGGCTGCCTTTTTCAGTAGTAACTGCTGAGCAGCTATCTGCCTGTGTTTGAGACATTTTTAGGTTCAGAAAAATCTCCATTTCTTTAGTAATCAGCAAAAAATGGTCCCTGTTCTCTGTCGCCCCCAGGTGGTGTGTTACGCAGCGGTGTGCAAGGAGACGGCACACATCGCTCAGCTGGTGGCTCGGCAGCGCACCTCTAAAAAGGCGGGCCGGTCTCAGCTGGTCAACTGCCAGATGAGGGTGAAGCCCAGCTCCCCCTTCATGCTCCATGGTATGTTCTCCTCAGCGCCCCCTGGAGGAGCAGGTCAGCGCTGCAGCCAGGGCCCCTCTGTTTCCACATCTCATCCAGCTTCAGCTCTTGAGTAACTAGCCAGGGGTGGAGAACCCTGGTCCTGGAGAGACACTGGAGCTGCTGCTGTGTTTCCCCCTCAACTCTTCTCAGCCTGGTTTTCTGGGTCTGAACCAAGGGGCCAATACACGGCTTCTTTTTTCTGACGCTCACTTCCTTGTGTTGGCTCCAGCATAGTTATTTCAGGCCCCTTTTTCAAGGCGAGTCAATAGCCTCTTTTCCACCGGGCTGCAGGAACTAAAAGAGGGCAGGAACTATCCACAACAGGGACTAAAACGGTTCCTGCTTGCTTTTCCACCGCACCTCCAGAACCGTGCAGATACAGTAGGAGGAAGGTTACATTTAAGAAGTATTGTGCTCTTTGTTTTATTTTTGTAATCCTACTTCAGTTTTTCTAATTTTTCCAGCACTATAACTGAGTGGTTTAGTCATTGCTATGGCACAGGTTGTTGTGGCACAGCTGTGGGTTGCTATGGCGCTGCAGCAGCAGTGTGTGATTGTAAGCTGACTGATGCTGTGCAGACCTGGTGTTTCCCAGCATATAACTCTCTTCTGCAGTGTGAGGACTGTGCTGTAAGTGGTGTGGCAGCGTAGAGCTCTCTTTCTTACAGTGTGAGGACTCTGCTGTAAATGGTGTGGCAGCGTAGAGCTCTCTCCTGCAGTGTGAGGACTCTGCTGTAAGTGGTGTGGCAGCGTAGAGCTCTCTCCTGCAGTGTGAGGACTGCTTTAAGAGGTGTGGCAGCATAGAGCTCGCTCTCCTGCAGTGTGCGGACTCTGCTTTAAGGGGTGTGGCAGCATAGAGCTCGCTCTCCTGCAGTGTGCGGACTCTGCTTTAAGGGGTGTGGTAGCATAGAGCGCTCTCTCCTGCCGTGTGAGGACTGCTTTAAGGGGTGTGGCACCGTAGAGCTCTCTCTCCTGCAGTGTGAGGACTCTGCTTTAAGGGGTGTGGCAGCATGGTTCTTTGTACTGCGGGTCATTAGTCAATCTTGGCAGATGCAGAATCCAGCATTTGGCCTATTTCTCTGCTCCTTGGAGAAATTTGACAGAGTGCAGAGCTAAGAATAAAGTCATTATATCAGGCCACATGCCCCTCTTCTTCCCCTCCCCCCTCCATCCTCTTCTTCCTCAGCAAGAGAAGTGGAGCCAGCAGGAGGGCTCTCTCCTCTCCCTTTTTTTGGGACAGGGGCGCAGGTGGGGTTTGGCTGTAAGCGGGTATCATGCCGGTACAGACGTGTTGTGTGTCTTTAGCGTGGGGCTCTCAGACAAACTGTTGCTGTTTGTTCCAGCGGTGACTCTGGTTCTTAAAGGTGCAACGTGAACCCTGGGAACACAATCACTCCAATGTACCACCTGTTTATCACTTTATATATTTTTTAATTTTCTTGCATGTACATCATCAAGCAACAGAAAATCGACTTGATACTTCTGAGGATCTGTGACCGATCCCTGGACCAGTCTTTTCCCAGCTTTTCTTGACTTGAAGTGAATTTGATACCCTCATTAAATGTGTGTATTATGCGCCAATGGTACGGCAGTCTCACAGAAACTCTTGAGCGATCGGCGCTGGGCGGCGCTGAGGGAACAGCGGAGTCCTCTTCCTCCAGGTTGGATGTGATTGTCCTGAGATCCGGAACGTTCTGTGGCTGTGCTGCGGAATTCGATGTGTGTGAATGTTCGTCCGCTGTTCGCTCAGAGGAAGCCTAGCTTTCAGGCCACGTTCTCCCCAGGAGCCGGATGGTGATGTTCTTGTGCCCAGATGAGAAGACTTGCCACCCCTTCCCCGATCTTTTCCTGAGTCCTGACAGCGAGGGCTTCGTGGGGTTGGGTCAGCTCTATCAGCCGCTGGTCTCTCTGCTGCGCTCTCTGGAGGATGTGCTGTTAGGTGCCTCTAAGTGTATTTAAAAAAATATTTTTTATTTATTTATGGTAGGTGGTGAGAGGGGTGTTATGTGTGCTATTTACTGTGTATGAAAGAGAGTTCTCATGAGCATTCTGCTCTTGGGTGTAGTTTTGAGAATGACCCTGCCTCCTCCTCCCTTCTGCAGCCAAACCCAGGACGTCTCTGCGACAGCCGGAGCACCTGGGCCGGTCTGTGCGGGGTGGGGCCCCTCCCGCCGGGCGCCTGGGGTGCATTGGGGAGCACCGGCAGATGTGCGTGCGGGACACCCAGCCCGAAGGGCGGGTGGGGCTGGCCCCCCAGGTCCGGGCCCCCAACGTGCAGATGAAGAAGCCCGGCGTGACCGAGAGGTGAGCTGAAGGCCTTCAGCGGCCTCGGACACACTGGCATAATACACTGTCGTCTCAGATACACTGGCGGTAATACACTGTCGTCTCAGATACACTGGCGGTAATACACTGTCGTCTCAGATACACTGGCGGTAATACACTGTCGTCTCAGATACACTGGCGGCTGATGCTGCAGGAACGCTGTGTACAGAATCTCTTTATACTTTTTTGTTGTTTTGTTTGGTGGTTGTGTGTTATTGGAGCGTTTGTCCATTCTCTTCCGCGCAGTGTTATATCAGTATAGCTGTGTTGCTCTGCTGTGATCAGTGCCCCTGGCTGTGTACTGGAATGTTCTTTGGCAGCTGTAGCATGAAGCTACTTTGCTGTTGTGAGTGGAGTTGGATCTGCTGACTCCGCACACGGCCACAGAAAACCGCTGACAGCACTCCCCATGTGCTAACACTAGTCTGGATCAAGGGGCCAAGACATGGGCTGTGTCTGAATCAGAGCCCTATCTTCTGTGCTGTTGAATGTGCACTGTTTAGCGGTCCGCGAAAAATATCCGCCATACTATTTTCCAACCACACTGTGGAAGTGTCGTAAGCAGGTCATAAGACGTCCCACCAGTGTTGCCATGTCCGTGGTTTTACAGGTAAATTGGGATACTTTCAAAGTGCAGTCACGGGTAAAAATGAAAAGTTGCAAAGCACGCCCTTATTTTAAAAAGTAAAAACATGATAAAATACATTGGTTTCGGTTAAAAATAGCCGATAATTTGGGCTAGTTTTGAGTTGCCATTTGGCTGGAAAGTCTTACAAGATCTGGCAACCCTGTGCCCCACTCTTGCGCTGCCATGTCACGTGTTGTTTTTGTTGTATTTTAAGGAAAACGTCAGCGAAGCTGCGCCTTATTTTTTTTTAAAACGACGCTCACGTCATATTTATGTGACCAAAATGTTCGTGTACTTTTTGAAAAGTGTGCTCCCGAATGTACTGGGCGAAACCCCGGAAGTAAGCATGTCATCCGGGTGTTTGAAGTATACTGTAATTTGAGAAATTTTCACGTACTCTACGACTTTCTCGCCCTATCTACTCACTGAGGCTGTGGAAGAATGCTGATTTGGACACGGCCTGGGCTTTCGTTTTGAAGCTCACTTCCTGGTTGGGCTGGGAGCGGCCATTGTGCCATTGCTCATGAACGCCACTGCGGTTGGCTCCCATATAGGTCTTTCACCATGTAAGTCAATGGCAGCAATGTGGTCAAAATACTCAGTCAATAAATCTTTCCCACAAAAATTTTTAATTGCAATAGGTGCCTTTCTTTCATCTAATGCCTCTGCATGTGCTGATTTTTTTTAAATATTGTGTCGTTTGGACAGGGTATTAACATTTGTTCAGGACCAATCAGAGGGACAGGTTGAGTCCTTTTCGGCTCCACGGAGTAGACGCAGTTTGTACAAACCGACAGCAAAAAAGTTTTCCGGAGACTCAATTCGGTTTTTACGAGGCCGTGGGAAGGCAATGGGTGACGTCACAGTGACTTTGTCCATATATTTATACAGTCTACGGTCTGGATCCAGCCATGCTAACACTATGGGAATTAATGGGTCTGGATCCAGCCATGCTAATGCTATGGGAATGAATACGTCTGGATCTACTATGAGAGAAAGGCCCATTGAGCCCTGCTTTGTGCTCTGAATTAGACACTGCATCTGTGCACAATGACTCAGCACATCTCTGATCCATGTGCCTCTCAGCAAACACAGCACCCTGACAGTAACAAGGGTCTTATTTTGTCTATATATACAGTATAATATGCATGTGTGAATTATTGTGTGCATGCGTTGGTGGGTGCGAGCATGTGTGTGTGAGCTTTGTATGCTGTATACGATTCCTGCAGTTGGTACTGATGTTGTTGGTCGGTTGGTAGAAGGCAGTGTTAAAATCAGACAGCAGTGAAGACGACATCTGCTCAAAGCAACCAAGCTTTTCAAAGCAAATGTTGGCAAAAATATTAAAACTAAAGGGATGTAGGAGAGGCCAGAATAGATTTGCATTGTCCTGATGCTATAAAAGTGTAATGGTTGTGGTTGGGTTTGCTGTAAGGGTTAAGTGTAATGGTTGTAAAAGGGTTGTGGTTGAGTTTGCTGTAGTAAGGGTTAAGTGTAATGGTTGTGTAATGGTTGTGTAATGGTTGTGTAATGGTTGTGAAAGGGTTTGCTGTAGTAAGGATTAAGTGTAATTGTTATGAAAGGGTTGTGGTTGGGTTTGCTGTAGTAAGGGTTAAGTGTAATGGTTGTGTAATGGTTGTGAAAGGGTTGTGGTTTGGTTTGCTGTAGTAAGGGTTGTGTAATGGTTGTGTAATGGTTGTAAAAGGGTTGTGGTTGGGTTTGCTGTAGTAAGGGTTAAGTGTAATGGTTGTGTAATGGTTGTGAAAGGGTTGTGGTTTGGTTTGCTGTAGTAAGGGTTAAGTGTAATGGTTGTGTAATGGTTGTAAAAGGGTTGTGGTTGGGTTTGCTGTAGTAAGGGTTAAGTGTAATGGTTGTGTAATGGTTGTGGTTGGGTTTGATGTCGTAAGGGTTAAGTGTAATGGTTGTGAAAGGATTGTGGTTGGGTTTGCCGTCAGGGTTAAGTGTAATGGTTGTGAAAGGGTTTGCTGTAGTAAGGGTTAAGTGTAATGGTTGTAAAAGGGTTGTGGTTGGGTTTGCTATAGTAAGGGTTGTGTAATGGTTGTGACAGGGTTGTGGTTTGGTTTGCTATAGTAAGGGTTAAGTGTAATGGTTGTGGAATGGTTGTAAAAGGGTTGTGGTTGGGTTTGCTGTAGTAAGGGTTGTGTAATGGTTAGGGGTGGGACGATTCAATCCCAAAACGATTCGATTCGATTACGATTCTTTAGGCAAAGGTTCGATGCATCATAATATCTTACGTTTGACCACGATTCGATAAGATTCGGTTCGATTAATTTCGATACTTTAAAAAAATGTAATAGGTATGCTAATGTGATTTGATACCGATACATTCAGCAGTAATTAAATATTCAATTAGAACCTTACACCAAGTTCACAGCATTATGTTTATTGTTAAGGCATGCCATACATTTTGCAGCTGTCTGCAGCAAATAATGCAGCAATAAACATGACTAACAGTGTATTTTCTGAAGTTGCCCTATTTAGGTTATTGTTTTTCAAACAGTGTCAGACATGGTACCCTAATACATTTCCATTATTTACAAAATGAAAATGGCAAAATGTATAACAATTACTAAACTGGGCCAAGAAAAATGAAATAGCCTATAGGTTAGTGTCATGCATAGTACTTTCCTAAATCTTAGTACGATCTAGAACTTTGGTGGAGCAAGATGCCCATCCATCCGTAGTTAAAGCTACTCTCGTAGCGTTTTGCAAGGACAGTCGAACAGTTTTCTTCACCTCTTCATACAGAGCAGGTATACATTTTTCACTCAAATATTTTCTGTATGGTGTATCTAGGTTCCACGACATTCATTTTGTGAATCGGACAGTTAACGTAGTAATAATTAATTGAACGTAAGACATTGGAAATAGTCTTACTATTTTTGTTTTTTGTCTCTAACGTCTACTTGATTTTGAATAGAAAATGGTTTAAATTTAAATATCAGAAAGCACTTTACAATTAACTGTCTGGACACGGTATGTGTATAAAAACTAATAAAAACAATTATACAAAAAAATAGAACTGTTTGGCCATTTCTCCAGGAAACTCAGGGGAAGTGTCAATGACTCCCGAGTTTAGCTTGCTAACCAGCTTGCTAACGCGCTTGCTGTCAATTCACGTCAATTGTGTATCGTCGGCTCAAATGGTTTATCATGTTTGTGGTGTTGCCTGTGTATCTGATTTCTACTTGCCAGATCTTGCATATTGCAGCGGTTTTGTCAAGTACACCCTCCTTCTTTCTAAACCCGAAATGCTTCCATTCCACTGATTTTCTGTTCGGAACATCGCAAATTCTGTAAGTTTCTGTCTCTTTTGTCGCACGCAGCGAGCACGCAGCTAGCCATTTCGCTCAGATCTGTCCGTCTCATTGTCGCTTGATTCCCGCCTGTCCCTACTTTCAACTCACGCTTACGTGGGGGTTGGAGCAGAAACATGGATTGAAGCTGGTCAAAACAGTTTTAAAAGTAGTCGTGTCTCAGAAATATATATTTAAAATAATTTTTGAATAAATGAATACATGTGCACATTCATTTAAAATGCTATATTAATCGATGCTTATCGATTCAAATCTTACAGATCGATGCAGTTGTATTTACACATTCGGACCGATGCATCGCATTGTCCCAGCCCTAGTAATGGTTGTAAAAGGGTTGTGGTTGGGTTTGCTGTAGTAAGGGTTAAGTATAATGGTTGTGGTTTGGTTTGCTATAGTAAGGGTTAAGTGGAATGGTTGTGTAATGGTTGTAAAAGGGTTGTGGTTGGGTTTGCTGTAGTAAGGGTTGTGTAATGGTTGTAAAAGGGTTGTGGTTGGGTTTGCTGTAGTAAGGGTTAAGTGTAATGGTTGTAAAAGGGTTGTGGTTGGGTTTGCTGTAGTAAGGGTTAAGTGTAATGGTTGTGAAAGGGTTGTGGTTGGGTTTGTTGTAGTAAGGATTAACATTACATTGCAGGCATTTAGCAGACGCTCTTATCCAGAGCGACTTACACAACTTCTTATTACATCTATCCATTCATACAGCTGGATATATACTGAAGCAATGCAGGTTAAGTACCTTGCTCAAGGGTACAACGGCAGTGTCCTACCAGGGAATTGAACCTGCAACCTTTCAGTTACAAGTCCAGTTCCTTAACCATTATACTACACTGCTGTAAAAAGGGTTGTGGTTGGGTTTGCTGTAGTAAGGGTTAAGTGTAATGGTTGGGAAAGGGTTGTGGTTGGGTTTGCTGTAGTTAGGGTTCATATTGTGGCTGTGCTTGCTGCTCTGGGACAGTAGCTGTTTGTGCATTCCTATGTATTTAAAGTCATTAGCTCTGCTGAAGGCCCAGTCACATGACTGAGCACATTCCCAGGCCTACTCTGTCACTCACCCCTCTCTGTGTGATGTCATTGTGTGTGTGTGTGTGTGTGTGTGTGTGTGTGTGTGTGTGTGTTAGCCAGCATGGGTACAGCTGAAGCAGGGAGGCTGAGGTATGGGGAGCTGAATGGGGGCTCTGCACACTGCCCCGTGATACAGCAGGTATGAAACCCTTAGTTTAGATGGGGTGCGTGCGCCCTGCTGCTGTTTCTTACACACTGTACCACATCACACAGCTGTCACCCTCCCCACCCTCATCTCCAGGGAAATGACACTAAGTGCAAACCCAGCACATCTGACTGACTGAGCCCTGCTGCTGTTGCTGAGATTTATTAAGCCAGCTTGTTCTGAGGCAGGAATCCTCATTGGTTTAATTTATCCAAAAGGTTTTACTTGGGCGGAGCTCTGCAGTTGGCTCCTCCCAGCTTTCTTACATAATATTGGAAGGAAACATTTGACCCCCAAAAAGTCCCCCCAGATAAAAGCAATTCTACTTCAATAATATGGATTTATTGTCCCAAGTATGATGCAAAACTGTACATTTCAGTGCAGTGTGCAGATTTAAACACACCTCTGTTTTCCTTCTGGAAGGAATTCTTCTTGCAGTCTTCCTTTAAGAGCGTTTACACTTCTTATGCTGATGGCAGGAGAGAATGTTCAGTAATGAAGCAAAACACTTGTGTCCCCCAATGGCATTTGGGGTTTGAAAAATCTGTATTTTGTGATTTAATTAGGATAAATCATAAGCATGATAATTTAATGTCGGTGTCCATAGTTGGTAGAACGCAGTCTGCATTTGTATTGGATTGTGAACGTGATTTCATTCACTGCTTTGTTTTGTGATTTTCATTTATTTTAAGGTCGGAGAAGAGGATGACCCTTCCTTCTCGATTTCAGAAAGAAGTGCATGCTCACCTCTCCAGGAACTCTCACCAGAGCAGCGGTGAGTGGGACAGCATCCGCGTGTATGCGAGATGCAGTGTACGAGATGCAGTGTACGAGCAGGGAAGGCTGATCGTGCGGGGTGTGGGGTGGATGTGCTGTTTTAGCTCCTGCTCACCACAACCAGAGCGTGGTCTCCGGCAAGCCCAGAGCGGCTCCGCCCCTACATTCCGCCTACAACGCCCATGTGGTCCAGAGCCACCTTAAAGAGGTTCTCCACAAGTACAGCAATGGACTCTGGGTATCCAAACTGCCCCAGCTGTACCGTGAGCTGTACAAACAGGACCTGCCCCCCGACGCACTCAAAGAGCTGGAGCACTGGTCCCATATCTGCACGGTCTGTCTGTCTGTCTGCCTGCCTGCCTGCCTGTCTGTCTGTCTGTCTGCATCCGCGTGCAATCACATTCACACAGAACTGGAGAATTTAACTGTGTTAGAGCTGCTCTGTGGTATGTTCCAGGTGGAGAAGCCCTGCAGTACTAACCCTGCAGAGAGGCTTCTGTACCCTTCTAAAGACCTGCGGCAGCCCAGACTCCCTGGTCCCAAACCCCCTGGTCCCACCTCCATCTTGCCCCCAGCTCGACCCAAGCCTTCGCCCCTGCTCCCCACCCCCAGCCTGAAGCCCCCGGCAGTGGCCCTGGAGCTGAAGCCCCCAGCAGTGGCCCTGGCCCCTGAGCTGAAGCGGAAGCTAGCGGCGCTTTTGGGCAGGTATAGCTGTGGGCTGTGGGCCCAAGCCCTGCCCAAGCTCTTCCAGGAGGCCTACAAGACCCCGCTACCCGACTGCGTTCTGGGGGACCTGGCTCTGCTGTGTGACATCTGCACCGTGGAGTACCCCATGCCCGACAACATGCGCAAGGCCATCCTGTACACCCACGGACCCGAGGACGCCGCAGCCCGCCCACGCGCCCGCCAGGAGGCCAGCCGCCGCCTCAGCAGCAAGGCCGTCCCTCCGCTCGTCATCCCCACCGAGGAGTACCCGTCCGTGCTGGTGGTGGAGGCCGGGAGCACCAATAGCGTGGTCCTCAGGCAAGGCCTCGCCCCCTGTAATGCCCCTCCCCCTACATAGCAAAATGTAAATGAGCAGTGCAAACTCAGCTCTGATAGGCTGCTTTCTGTGCCAATGGAGTAGATTTGGTCTTTGTTGGACTAGTGCCCATTTTAACCGTGCGTCTACCGCTCTGGAGCTGTGAGCATTTTATTTATTCATTTTTTAATTTTCACAGAGAGCCGCAGGGTCTGCTGGGTTTATTTGTTTCTCAGCACTTAATTGGCCATTTCAAACCGTTATTTATCTTTATTGACTGCGCAACAGATGAGCTGGACTTCTCCCCTAACTACACCCCAGCCTATAGCTCCTCATTAATAATGCAGTGATGGGTGTGGAACTGTGATGTATCGTATGGCATCTGTATTGTGTGTGTACGCTAGCTGAACTGTGATGTATCCTGTGGAGTGTGTACGCTAGCTGACACACGTCGCCCCCTGCAGGTACATCGGTGAGGGCTATTCTCAGGCTCAGGAGCAGCTGGAGGATGAGATGAGGGAGTACTATAGCCAGGCCAACACGGCGAAAGCCCTGCCGTCTCCCTCCGCAGGCCAGCTGGCCGCTGTCCGAGCCGAGGAAGAGGAGGAGGTGCTGCGCGCTCAAGTGCGTGAGGTTTTGGCCGACAAGGTCAAGGTAAGAGCGGTCTTATTCCAGCTAGGTTATGGCCAATAAGGTAAAGGGTAAGAGCGGTCCTGTTCCAGCGAGGTTATGGCCGATAAGGTAAAGGGTAAGAGCGGTCCTGTTCCAGCGAGGTTATGGCCGATAAGGTGAAGGTAAGAGCGGTCCTGTTCCTGCTCTGTCACACGTTTTATTGTTCCGTGTTGTGGATTTGGCGCTTTTGGCGGCTCGGTCATACTGGCTCTTTCCTCTGGGAACCCCGCAGGTTTATTACGTGGATCACGGGTTCTCGGAGATCATCGGGAAAGGGAAGCTTCTGGAACTGCATGAGAAGTTCTTCAGACTGCCCTTCCAGGCTGCCAAGTGCAAACTGGCCGGTGGGTGCAGTGCAGCTGATAGGTGGCAGTGTTTAAAAAGGGCCTCAAACTCCAGTCCCGGAGGGCTGCAGTGTCTTCTGTTTCTGTGGTTGTGTTCTTAATATCCCCGGATAATATCATTATTTTTCGCATACTGCATGTAAAAACAGTGTGCAGTAAGCAGTATACATTACGCTAGTACACAGGATACAGGACACGGTAGATAAACCTCTGATTCGGACACAGCCGTAGACTTAAATCAGATTGTTGTCAGGCTTACATGATGTTATGTACAGCTTTGGAGCTCCAGGCACCAGTCATAACACTGCCACTTGAGCTGCTTTGTATGGGTTTCCTGGAAAGCTTCCCCTTGTACAACATGTTCAGCGTGGTCACCACTCCACACTGACCGTTAACCAAGCTGGCTCCTGGATTTAAAAAGTGCTTCCTGCTCTTTGGCTAATTTTGCCAAGCTAGCAACCTCTTGTGTTTCTCATTAGCTTGTTGTATATTAATGAAACAAGTTTAAGTTGCACCATAGTGGTTGAAATTAGACGAGTGACTGCAAACAGCCTTATGGCTAATGCAAGCTATATTGGCTTTATGGCCTACTACTGTAATATAACCAGAAAAATCTCCTTAGTTAGAAATCAGGCTAAATATGAATTAAAATTGCTAAATGCAATTACCATTATTACCCAATACTGAGTTAGACCTGCTGTTTTCAGGACTGGAGATCTTCTGCCAGGAGCCAGCGGTACTGAAGAGGTTTGAGTCCCTGGCCTGTGGGAAGATTCTATTGGCTGAGATCCTGGAGAGGGACGACACGCCCCTGGTGGTGCTGTACGACACGTCGCAGGATGATGATGTCAACATCAACACCGCTTGCCTCAAGACCCTGCACAACAAGTCCCTGGGAAACCCCCTTCAGGTGATGTGAGGCCTAGTCCCAACCCCCCAGAAATTCTCTCTCTCTCTCTCTCTCTCTCTCTCTCTCTCTCTCTCTCTCTCTCTCTCGTGAGTGTCTGAGGGTGGCGGTGCTGAGAGAGCTGTGTGTTTGGATTTTTTGCTTCTATTTTTCTTTATATCCTCCATCTTTTTCTCCATTTCTGGTCATTCTTTTATCTCTTTCTTTATTGTACTGGTTGTATTGTTCGTTGTATTGTAGTTGATCGAGGGGTAAGAACTGCCAAGTGCCGCAGTTCAGGTTTGGGAAATGGCGTCTCACCCCGACGGGGGAGCGCACCCCCTCTCCCTCCGCAATGGGTTTAGGTGCGTCCCCGAGGCGGGTGCTACTATTGAAGAAGCACTCATGGCTGTGGGAGAGAAAGTTGGACATAATAGCATTAATTCGGCATCGAGGATGAATAAAGCTGTTGTCGTGTTCTTAAAAAATGAAAAATGTGTCAGTCAGCTAATTGAGAGTGGTCTCTGGGTAAAGGAGACGTTTCTGCAAATAACACCGCTGTCAGCACCGACAGTAAAAGTAACTATTTCAAATGTTCCACCATTCATTAAGAACGAAGCTATTGAGAGAGAACTGAACCGTTTTGGTAAATTTGCAAGTGCAATAAAAATTATACCATTCGGGTGTAAAAATACAGCATTAAAACACGTCCTATCCTTTCGGAGACAAGTTTTTATGTTTTTAAGTTTGCCCACCAAAACTCTGGAGGTTTCTTTCCGTGTAGCTCACGGAGAAAGCTCCTATATGATCTATGCCAGCACTGATAGTTTACGCTGTTTTGAGTGTGGTGACATTGGTCATAAGAGGTTTATTTGTCCACATAAGGAAAGAGAAGGAGAAAATAATCGATCGGGTGAATCAAGACCGAAACGGAGCGAAAACAAGCCAGACGTAGAGTGTACTGTGGTTGTAGTGGAGAAACCCCTTTCAGCAGATATTATGGAGTCGGTAGACCCGGGTGAAGGACCTTCCTCTGTAGAGGAGGTAAGTACAGAATCGCCGGGCTTGGAAAATGTGCAACAGGGTGACGATGAGAGGCAACATAGTTTGATAAACACAAAAATAAAGGATGACTGCGTTGGGCTGGATAGCAATGTCGGGCAGAGTAACAGTGCGCCTCAGGCTAGTAAGCAGGGAGTGCAGCAAAGTTCCGAAAATAGATCACTGGAGACGGCAGAGGTTGCGGATGAAGCAATGGAAGAAGAGGATAGGTGGTCCGATGACTCTGATATCTCTTTTTGCCAAATTAATGATCACGGAACGCTATATTCTGTCGAACAAATTAATGATTTTCTTGACAAAACTAAAGGGAAATCAGTAGACTTGGGGGTTTTGTTTCCCCGATCTTGACAAGTTCGTGCTTTCGGCCAAAAAGGCACAGAAAAGCATTGGTTATGATGTTCTTGATAGGCAAAAACGTTTCCGTCTAAAGAAACATTTAACACTAATTCGAAAGGGGAAAAGTGCAAAAAGCACTGGAACGGCTAGATCGTTTAAAAAACAAGAATAAATGTACATGACCATATTTCTAGTTTTCTGTTATCTTTTCCATCTGTTTTTCCGTATTTCCCTCTCTCACTCTGGAAGTTTTACGGATAGGATCTTTAAACGTAAATGGGGCTCGGGATAAAGGCAAACAGGCCATATTGCTAGAGTATATTAAAATGAAACAAACACATGTAACTTTTTACAAGAGACACATAATGACATAAATAATGAAGTAGAGTGGGGGTTATGGTGGGATGGAGAATATGCCATCAGTCATGGCTCAAATGTAAGTGCAGGGGTTGGAATTTTCTTTACTCCAAATGCAAATGTCAACGTATTATCAAGACTAGAAGTCGAAAAAGGCTGTATTCTGGTCGTTAGGGTGGAAATAAAGGGAAACCACTACACATTTGGTAACATATATGCCCCTAATAGAGGGGGGGATCGGGTTAGTCTTTTTAACAAATTAAAAGCTGCTTTAAATAACATTGATAGTGAAGACATTTTGGTGGTGGGGGGGGATTGGAATTGCACCCTTGATTTTACTATGGATAGAAATGGTGAAGAGCCTTATCCACTTTCGACAACTGTTTTAGCTGGGATTTGATTTATCCGATGTGTGGAGGGAGAGAAACCCTGGTGTAAAGCTCTACACCTGGACAAAGGTATTGAGTGAAAGGGTAAGAGCAGCACGTTTAGACCGAATCTATGTGAGCAAGGCAGTGATCAACAGAGTCTTAGCTACACATTCTTTTCCAACCAGTTTTTCAGACCATCATTTTGTTACTGTAAACATGACAGTCTTGCACACTACCCCATGGAGTTCCTATTGGAAGTTTGATTCTAAACTTATACAGGATACTGTTTTTTGTGAGAATTTTAAACTTTTCTGGAGAAATTAGAGTGAGCAGAAAGATGAATATGAAAACTTACTAAACATCGAACAAAAAGTTCGGAAATTTGTGTTTGGTAGATTATTTCTCTGTTGTAACAATGCTTCTTGGCAATAAATTTTATACCGTTGGAAAGCCTGTTTATTTCCCTTTTAAATGGTGCCCCATTTGTAAGGAACATGCATTTGTGGGATGAGCAGCACAGCTGAGTATGTGGGTTGCGCCCATGAAAAATTTGCAAAATCTTCTTTGCCAATGCCAAACTGCTTATTCTGCTGTTGCTATTGACTCTTGTTTTGAGCTTCCAGTACCCCCAGGTGCTGACAATCAGGTGCCTGATTGACACATGGCAGCACCTGTGAGCATGGGCCCTGCTACAGTGGTCAATTGGTGTCTGCTCCAAGAATCGGCATGCCACGTTTGTCTGATCTCGATAAGGCTCGTGCGATAGGGCAACTTCAAGCTGGTGTTCCGCAAAAGCAAGTTGCGGCATTATTTGGAGTGAGCCCTAGTACCATCTCCAAACTGAAGGCCAAGTTCCATGAAACGGGGGATGTCAGAGACAGACCGCGAAGTGGGCGTCCCAAGAAGACGACACCCCAAGAAGACCGGTTCCTCACCCTTTCAGCACTTAGGAACCGTAGGCTGTCTTCTACAGATTTGCAGTCAAGGTTTGGAAGATCGATATGGCACACGGCTCTCGGCCCAGACAATCCGGAACAGACTGCACGCAGCCAATCTCTGGGCTCATAGGGCTGCCAGGAGGCCTGCCATGACTGCCCTTCACCGTCAGGCCCGTTTGCGCTGGTGTCGGCAACACCTGCACTGGAACCTGACCATGTGGAGGAATGTTATGTTCAGCGATGAGTCCAGATTCTGCCTACGGAAGTTGGATCGTAGGGTCAAAGTGTGGAGAAGACGGGGAGAACGCTATGCTGATTGCTGCACCGATAGAATAACACCTTTTGGTGGAGGCAGTGTGATGGTGTGAGGCGGCATCTCCATCACTGGAAAAACGAGGCTTGTCATCATTGGAGGCAATCTCAATGCAGAGAGATATCGAGATAAGATTCTGCAACCAGTGGCAATCCCATATCTCCATAGTCTGGGACCGAACTCCATCCTCCAAGATGACAACGCTCGCCCCCACAGAGCGGGGTTTATCAGAGACTACCTCCAGAATTTGGGAGTAGAGAGAATGGAATGGCCTTGCCAACAGTCCTGACCTCAACCAAATTGAACACTTGTGGGATCAGCTTGGGCGTGCTGTTCGTGCTAGAGTGACCAACACAACCACGTTGGCTGACTTGCGACAAATCCTGGTTGAGGAGTGGAATGCCATCCCACAGCAGTGTGTGACCACGCTGGTGACCAGCATGAGGAGGAGGTGCCAGGCTGTTGTGGCTGTGTATGGTTCTTCCACACGCTACTGAGGCTCCTGACTGTTTGTTAAATTAATAAATTGTAAAATTGCCAATATGACTTGTTTCTTTCTTGTTACTGATCGACTTCAATCATCCAAACAACACCAATCAAGAGTCACTAGCAACAGCAGAATAAGCTGTTTGGCATTGGCAGAGAAGATTTGGCTAATTTTACATGGGCGCAACCCACATACTCAGCTGTGCTGCTCATCCCACAAATGCATGTTCCTTACAAATGGGGCACCATTTAAAAGGGAAATAAACAGGCTTTCCAACAGCATAAAATTTATTTCCAAGAAGCATTGTTACAACAGAGAAATAATCTACCAAACACAAATTTCCGAACTTTTTGTTCGATGTTTACAATGGTGGGATGTAGGGAAAACACAAATTAGGGTTTTCTGCCAACACTATACCTCTCACTCTACAGAAAAACTGAAACAAGCTATACACAAATTAGAACAAGATATCAGTAAACTTTAGTCACACATGGTACTACAGTACAATACAAACTTACAGACTAGTATAACAGGAAAAAGAATGGAATTGGGAGACATACTGCAAAAAAAAGCCAAAGAGGCACTGGTAAGATCTCGTTTTACCAGTATACAAGATATGGATGCTCCAACCACTTTCTTTTTTAATTTGGGCAAGGGCACAGCCCAGAAAAAAACAATGCACTGCCTCCGCTCTCCTGATGGGACAGAAACATCAGACCCGATGGAGATGCGCAGACTCGCTGTTGATTTTTATTCCGAGTTGTTTAAGGCAGAAGGCGCAGAAGGACATTGTGCAGAAGAGCTATTTTAGCTTATTCCCTCATTGGACCAGCAAGACAAAGAGATCTTGGACAGTGATCTTTTATTTGAAGAAGTTAATGAGGCAGTGCACCAGCTCTCCATGGGTCGTGCACCTGGAATTGACGGACTGCCAACTGAGTTTTATAAAACATTTTGGGGAGTTATCGGACGGGACTTTTTTAATGTTTTAAGGTGTAGCTTTGCAGCAAAGACTCCTCCCAAAAGCTGCCAGCGTGCGGTTCTGTCTGCTTCCAAAAAAAGGAGACCTAAGCCTCTTGAAGAACTGGCGTCCAGTAGCTCTTCTTTGTTCTGATTACAAAGTATTTTCCAGATGTCTTGCAAACAGATTAAAAACTGTGTTAGGAAAACTTATTCAGAATGACCAGTCCTATTGCATACCAGAAAGAACCATTTATGAAAATCTATTTTTGGTGCGTGACTTGTGGGGTTATGCCAATGTCCATGAGATGTACATTTGTATTTGTATTTCTTGATAGGGTTGATCATGAATATTTATTTAAAACACAAAAAATGTTTGGGTTTGGGGAAGTGTTTGTCTCATGGGTGAAACTATTATATGCAGGTGCTACATGCATGGTGAAAATAGGGGGGCTCTGAGCGTTCCAGCGAATGTACAGAGGGGAATTCGGCAGGGATGCCCCCTATCTGGCCAACTTTATGCATTGGTGATAGAACCATTACTCTGCATGCTGCGGAGGAATTTCGAGGGGCTACGTGTCCAAGGAAAAACAAACGAGGAGGCAATAAAGTTGTCTGCCTATGCAGATGATATTGCAGTAATAATTAAGAGCTCAAAGGATGTACAGGCTGTAGAACGGGTACTCGGGGTCTATGAGCAAGCTTCATCTGCGAGAGTGAACTGGGGGAAGACTGAAGCAGTATGGTGTGGAACATGTAATCGGGAGGGTGGCTTTTCTTTACCAGTCCTCCCAGGTAATGTACAATGGGGGAGATCAGGTTTTAAATATTTGGGGGTTTACTTGGGCACAGAAGAATATAAGAAGAAGAATTGGGAGGGCACAGTGGAAACAGTGTGCGCCAAGTTGTCTAAATGGAAATGGTTGCTACCTCAGCTATCGTATAGGGGAAGAGCCCTGATCATTAATAATCTGGTCGCTGCTACATTATGGCACAGATTCACTGTTCTGAACCCTCCAGTGAATCTGGTTGAGGAAATACAGAAGACACTGCTAAATTTTTTCTGGACTGGGCATCACTGGCTAAGGGCAGCAGTGCTCTCTGCCAGTCAATGAGGGAGGCCAAGGACTAATTGATATCAAAAGCAGAGTGGCAGCTTTCCGCTTGCAGGCTGTCCAACGCCTTCTGTATCATGACCACCACAAATGGATGGATGTTGCCTGCGCTCTCTTGAACAGGGTAGGTCGGATGGGCCTCAACAGGCATTTGTTTTTAATGTTACTGAACAGAATGGACTTGGCAGGACTCACTCCTTTTTACAGCACAGTCATACATGTGTGGCAGCTCCTCGCTGTATCACGGGATAATACCACCACACCTGGTTATTGGACCCTCGAGGAGCCTTTGTTTTTTAATCCATTACTGCACATTGGGACACTGGATTCTTTAACAGTGCGGTCTGGCCTGATGGAGGCAGGCATTTCAAAGATACGCCATCTGTGGACGAGAGAGGGGTGGTTGACAGCAGGACAGGTGGCAGCCCAGGCGGGTTTTAAATCTATCCGCACTTTTCAGAAGATGCTGGAAAATCTCTGCACTTCCCTGCCTTTTTCAATGCAAGAATACTTGAACAGTATAACTGGGATGCACACTGAAGTTGAAGAGTCAACGTTCCCAGAGATAACTGTGGCAGCTGAGCTGGGGGACTGGCATGAAAGCGAGGGGATGATCCTTTACTAAAAACTCCCAAGTTCAGGTGTTTTAAAAGAAAGTTAAAAAAATATATATAAAAAAAAGCGCTTTACACTGTATGTGTAAAAGTTCTAAATCTCAGTTTTCTCAGCAATCTGAATGACTCAAAATGGTCTGTTTTTTTAGGGTCAGGTTCTTCCCCGAAAGGTAGCTGGAGGTCTCTGTACAAAAGGCCCATTGAGAGGAGGACAGGAGACCTTCAGTGGCGTATTGTACATGGAGCGATAGCTACAAACAGATACAAGGCGCACCTGGATCCTTCTGTGGGGCAGGGATGTCCTTTTTGTGGGGACTCCGAAACAAATTTTCACATTTTTTTAGGGTGTCCACGTTTGCAAATGATCTTACAATCGGTAAAGAAAGTACACTTTTTGTCTTTGGGCCAAGGTGTACTCCGTTAAACAAAGAGGAAAAGTTGTGTTACTAAATTTTTTGATAGGCAAAGCAAAAATGTCTATTTGGTTGACACGCCAAAATATGATTGAAGGCAGTGGGGGACTAGATCCCGATAAAATGGTGAGAGGGTTGGTAAAGGGAAGACTGGTGTTGGAGCATACATATTATGCTTTAATTGGGGATGTTGACAAATTCTTTGCAATTTGGGGGGTGGATGGTTTATTCTTTCCTCACTTCCTCACTGGGCGGAGCTAAGGACCAAGGAAAGGATGCGAGGAAAGCATGCAAGGAAAGCATGCAAGGTGTGAAAATAAGCGATTGGAATGAACCCTTCGTTTGCGGTTCACAGATCTGACCGTACACTTATACAGCAGTAATTCCCCGGCCCAGCAGATGGCAGTATAGCGCAGCATGAACAGTTCAGGAACAAGAGTAAACTGCGCTCAAGATTTCATTACCATATTGACTGGTTGACTGGTGTAGATTATTAAAACCTGGACCCTGAGCCGACCAGAAGATGGGTCAGAGGAGGATGGACTCCCCCTTTGAGTCTGGTTCCTCCCATCTGCCACACAGAATTTTTCCTTACCTCTGTTGTCTTCGTCTTGCTCTTGAAGGGGTTTAGGCCAGGGTTTTCTGAAGAACTAACAAGTGTTTTTTGTCATACTGACCGCATAACACTCTCACTCCTTTATTGTTAAGGGTGCAGTATGATATGTTAGAGTAGCACAGGTCTGTGTGTTCAGGTTACACTCGTACACATCTGAGGTAATGTAATGTGCCTTTCGTCTCACAGGTGAACAGCACTTATGCCGACGTGTCTGTGACCAACGTCTGCTCCGACGGAACCATTTTCTGCCATCTGCCATCGCGAGGTCAAGCCAAACTGAACAGCATCCTTGAAAAGACTGAGGCTTACTTCCACTCGCAAGTAACCACAGCCTCGTCTTTTCTACCTTCAGAGCTTCCTGTTTACTTCAGGATCACAAACCTCCTTTCTGCACACAAAACTAACGTGAACGTTGAGTGTTGCTCTCAGGGTTGTGGAATTAAGAGTGAGTGGTGATGTAATTTCCTGTGTCACAGGTGACTCCAGAGTTCCTGGTGTCCAAGCCGTTCTGTGGGAAGTGCTGCCTGGCGCGGTATAAGGACAAATGGGCGCGAGTGGAGGTAAGAGTACTGCACTTTCACCCCTCTGTTCCGTCATACGTCATATGCAGTCTAATAACACTAGTGATGGGGATACAGATATGAACCGGTCTGTAACCAGAACTGGCTCATTAGATACAGCAGCACC
Source organism: Ilyophis sp. 1 JC-2022 (assembly GCA_022702515.1). Lineage (NCBI taxonomy): Eukaryota > Metazoa > Chordata > Actinopteri > Anguilliformes > Synaphobranchidae > Ilyophis > Ilyophis sp. 1 JC-2022. The sequence goes on along the minus strand of CM040400.1, from coordinate 41,042,416 downwards.
CGTTTAAAATTTATACTGCATTTATTCGCAAATTGTCTCAAGCTATTCTACTCAATTGATGAACTACATGTATTTTGAAAAGTGTTTAGTCTTCAAAAACACCATTGCTTCTGTCCAATCTAAAGGTCATGTGGAGCTTGAAGCGTTTCTGGGAAAATTCAGCTGCTTTTCAACAGCAGAACCTAGGGGATGGCATTTGGTAGGAAACTAAGTGTGAGATAATTTGTGGAGCGTACCAACTGGTGTCCCTGTAGGGCAGCTGTGCTTCAGCGAGGCCCCTGGCCCGTTGGACAGCGGTGCTTCAGCGAGGCCCCTGGCCCGTTGGACAGCGGTGCTTCAGCGAGGCCCCTGGCCCGTTGGACAGCGGTGCTTCAGCGAGGCCCCTGGCCCGTTGGACAGCGGTGCTTCAGCGAGGCCCCTGGCCCGTTGGACAGCGGTGCTTCAGCGAGGCCCCTGGCCCGTTGGACAGCGGTGCTTCAGCGAGGCCCCTGGCCCGTTGGACAGCGGTGCTTCAGCGAGGCCCCTGGCCCGTTGGACAGCGGTGCTTCAGCGAGGCCCCTGGCCCGTTGGACAGCGGTGCTTCAGCGAGGCCCCTGGCCCGTAGGGCAGCGGTGCTTCAGCGAGGCCCCTGGCCCGTAGGGCAGCGGTGCTTCAGCGAGGCCCCTGGCCCGTAGGGCAGCTGTGCTTCAGCGAGACCCCTGGCCCGTAGGGCAGCGGTGCTTCAGCGAGGCCCCTGGCCCGTAGGGCAGCGGTGCTTCAGCGAGGCCCCTGGCCCGTAGGGCAGCGGTGCTTCAGCGAGGCCCCTGGCCCGTAGGGCAGCGGTGCTTCAGCGAGGCCCCTGGCCTATAGGGCAGCGGTGCTTCAGCGAGGCCCCTGGCCTGTAGGGCAGCTCTGGTTCAGTGCCCTGTCTGTTCCTCTCTCAGATCACCAACCTGCATGGCAGCCGGGTCCTGGACATCCAGTTTGTGGATCTGGGTGTTCCTGCCTCTGTGGAGGTGATCGAGCTGAGGGAGGTCCCGCCCCCTTTCCTCCACGAGCTTGTGGCCATTCCGCCCCAGGTCAGCTGTCCACGTCACGTATGGGGGAGAGAAGTGTGTGTGTGTTTAACATCACATTGTCGTAACTAGGAATTGTATTGTAATATAAACATGACCTCTTATTTTTTGGATTGGCAAACGACCCCATTTGTGTAAACATTGAAATTTACACAATTTGTCGAGCGGTGTATATTGAGTGCTGTAAGTATAGGAGCCCCTTGTGGTCTGAATCCAGTCTTTCTCTCCTCAGGCCATTAAGTGCTGTCTGGCAGACCTGTCTATGAAGGTGGGCTCCTGGACCCCCGACGCCGTGCTGTGGCTGAGAGACACCGTGCTCAACTCCACTGAATGCAGCATGAAGGCCAGTAATCAGCACAGCGCCCTCTAGGGCAGTGGAGGGGAACAGCAGTCATGGAGGGACAGATCTGCTTGTCATGCCAACCTCTGCTCTTAATTATTTAATTGGCCCAAAGGAGTTATTTAAAGGGGACATGAAGCAGTCTGTGGAGTGGCTTTGGTTCATTAGATTTACCCTAAATTAGATATGACCGCGCATTCAAATCTCAATCCGACCCGTATTTGCTGGAAAAAGAAGTTGGTTAGCTTTTTTTCCACAAGGGCGCAGCCATCTTGGACCAGCTGCGGTTGTGACGTCACTAGGTTGGTTGGTCTCGGCTGCGCAATGTATTACTATGGGAAAATAGCTGACTTTCAGTGAGCTCAACGATTTATTGCGAATAATAAATAAAACAAAAAACGCACAGACGGTCTTTTTGTATCGCCCCAAGATGCTCAAATGAGTATTACCGAACAAAACTTAATTTCCGCAAACTGCTTCTGACCATATACCTAATGCTATGGCCTCTGACAAGCCCGCAACTGCAGCACCGCTGCATTGCCTTGATATATTAGTTAACAGCCTGCAAATACAGTGCCCTCCACAATTATTGGTAAAGATGAGTAAAAAGGGTTATAAAACATTTTACCTCTCACACTGAAATTTTTTAAAAAAATCCAACCTTTAATTGAAGTAAATTTATTCTGAGGAAAAAAAATCCCTCAACTATAACTATTTTTAACAAAACCACATGTGCCACAATTATTGGCACCCCTTGAAATGCTTATGAACAAAATTTAACTGAAGCATTTTTTCCATTTGTATTTTACTTTTTAAAGTTGATCAGAATGTTTAGGAACTTTCAAGCAGTAATCCATGACTTCCTTATTCACTGGGGTATAAATATGAGGTGACACAGAGGCCATATTCCCTTATTCATTCATCAACATGGGAAAGATAAGAGAACACACAAATCAAATGAGGGAAAAGTGTGGAGTCAGGGACTGGTTATAAATTTTAAAAAAGCTACTCGCCTGAAAATGCCCATATCTACTGGAACTGTTACAAACTTGCCTGGAAGAGAACCCAAGTTTATTATGCACAGTGAGGAGGATGGTAAGAGAGGTAAAAAAAATCCCCAAGGATCACTGTTGGAGAATTACAGAGGAAAGTAGCATTTTGGGGTCAAGTCTCTAAAACTACCATTAGCGTCACCTCCATGCCAACAAATGATTTGGAAGGCATGCCAGAAATGAGCCTTTCCTGTCATTTCACCACAAACTTAAGTGCCTGGAGTTTGCTGAACGCTACTGGAACTGTGTTCTATGGTCAGATGAAACGAATATATAGCTTTTCGGCAACTAACACTCAAGGTGGGTTTGGCGTAAAAAGGATGGCTATACCGAAAATAACCTGATTCTGTGATGTTGTGGGGCTGTTTTCTATCAAAAGGCCCTGGGAGGGTACATGGCATCATGAACTCCATGAAATTTTCAATCTGAATCTGGCTGCCTCTGCCTATTTAGAAAACTAAAACTGGGTCGTCATTGGATCTTCCAGCAGGACAATGATCGAAAACATACGTCCAAATCGACACAAAAATGGTTAAGTGAACACCTGTGGTTGCCTGGTTGCCTGTGTATATTCAAGTTTTCATCGTATCTGTTTTTCCCGAGTCTTTGTTTCGAGTTTCAGTTAGTTTTTGTGTTTGTTCCTTGTCTGTTCTTTTGGTTTATTTTTCGTGCCTTATTGATTTCCCGGTTTTTGATTTCTGCTCGTGTTTTCGCGACCCTGATTTCTGGACTGTGTTTTTGTACCTCTGCCGTGCCTTCCTGTTTTCGACCTCTGCCTGTTTTTTACTATTCTTTGGATTCTGATTTTTGTACCGCTGCCTGACATTAAACTTTGGTTTTTTGTACTCCTGCCTGCTACTGGGTCCCTATTTCCACCGGTCATAACAGCCTGATGCTCCACTCCACAGATCAGGGTTCCAGAAGCAGTGATGTACAGAAGCTTCATGTGCAGGTTTTGTTTTATGTGTAAATGAGGGCAGAGGTGAGCTGTACGGATAGCCATGTGACCCCCAATAATGAACTGTGTTTATGAGATGAGCCGTGAGCTCACCTTGGTGTGTGTGTGTGTGTTAGATCTCACATGGATGCTGCCCCGCCCTGCAGGTGTCCCAGCTGGATGAAGTCCGAGGCCTGGTGCACATCTACCTGTTCCCCTCCAGCAGCACCCCGGAGCCCAAGCCCAGCATCAACCAGCAGATGCTGGAGTCTGACCTGTGGAAGCGCCAGGCCGACGCCTTCCTGATGAGCGGGAGCCCCTCTCGGGCCCTGACCACACCCCCTGTCCCCAAACCGGCCCCGCCCCCGCAGCTGGAGACCGGGGACGCCCCCGCCACTCCCTCCCCTGCCCCCGCCACGCCCCTCCAGCTGCCCCCATTAATGCAGTTACCCCAGACGGGGCACAACATGGACATCTACGTGTCGGTGGCCTGCCACCCCGGGCACTTCGTCCTGCAGCCCTGGCAGGACCTGTACAAGCTGGTGGTGCTGATGGGGGAGATGATCCTCTACTACAACAAGATGGAGGAGAAACGGCTCATTAAGGTGGAGAAGAACCAGATCTATGCTGCCAAGGTGGAGAATAAGTGAGTACTGAATTGGAGGAGTGGTTCTGGTACAGGAGCAAGCAGTGTTCTGTGTGAGCGACGGACCTTAAAAACAACGTCTGATATAGGGGAGAGAACAACATCCTGCAGCTTGTACAGTCTGTTATAGAGGAGAGGACGACACCCTGCAGCTTGTATACAAGGCCAAAGATAGCCGGCAGGCCACTAACTGCATGTTCTAATGCCATCCTGTTTACTGCTGCTTTCATTAACATTTTAAAATATTATAGCTACAAAACGTAAGTATGCAGTTTCAATCAATGGATTCAAATCTGTGCTTTTCCCTAAGTAGAGTGAGTCTCGAGGCCTTAACTCAGCCGTAGTTTTCTGGATAAACTGTTACATAAAAACTGATTGTTTCATTTAGCCTGATTGTGAGATCTGACATTATAACTGCATGTATTGATAAGCTCATGACTAACAGTTAACCGTTTCTGCGTGTCTGTATAAAATGTCTTACTGTGGTGTAATCTGAGTGAACTAGTGTTGCTTTGTATAATTAATTATTTAAATGAGCCAGGTGTAATTGGTGGAAAGACTTATACAAACTTACACATAATTAACCCCCCGTCCTGTCCCACAGCTGGCATCGGGTGCTGGTGAAGGGGATTTTGACCAATGGGCTTGTGTCTGTGTATGAGCTGGACTATGGCAAGCACGAGCTGGTTAACTGCACCCAGCTACAGCCGCTCATCAATGAGTTCCGCCAACTGCCCTTCCAGGGCATCACCGCACAGCTGGCAGGTAAGGACTTGACTCGATGCCTCTGCTGCCACACAGTCCTCCCACTCACACCAGGCCCCTCCCCATATAGCACAAGCCCCTCTTACTCTTTCTCAAACTCCTCCCACACTGTCCCAAAACCCTCCCCCTCTGTCTCAAGACCTCTAGGAGAATAAAATATGGGCCGGAATATACTTCCAGGTGCCTTGTAGGCTTGGGCGGATTCCGCAGTTCCACTAACTGCGGTTCAAAAATGAGAATCAGAACCCCGACTCCAAACACAAAACCTGATTCTGAGTGACTGCTCACGCACAGTCGCACACATAGGCCGCTTGGATAGTGCACAACACGCAGCACTAAGGTACAAGACACAGTATTATATCGTCAATATAGTCAATTAAAGGGTGTTGTTCGCAGAGAGCTGGCAACCCTTTGACTGTGACGATATTGACAATATTGTACAGTGTCGAGTTACCTTATTTCTTTTATAAAACGGTTGCTATTATATTGTAAATACCGTAAATTCCGGACTGTTGAGCGCACCTGAATAAAAGCCGCACCAACGAAATTTAGAAGAAAAAAAAAATTTGTACATATATAGGCCGCACTTGTCTATAAGCCGCAGGTGTCCACGTTGTAACATGAGATATTTACGTACACAGAAAGATGATACACAGTAGGGATGTGCGCGTTTAGTCGACTAGACGATTCAACGTTGCTACCCTCGCTAGTCGGCACCAGAAATACTAGTCGGTTAAACTTATTATTTTATTAATGTACACATTTAAATGACATATTGACATAATTTGCACTGAAATGTCATGTTTTCCTGGTTAAATGTTGCTTTATAAAAAAAACGAGCATCCGTTACTATGTTAACAACGCAGGATTTAAAAAAAAAAAAAAAAAACTTTTAAACGAAGGAAAAAAACAAAACGGATTAGCCTGTTCGCCCTGCAAGTTAAACCAGCGAGGTGGAAAAAGTAAGTAGCCCTATCGCGTTGTTGAATAGCCCAATAAAACGAATCTAATGTCGATCAGTAGGCCTACGTAATTGTTATTTTTTTGTGGGCCTATTATTGGTAGTTTTTCTGATGACCGATTATTATTTTTTACTGTATTTGCTATGCGATCGCGATCGCGTTCACCCAATGCAAATACCGTTGTAATAATCAGGCACGTTTCCTAAAAATGTTTTGCAGCAGCTCTATTTCCTTCTTCGACAGCCAGATCGATTGCCTTTAACTTAAAAGCTGCATCATATGCATTTCTTCGTGTGTTTTCCATGATGAGGGTGTGTGCATGATGCGCAAAACGGCTGTTCAAAACACAATCAAACTAGCGTCTTCCTCGGCGCATTATCTCTGTCTGTCTCGCTCTTGCGCTTCCTGCTAGAGCGCCCCCCTGGAGGCCGTTAGCTCGTAAAAATCTATAGATTAGCCGCACCGTTGTATTGGCCGCAGGGTTCAAAGTGTGTGAAAAAAGTAGCGGCTTATAGTCCGGAAATTACGGTAATATATAAGGACAAGGCACACTCAATAAAACAATTTTTAATAAAGGTTATGAATTTAATTTCAGCAGCAGAGAACATAGTCCCCAGTGTAGCTGTTGCCATTCAACACAAAAACAAACAAAGCTAGAAATGGAATGCTCGCTAGCAAACGGACTAATAGCTCGTGTTATGTGCTAATAACATAACATAATAATCATCATAATAATAATAATATAATGCACTGCACTAGTAATAATATAATGTAATAGTTATAACGTTAGCTAAAACCGTTATCTATATATTGCCTATACAGATGTGACGTAATGTTAACTTGCTTTCACACAACCAGTCGGTAGGCTATGTTTCTCACGTTAACTTACAGCTAGCTAATTACTAAGCCTAGCTAGCTAAATTCCTACTAAATTCGTATTTCCAAACTGAATAAATACTGCACCTCTAACCACAAAAATGGTTTGCTAGATTAAAGTTGCTGTAACGTGCCGAATACAAACTTTTTATCTGCAGATTTAATGTTTTAACCAGTTTCACAAATCCGCTGTAAGCCTAAACTGTTGCTATCGTTACTAGCATAAAAGAGACAAATCTAGGGCTCTCCAGTGAGAATGTCACTCCACCATTTCCAGTAGCTTTCGATTTTATGTCCACTCACGGACATGATTTCTTTAGCCTCGGCTCCACGATTTAAGTGTGCATCCTCCTACGTAGGAGCCGTGTCCGTTCCGCTACGTGGGAGCCGGCTCCAACACGGGACTCTGCTCTCACAGAGAACTCGTTATCTTGTGCTCAGAAGTCTGAACCGACTTGTTGACAGTACCCGGTTTTCAGCAAGGACCGCGACGCTGCGTTATCATGAATGGGATACCCAATAGACGCGGGCCTTTGCCGACCAAAGTTATGTATGGTGCCTGGCCGAGTTTCTTGGCGCTTGTCCGATTTAAAAATAAATAAATAAATAAAAATTTATAAATAAAAAAAACAACCAAGCACTAACGAGCATACCAGTACACATTTAGACACGTAGTCGACGATTCCATTTGTATTAGGTTTAGGTGATGCGTTTGATTTTCTGTTTGGAATATTAGTTTCATAATTATTTTCAAGCAAAAATAATTCAGAAGGATGCTTTAAATACATCCAATTACATTCTTTAAATCCTCATGTTTTATATTGAATCTTATGTTTATTTTGAATCTTGGAGAGCCGGTTCCAACTCTGAATCATGGTTTTTAATTGGAACCGGAACCGTCTCCGAGAATTCTGGATCCGCCCAAGCCTCGTGCCTTGTGGGTATCGAGGAATTAGAAGCCACCAATCAATTTAGAATTTGGTCCAAAGCAGCTTACAAAACGGGATCTTACATGGAAAGCAAACGCTGCCAGAGCAACAGATCATAATCAGAGGCAATTAAAATCAGACGAGTGCCCACATTGTACACCTACACCTGCAATATCTCTGTTGTTCTTTTTTAGACTCCTGCAAGTAGACTTCAGCAATCACTCTGTTCTATTGGTTGTTACCAACATAGTCTGTTATTAGTGGAGCTCGTTTTTATTTTCTACCAGTAAGGTGGCATCACATCTGCCTTATCCCTGGTTACCATGTGCCAAATTAAGGACACACTGTGGCTCTATGAACCGAGAACACCGCTAACATATATTTTTGGCCCACTGATTTCAACCAATCACTGGCTGCGTTCATATGCCCATGTCATCAATGCAGCCTTTTTTAAATTTTGTTGGAAAAATATTTGGCTTCAAATAGGTTGGTGATTGAAAGCTCACTGTTGCCCCACCACTCATTAATCACTGCTTTATACCCCCACATCACCATCAGTGTGAGCTTGATGAATAAATTTACTCTGCTTCAGTATCCTTTGACAAATGAAGACTAAATTTATTATTATTTTTAAATCTTTAGCTCATGGTGGCCACTAGGGAGCCCTCTAGTGATCAGAAAAAAGTATTGCAGTTCTTTAGTCATTACACAGGGCTACAGATTGAGCCTCATCAAACAATTTGACAATATTTTTAAGAGTCAGGACTGTTGGTTGATGAATAATTTATTAATATTTGCTCACCTAATATTTAGGACTATTTAATTGATATTAAGTAAAATTCACATTCAGTTTCAGCCAGATTCATATTAAAGTTAAATGAAGGACCTGCAAATGAACTACTCTGCACCTGAGATTATTTTAACTTTTACTCGACTGTCTGACGACTACTTCCCATATCCTTCCCCCCGCGCAGGGGTGAAGCCCAGGCAGTGGTCAGAGGAGGCTTCCATCGTGTTCCGTAACCACGTGGAGAAGAAGCCGCTGGTGGCACAGGTGGAGTCGGTGCAGGAAGCTGCTCAGGCGTGGGACAGGAAGGTGCTTGTGTACCTGGTGGACACCTCGCACGAGGAGAGGGACGTCTGGGTGCACGACATCATGTCCGAGCTTGTGGAGGAGCAGAGCAAGGCAGCGTAGCGCCCCCTACTGGCCAAGCAGCCCTGTACAGCGTTCAAACTGTTCCTCAAAAGTTACGTTTACAGCCCCCATCTATTCACATAGGAAGTGCTTTACGTGCTCCAAAATCAACTCTACTTAAACACTCAAACCGTAGTGATTTAAGATGCTTTACAAAGGTCTTTTTATTAAGATTTCCACAAGCTATGGAGAGCTGAACAATCCCCTGATTTGTAAATTACAATGCAACCATGTTTCTTAATAGCTGTTCTGCTTGGTTGGTGTTTTTTTTCTTTTTCTTTGTCCTGAAATCCTTCAGTTTTTGAAGAAGCATCACAGTATGTTTAAGCGTTTGGGTTTTCTTCACTCTGGTTTGTGCACATAGTTTATTTGTATTCCTTATGAAAGCGTGTGTTCAGGGCAGCGAGGAGACGGGTGGATGCATTGTTCTCAAAGGAACTTCTGGGAGGGAGTGTTGCTCGAGATCAATATGTATTCTGTATAAACTTGTATGACTGAATTGATATCCTTTGTTTTGTTATATATATGGTTAACTGCCCATATCGAATGCTGTAGAAATGGTTAACTAAGTACGGTTTTTTTGGCTGCAGTTTGTTGCATTTCATTAAAAAAAATATGTACATAAAGAACTGTCTGATACTTTATTTTGTCAATTTTAATGTAGCGTAATTGAACTAATCTGTCAATAAAATGTAGCTACAGGTGTGAAGTGGCGCTATTGAGTAAAGTTGTAAACATGATTTAAGAGTTCAGAGTTTCTATTTAGCCATAATCGAAGACCTGGTCCTTTCAGCCTAGTGCCCATGGTAAGATATTTGCTCCGAATGAACACGGACAAAGATGACATCACTTGACTGGCAGTCCGGCGGAGGGGAGGACACTGGAGACTCCGTCGGAGATCTGGCAGCGCCGTCCTCCGCAGTGTACCACACTTGGAAAAACCTTACCAGTAAAGTCCGCAATCTCTCGCCCACCGCACCTGTCAGCTCAAATTCGGAGGGTTTTATGCGGTTCCCTCGATAGTTTTCGCCTTTGAGGTAAGGACAATTTATTCGTCGCTTCAACCTGTGAGTTTGTGTGACTTTCCCGTCTGCCCCGAAAAGAAACCATATCTGGTCAAACTATTCAGCTGTCACAAAGCGGGACCCACTCGCTATAAATAGACTGTTGTAACCAATGGAAAAGGCTGTTGAGGGTCGGCCGGCGAATTTATTTCGCTGACCGCAGATATCGTTTTGTACAATAATGTTTTAATGCATTTTAATCGCATTTATCTCGAGTGAGTGCTATAAAATCTGCTATAGTATCACGGACCTGTTGATTAGGTTGCCTAGATATCCTACTGCAAGTGATTCGGTTAGGCTACATCTTGCACGCATTTGTAGAATTGGTAATGCTTGGATAAAAGTTTACAATTCTCGATTTAATCAACGTCGTTTCGATTATTTAGAACCCACGTACACGTATTTCAGTCCAGTTGGCAAAAAGAAACGACGAAATGAGAAATTGTAGCCTAATGGGCTAAACAGAAATTATATATGCTATGTAACAAAAAAAGAAAAAATCGAATGTGCATACTTGTTAATATCGTCGGTCAATTTTTGCATTAAACGAACATGTGGTTAGCCTACATGATTAGTGTAGGCTATTTTAATGCGGAATCTCGCGTATTGTGTAGCCTAATGTAAGTGCAAGACTTAGATTAATGTAAACAGTCTCCAAATTTCGTTAAAGGCATCGGTAATGGTCAACGAATTAAACAGATTCACAGTTGTGTATACATTTAACTTAAATGGTAGTCTATCGGTGGTCAGAAACAAGTTGTCCCTGCAGCTGAATGTATATTTTACATGCGTTTTGACTCAAAATGTTATTTGAAGTACTTTTTTAAAGACTGACATTAATTTTAATAGTTTTTATGTTTAATTTTAAGAACAAATTTGGAAAACGTCATTGTTCTTGAAAGCTACGCCAAACTGAGCATGTCGTTGTCGTGTTCCGTCAGGGTGTGGGGGTCTGCCAGTAAGTCCTGACACGAATTCCAATAAACGGGTACATGGTACACCCCCGTTTACGAGGTAAATCCCTGGACTTGTCTAAATATCCCGCCAGTGTGCGTAATAGGGCTTTAATAAAACATTTAAAACGATTGGTTGGCACAAATTTTCCCTCTGCTCGAATCTGACGGGCTCCACTTCTGAGAAAAAGTCTGTTTTGACAACAGGGTAGCCGTTGCTTGCCATTCCATCCAAGAGGAACACAAATAACTATGGAAGACTGGTATTGGGCGAAAATAAAGTGAATCTGCCGATGCTGAAAGTAACTGGTTAGCGGCCTGTTAGCTACAACTGCTCTTACTAGAGGACCTCGCTTCAGTTGGTCCAAGTGGAAACCAGGCCTAAAAATAAGCACTGTTCTCTGAATGTCTGTGCTGTGACCATGGAGGCTGTTTTTATCAGCTGTTTCAGTTTGGAAGGGCAGGATCAACCCTCTAGCCTTGGCCCTGAAGCAGGAAGGGCCCCTGTTTGCTGCTTCCAGTTTTATACCCTGTTTTCTCCTGATGAGCTCCAGAATTATTTTCCACAATTGGCAAAATACCTACAGCTTGCACTCACCGCAGCTGGGTGTAGGGTCAGAGCAGAAAGAAGCATGTAGATTTATGGCCAAGTGTCCAAGAGTAGTAGTGCAGGTAAGGGATCAGTTTTGCCTTTTAGCTCATAGTGGATAAGGTTAGGATGTGTGGACAGGGTGAAACTGATCCTAGATCAGCTCTCCTGCTCAGAGAAGCTGTATCACTAAGGGGCCCAGATCTCAGTAAAATTTTCAAAGCTTGAGTAGAAAACTAGTGCTGTTCAGGGCTGACTCACTCAACTCTTCTGCCCTCCTCTTCTCGCAGACCCTCATCTCAGACGCTCCGTGTGGGTGGGCACCTGGTTGGCAGCTTTTCTCTCCCCCCTCCTCTTTTCCCCGCCCTTTCCTCCTCCGCCATGTCGTACAGGAAGGAAATGGAGAAGTATCGGGACGTGGACGAGGACGAGCTGCTGAAGAAGCTCTCCGAGGAGGAGCTGCAGATGCTGGAGGACGAGCTGGAGGAGCTGGACCCAGACGTGAGTCACTATGGTTACCTTTGCACTTACCTGCACATCACACCAATAGACCTACCTGTGCACCACACCTGTACACTTACCTGCACATGACACCTATAGACCTACCTGAGCACCACACCTGTACGCTTGCCTGCACATCACACCGATGAGACTTACACCACACCTTTCCTGCACATCACTCATACATTTTTAGGGCATTTAGCAAACACTTTTATCCAGCTTAATTTTTTCTGCCTCCGCGCCGGCGAGAGCCTTGGCCAGAGGCATTTTTCGGGTTGTCCGTCCGTCCATCCCATTCTCGTGAACGCCATATCTCAGGAACGCCTTGAGGGAATTTCTTCACATTTGGCCTAAATGTCCACTTGGACTCAAGGATGAACTGATTTGGTCAAAGGTCAAGGTCACTGTGACCTCACAAAAGACGTTTTTGGCCATAACTCAAGAATTCCTACGCTAATTATGACAACATTTCACACAAATGTCTAATAGGATAAAATTATGAAGTGATGACATTTTATATCCAAAAGTTCAAAGGTCAACTTCACTGTGACATCATAATGTTTTGCTTACAACTGCAGCTGAGAAAACAATCCAATAATTATATTAATTATATATGTTCAATAACATAATAACATAATAACACCCTGAATTGTGCCACAGTGAAACGCCAAGCTAATTAAAGTTCTTGAATAAATACGTATAATTGCCATTGGAATTAAAGCGCTGGGTGCTGTTTCATTATCGAATAACTAAATTATTTATCTAAGCTGTCATCTGTTATGGTAACATACCTGTAAACTGCAACTTGACTTGTTGGCGGAGGCATACAACCGCAAGGCGGTTATTTCTAGTTTTACATGAGACGTATTTTATACAGGCAGATTTATACTACAGCAGTTCAGGTTTAAGTAGCTTTGCTCACTATAGTGCCACGGCTGGGAATCCGACCTCCTCATAACTGTAATACTGCACTACTGCCCACCTGGGCCTCTGCTGCTGAACGCTTTATTCTGTTCTGTTTAAGATTAGTGCCTGTGTCATGCTGTTCTTCTGCTAATTCGGTTAGGCCTGTCTGGTTTGTTGCAGAATGGGCATAACAAATCCGAGCGTCCGCTCCAGAGCTGCTGTGTTGGCGTTATTGTTCAGAGTTCCATTTTCAAACAGCCAGTGGTCTGTCTACCTGCGGGTTTTTATAGACGTGACCACGAGAAGCCACCAACATGCGGTCTTTCTGCGCAGCGGTTAAACATGATCCCTCCTCTCTGAGGGTGGGCCGTTGAGGCTGGGCTCCTCAGGAATCCCGCCATATGCGTGGTCGCCATATGCGCGGTCGCTATGAGTGCGGTCGCCATGCACACAGGGATTGCAGCTGTAACAGCACTGCCTGTCATCACTGACTCCTGTGTCTCACTGGCCTCTCAGCCCGGCACGCTGCACTCCTGGGCGCATAGTGCTGATCTCAGATCAGTTTCCCATCCACATCCTAACTTTGTCTCTTACCAGCTAAAAGGCCAAAACTGACCCCAGATCAGTTTTTCAGTTCAATTTCAGTCATTGAGTGTTGGCGATGTTGTTGGGAATGGAGCAGTTCTCAGTATGTGGATGAAGCGGTTGGGATTTACCTGTCTGAGATCAGGTGAGGAGATGTTTTAAAGGGTTGCATGACTCATGGCTGCAGATCTCAGAGGCTGAGCTTTCCGCTGGCTTTCAGACCCCCACCCCGGACAGAAACCCCCATGAGTCAGTCTGTGTTTCTCCATGCGTATCGAGTAGCGTCACCATCTGGAGATGCGATTGAGTGCCCTGGCTGGGCTGGTATCAGACACTATGATTAGCTGTTGTCTTCTAGCACTAGCAGGGCTAAGAATAGTGCCTTTGAGGGGCAGTGAGATGATCGCTCCGCTCTAGTCTCGCTCCGCTTCCTAGTCTCGCTTTGCTAGCTTCTTTTTGTTCTCCACGGGGCTCTGTAAACACGGGGTGATATCTCCAGCGCCCTCTTTCCATTATCCTGCCTGATAGAATGTTACTTAAGTACCTACAATTTTTTGAGTGAGGCCCAACGTACTGATGCGAGGTTGCGTGCTGAGTATTTCATCCTGTCTAACAGCAGCGATATTTGACACCACGTTTACCCAGAGGTCTTATGGAGGGCAGGGTTGGCGATAAGTGGCGCATTGTTTCAATTATTAGTGTTATTATTAGCTTCCTGTTGATTGTTACCATGCAGGTCAGCTATCACATACAGTAGTGTTGAGTGCTGATAAGGCCCCTGGACTGGCTGCTGTAGGCTATCCCTTAACCCTTTAAGGTGTAAAATCACAAATATGTGATTAGAATGTTCTTACCTGATGTAACAATCACTACTGGTAATTGAAACTAATGGAGTTCTAGAACACTGACTTAGAATTTAGAAAAAACCTTCTTTTCAAAGGGTAACATAAAAAGGTCTATTTTTACACTGATTGTGAATTAATTGAGCTACTCTGTTGATGATGTTTGTGTAATATATCTGCTCTGTATATGCATATGACTTTGGTTTCAATTATTCAAAATGGCACTGAGCAAGGGGTCCATATTCATAAAGCATCCTGGAGTAAGAATATTGATCCAAGCTCAGTTTTGCTCATAATGGAGGAGGTTATGATGTGAACAGGAGAAACTGGACCTAGATCAGCACGCAGATGTGTGCGTGCTTTATCTTTGAGATTTTTATGCTGGCTCATGGTTTCCTGTATTTGGGTTCAGAATGCTCATGGCTTCCTGTATTTGGGTTCAGAACGCTCATGGCTTTCTGTATTTGGGTTCAGAACGCTCATGGCTTTCTGTATTTGGGTTCAGAACGCTCATGGCTTCCTGTATTTGGGTTCAGAACGCTCATGGCTTCCTGAATTTGGGTTCAGAACGCTCATGGCTTCCTGTATTTGGGTTCAGAACGCTCATGGCTTCCTGTATTTGGGTTCAAAATGCTCATGGCTTCCTGTATTTGGGTTCAGAACGCTCATGGCTTCCTGTGTTTGGGTTCAGAACGCTCATGGCTTCCTGAATTTGGGTTCTGAACGCTCATGGCTTCCTGTGTTTGGGTTCAGAACGCTCATGGCTTCCTGTATTTTGGTTCAGAACGCTCATGGCTTTCTGTATTTGGGTTCAGAACGCTCATGGCTTCCTGTGTTTGGGTTCAGAACGCTCATGGCTTCCTGTGTTTGGGTTCAGAACGCTCTGCTGCCAGCTGGGTACAGGCAGAAGGACCAGACTAAGAAGGCCCCCACCGGAACCTTCCAGAGAGACAACCTGGTGGCTCACCTGGAGAAACAGGCTAAGGAACACCCTGACAAGGAAGACCTGGTGCCCTACACTGGCGAGAAGAGAGGTAGGCCCCGCGTGCATGAGTGTGTGCGCTTGCGTGAAGACCTGGTGCCCTATACCAACGAGAAGAGAGGTAGGCCCTGTGTGTGTGAAGACCTGGTGCCCTATACCAGCGAGAAGAGAGGTAGGCCCCGTGTGTGAGAAGACCTGGTGCCCTATACCAGCAAGAAGAGAGGTAGGCCCCGCGTGCGTGAGCGTCTGCGCATGTGATGTACGATTCAGATCAAAAAGGAATATAGGGAATCATAAAGTTTAGCAGACATGCGCCAGGGTTCGACACTGGACGATCCCCACTTCTGTTAGATTCCCATAATTCCTGGTGTCGAAGGCCTCTGTCTGACACACTGTCCTGAATACCAGGGATGGCTCTGTGTAACTGGAGCGTGGCTTTGCCCCAACTGTCCCCAGGGGCCCAATTTATGGACCTGTCCTGAAACTCCACCTCCAGAAATATGCCCTGGATGGGGTCTAATCACCCCTCTCTATCGATTCAACAAACCTTCAGACCCGTCAGGCTTCTCATTATTCTCTTATATGATTTTTGTACTGATGGGATGTGGAATCTTTCTGTTATGAGTGGTGTGTGGTGTCTCTGTTATGAGATATTCATTTTATCTCACGTGAGAACATTTGTATGGCTGTGGTTGGTCGGTGTTGTCGCTGTAACATGAAACACATCGTTGTGTGAAACTGCAGAATTCAGAACTGGATTATTAATACATGCTACACACATTCCCTTCCCTTGCTCTGTTCCCTCGAGTGAGATATTTTGTTATCAAATTTGTGACGTGCAGCAAGTGAACTTAACAGGTGCTCTGCGAGGGAGGATAGACGAGAAACAAACCAAAACAAACAGCCCTTGCAACCGATATAGGAAGTGCAACACCATAGAGTTGAAATTGCATTGTGGGATTTCCTTCATTTTATACCCTTGATGGGTAATCCTACTTGGTGTGGCTGCCATATTTCATCCTGGCATTTTGGGGATTCCCCCCTTGAAGCAAGGGAAGGGAACGATAGGAAGAAAGCATACAATTCAGATTCTAATGCTGGGGTGGTGGTGGGGCCAGTCATGTGACCCTGAGGGAGGGGCCTGTGTTTCTGCCGGTCATGTGACTCTGAGGGCGGGGCCTGTGTTTCTGCCGGTCATGTGACTCTGAGGGCGGGGCCTGTGTTTCTGCCGGTCATGTGACTTTGAGGGCGGGGCCTGTGTTTGTGCAGGGAAGGCCTGGGTACCTAAGAAGGTGCCGGTGGACCCCATCCTGGAGAACGTCACCCTGGAGCCTGAGCTGGAGGAGGCCCTGGCCAACGCTAGTGATGCTGAGCTCTGCGACATCGCAGGTAAGAAGAGACACACACACTACACACACACACTACACACACACACACACACACACACACACACACGATACAAACACTATATACACACACACTATTCACACAGACACAGTACAAACACTATACACACACACACACGATACAAACACTACATGCACACACTATACACACAGACACACTACAAACACTATTCACACACAAAAACACTATATATATATATATATATATATATATATACACACACACACACACACGCACACACTACACACACTGTCCACACACACACAACACACGCACAAACATACACACAAACGCTACTGTACTCAAACACACACACTACTGTACTACACAAACACTACTGTACTCATACACACACACACTACTGTAATCATACACACACACACACACTACTGTACTCATACACACACACATTAATGAACTAAATCACCTTTTTTACCTTTCACATGCAACTAAGGCACCATTTCATCACTCAAGTAATTGTGTGAATCTTACTCTGTCAGTCTTCAAGGCCTGAGGGACTTTCAATTTTAACATTCTTTCAGTATTCCTGTCACATGATGGGGGCGTTTTTTCAGCATTCCTGTCACATGACGGGGGTGTTTTTTCAGTATTCCTGTCACATGATGGGGGCGTTTTTTCAGCATTCCTGTCACATGACGGGGGTGTTTTTTCAGCATTTCTGTCACATGATGGGGGCGTTTTTTTCTCTCCCAATTTGGAATGCCCCATCCCGTACGTCGGCGTTCATTACTGCCGCCTCCGCTATCTATTCAGGAGATCGCAGACAAGTTTGTGCTTCTCCTTCAAGAGCACTGAACCTTCTCATTTAATTTGGTTCAGCTATATTTTAGTTGAAGCCAGACTGGTGAGGTTTGCCACGCGGACCAAAGACGCCTGCCATCCTGAAGGCTTTACGAGCTCTTGAACAAATGCAGAATAAAACGCTGCCAAGAAGTGAGACAGAACCCCTATTACAGAGGTAATTAATACACAGGAATCGCATCACGCCTGTGAATTATTATTCCCTGCCAAGGAAAAGAACAGCCAGCGTGAGCACTGTGGGTTTATAACCCAAGCCCGATCCGTCACGTGAGCCAACTATTTTTTTGAGATGTTGCGGCCTGTTAACAGAGAATGTTCTGCAGGTTTGATTGCAAGTGCTGAAAGTCACCGATTGAGACTGAAGACTGTTTCCTGACCTGAAGTGTCGCAGCACTGTCTCTGATTTCTGACTTAACTGGAAAATGCTAGCAGAGGAATCTAAAATGGCTGAAAATGAGAGAAAATGTATCATTGCTCTGCGTTGGTACACCCCTCCTTCTTCTCTTGTTGCCTGGTAACCCTACCTCACCCTGTTCTCCTCCACACTAATCATCTGTGTTTATCTTCCAGCACGCTGCCCTGTTCACCCCACCCCCTCCATTATGACATCACCCATTCCATCCTGACATCATCACTGTGAGGCTGTAAGCTGCCTGGATGCCGTGGTTGCGTCTGTCTGAGCGCACGTGCTGCATTCTTTCTGCACTCTCCCAACGTTCTCCCAACGTTCTCCCAGTACCGCGGTGTCGCTGCAGCCCTGCCATATCGTTGCAGAAACGTTATGGGAATGTTGTGTGTTGGCTGGGTGGCAGAGCCGACCGTACCTCATTGGGGGGAAAATCAGAGAGAACTCAAATTCAAATTAAAGAGAAGGAAATGGATGTGCTCCAAAAATACTGTAAAATCTTCTTTTCTCATCAGTTCTCTGCACATGATAGAGCAGCTTGTCAGCTTTTCTCATCACGCCCACTGTTACGGCTGATATCAATATACTCTACATATATTACTATCGCCTGTAACCTCTACATATATTACTATAGCCTGTAAACTCTACAGATATTACTATAGCCTGTAAACTCTACATATATTACTATCGCCTGTAACCTCTACAGATATTACTATCGCCTGTAACCTCTACATATATTACTATAGCCTGTAAACTCTACAGATATTACTATCGCCTGTAACCTCTACATATATTACTATCGCCTGTAACCTCTACAGATATTACTATAACCTGTAAACTCTACATATATTACTATCGCCTGTAACCTCTACATATATTACTATCGCCTGTAACCTCTACATATATTACTATAGCCTGTAAACTCTACAGATATTACTATCGCCTGTAACCTCTACATATATTACTATAGCCTGTAAACTCTACAGATATTACTATAGCCTGTAAACTCTACAGATATTACTATAGTCTGTAAACTCTACAGATATTACTATAGCCTGTAACCTCTACATATATTACTATCGCCTGTAAACTCTACAGATATTACTATAGCCTGTAAACTCTACATATATTACTATCGCCTGTAACCTCTACATATATTACTATCGCCTGTAACCTCTACATATATTACTATAGCCTGTAAACTCTACAGATATTACTATAGTCTGTAAACTCTACAGATATTACTATAGCCTGTAACCTCTACATATATTACTATCGCCTGTAACCTCTACATATATTACTATAGCCTGTAAACTCTACAGATATTACTATAGTCTGTAAACTCTACAGATATTACTATAGCCTGTAACCTCTACATATATTACTATAGCATGTAAACTCTACAGATATTACTATAGTCTGTAACCTCTACATATATTACTATAGCCTGTAAACTCTACAGATATTACTATAGTCTGTAAACTATACAGATATTACTATAGCCTGTAAACTCTACAGATATTACTATCGCCTGTAAACTCTACAGATATTATTATAGCCTGTAAACTCTACAGATATTACTATAGCCTGTAAACTCTACAGATATTACTATAGCCTGTAAACTCTACATATATTACTATCGCCTGTAACCTCTACATATATTACTATAGCCTGTAAACTCTACAGATATTACTATAGCCTGTAAACTCTACAGATATTACTATAGTCTGTAAACTCTACAGATATTACTATAGCCTGTAACCTCTACATATATTACTATCGCCTGTAAACTCTACAGATATTACTATAGCCTGTAAACTCTACATATATTACTATCGCCTGTAACCTCTACATATATTACTATCGCCTGTAACCTCTACATATATTACTATAGCCTGTAAACTCTACAGATATTACTATAGCCTGTAAACTCTACAGATATTACTATAGCCTGTAAACTATACAGATATTACTATAGCCTGTAAACTCTACAGATATTACTATAGCCTGTAAACTATACAGATATTACTATAGTCTGTAAACTCTACAGATGTTACTATAGCCTGTAAACTCTACAGATATTACTATAGCCTGTAAACTCTACAGATATTACTATAGCCTGTAAACTCTACAGATATTACTATAGCCTGTAAACTCTACAGATATTACTATAGCCTGTAAACTCTACAGATATTACTATAGCCTGTAAACTATACAGATATTACTATAGTCTGTAAACTATACAGATATTACTATAGCCTGTAAACTCTACAGATATTACTATCGCCTGTAAACTCTACAGATATTACTATAGCCTGTAAACTCTACAGATATTACTATAGCCTGTAAACTCTACAGATATTACTATAGCCTGTAAACTCTACATATATTACTATCGCCTGTAACCTCTACATATATTACTATAGCCTGTAAACTCTACAGATATTACTATAGCCTGTAAACTCTACAGATATTACTATAGTCTGTAAACTCTACAGATATTACTATAGCCTGTAACCTCTACATATATTACTATCGCCTGTAAACTCTACAGATATTACTATAGCCTGTAAACTCTACATATATTACTATCGCCTGTAACCTCTACATATATTACTATCGCCTGTAACCTCTACATATATTACTATAGCCTGTAAACTCTACAGATATTACTATAGTCTGTAAACTCTACAGATATTACTATAGCCTGTAACCTCTACATATATTACTATCGCCTGTAACCTCTACATATATTACTATAGCCTGTAAACTCTACAGATATTACTATAGCCTGTAAACTCTACAGATATTACTATAGCCTGTAAACTATACAGATATTACTATAGCCTGTAAACTATACAGATATTACTATAGTCTGTAAACTCTACAGATGTTACTATAGCCTGTAAACTCTACAGATATTACTATAGCCTGTAAACTCTACAGATATTACTATAGCCTGTAAACTCTACAGATATTACTATAGCCTGTAAACTCTACAGATATTACTATAGCCTGTAAACTCTACAGATATTACTATAACCTGTAAACTCTACAGATATTACTATAGCCTGTAAACTATACAGATATTACTATAGCCTGTAAACTCTACAGATATTACTATAGTCTGTAAACTCTACAGATATTACTATAGCCTGTAAACTCTACAGATATTACTATAACCTGTAAACTCTACAGATATTACTATAGCCTGTAAACTATACAGATATTACTATAGCCTGTAAACTCTACAGATATTACTATCGCCTGTAAACTATACAGATATTACTATAGCCTGTAAACTCTACAGATATTACTATAGCCTGTAAACTCTACAGATATTACTATAGCCTGTAAACTCTACAGATATTACTATAACCTGTAAACTCTACAGATATTACTATAGCCTGTAAACTCTACAGATATTACTATAGCCTGTAAACTCTACAGATATTACGATAGCCTGTAAACTCTACAGATATTACTATAGCCTGTAAACTCTACAGATATTACTATAGCCTGTAAACTATACAGATATTACTATAGCCTGTAAACTATACAGATATTACTATAGCCTGTAAACTCTACAGATATTACTATAGCCTGTAAACTATACAGATATTACTATAGTCTGTAAACTCTACAGATATTACTATAGCCTGTAAACTCTACAGATATTACTATAGCCTGTAAACTCTACAGATATTACTATAGCCTGTAAACTGGCAAAATGTTGGCTAACTATTTGTTTCAATATACTTACTATCTGACGAGTGAGCACCAAGTAAAATGACGAGTGAGTGATAAGTTTGTTTCCATGGTGATGAGCTACAAAAAAGATCAGTTATTAAGAACAAAGAAGAAGAATGAAATGCGGAAGACGGACGATGAACAAGGAAGTAGTGCCGGCCCGACACTCATTTTAAATACTTATTTTTCCTTTTTAAGTGCTTTTCATGATGATCTTCATCGTTATTTTAATTATATTATTGTAATAATTCTATACTACAGTACCATATGTTCGTCTTTTTTTTTTGGTCAGCAATTATCTTTTTTTTTAGCAACCGAAATTACTGAGTGGGTCTTTAATGCTTCTGAAATGTGAGATTTGTGACTTAAGTACCAGACAGTTTCAGTGGATAAACCAGCTGTCTATGATCAAATTTGTAATCGGCGCTCTGGGACCAGTGGTGGTTTGTGTCATGGTTGGCTTGTGGTCAGTGTGTGTGGTGTTGGGTTGGCTTGTGGTCAGTGCCCCCCCTTTACAGAAACAACGTACTACAATATATTGTAAATATTTTGACTATTAAATATTACATTTTAATATAAAATGTATTAATATATTTCACAGCAATTTGCTTGTAGATTGTGAAGTGTTGCATCTTGATGATGTTTTATTCCAATATATTTTCAATATTGTTCCATTTTTGTAAGGGCAAAATGGTTCACTGCTTCTTCTCAAGGTGAAGGGATTCAATTTGTACCTTTTTAAAATGTATGATCCCTGGAGGTAAATGTCTTAAAAAAGACATGCAGCCATTTTGTCTGAGTGAAGGGAAAGTGGTTTTATTTCTCCTGACGAACACAAAATGTCCTAATAGTGATTTATCCATGTTTTTACACTATTAAACACTTGATAATATGCGTGTGTTAGTGTGTGCCATTTGATCACTCCTAACTCTCTAGGGAAAGCTAACCCATAATGTTCTACCAGTGTTTCTCTAACATTGTAACAGCGTTGTATGGTGTTACTTCAGTGTTGGTACGTGTGTAATGGTAGCACTAGCCCTGCATGCTCACCACCTGCTCTGATGAGTGAAACGTACATGCCGGTTTTTTGCCTGGCCTGGCATGCATTTCATGATTCTGTGAATTATTCTGTGTTTAATGTCTTAATTTCATGTTTTCATGATCACATTCTCTGCTGATATTTAAATTGGTTGACATTCCGTTGACGTTTGGTTGACGTTCGGTTGACGTTTTGTTGATGTTCAGCTGACATTCCGTTGATATTTTGTTGATGTTCAGTTGACGTTCCGTTGATGTTTTTTTGATGTTTGGTTGATGTGTTTTCTGCATTTCTCTGTTGACTGGCTCCTTGTGCTGACCCTTCTCTTGGGTACAGTACAGCAGTCCAAATGTTCTCCACATTACCTTCTGTTCCTGAGTCATTGATTGATGTTTTGTTTCCTCTTGTTCTCTTCTTCTTTCACTGTCACTTTCTCCATCATTCTGTCTCTCCCTGCTATTTCCCTTCTTTTCTCCCTCTCTGGCTTGGTCCATTTTCCATCTTTTATTCTCTTTCTCGCTTGATCTCTTCTTCCTATTCTGTTTTTCTTTCTCTCTCCCCTTCTCCTCCCCCCCTCCACCCTTCTCTCCCCTCCCCCCCCTCTCCACCTTTATTTCCATCCTTATCTCTCTCCTTTGACAGCCATCCTGGGGATGCACACCCTGATGAGTAACCAGCAGTACTACGAGGCCCTTGCCAGCAGCACCATCGTCAACAAGCAGGGCTTGAACAGTGAGTCCGCCAGAATCAGTCTCAGCTGTGCTTTCCTGAGTCTGTCAGCATTAGCTGTGCTTTCCTGAGTCTGTCAGCATTAGCTGTGCTCTCCTGAGTCTGTCAGCATTAGCTGTGCTCTTCTGAGTCTGTCAGCATTAGCTGTGCTTTCCTGAGTCTGTCAGCATTAGCTGTGCTCTCCTGAGTCTGTCAGTATCAGCTGTGCTTTCCTGAGTCTGTCAGCATTAGCTGTGCTCTACTGAGTCTGTCAGCATTAGCTGTGCTCTCCTGAGTCTGTCAGCATTAGCTGTGCTCTTCTGAGTCTGTCAGCATTAGCTGTGCTTTCCTGAGTCTGTCAGCATTAGCTGTGCTCTCCTGAGTCTGTCAGTATCAGCTGTGCTTTCCTGAGTCTGTCAGCATTAGCTGTGCTCTACTGAGTCTGTCAGCATTAGCTGTGCTCTACTGAGTCTGTCAGCATTATCTGTGCTCTCCTGAGTCTGTCAGCATTAGCTGTGCTTTCCTGAATCTGTCAGCATTAGCTGTGCTCTCCTGAGTCTGTCAGCATTAGCTGTGCTCTCCTGAGTCTGTCAGCATTAGCTGTGCTCTCCTGAGTCTGTCAGCATTAGCTGTGCTCTCCTGAGTATATCAGTCTCAGTTGTGCTCTCCTGAGTCTATCAGTCTCAGTTGTGCTCTCCTGAGTCTGTCAGTCAGACTCAGCTGTGTGTCTTTATCAGACGTGTTGTGTTCCAGGCGTGATCCAGTGTACCCAGTATAAGCCAGTCCCAGACGAGGAGCCAAATTCCACCGATGTCCAGGACACCCTGGAGAAGATTCGCAGCAATGACCCAGACCTGGTGGAGGTCAACCTCAACAATATCAGGGTGAGAGTGTGTGTTCCTCTGTGCCCAGCATCACGGTGAGAGAGTGTGTTCCTCTGCACAGCTGATGCTGATAGACTCTCTTTCTCTCTCCCTCTTCTTCCAGAATATTCCTGTGCCCACGCTGAAGGCGTACGCTGAGGCTATGAAGGAGAACACAGTGGTGGAGAGGCTGAGCATTGTGGGAACTCGGAGTAACGACCCAGTGGCCTACGTACGCCCGCCCCTCTCCGTCTCCACCTCCCAACGCCTCTGCTTAGCGCCAGTGTACCGCACATAAACTGAAATATACTACGAGAGATCCGCATTAATATTCATGTGATTACTCACTGAACAGACCTGGGCCAAATCCTCATTGTTAAATAAATACTGTAACTGGTTAGATGCTGAATACTGTAACTGCATTGTTAGATGCTGAATACTGTAACTGGTTAGAGGCTGAATACTGTAACTAGTTAGATGCTGGTAAAATCGGTTGTTGCCTAACAAAAACAACAATCATCGGAAATAATTTTGTTCTGAATATTGGTGGAATTTTTTTTATGGTTTCTTAAAAAGTGGCAGTAAACTACATGAATTTTACTTGCATCAAAAATATTTCAAGAAATAGGTTTGCTACTGGCCTAAAGAGAGGGAATTCGTTGCTTAAAATTAGTTTCGCTTTATGACGGTCATGTGGCTGTAAACGTGTGTCCTGATTGGCCGCTGGTCTCTCTCCAGGCCCTGGCGGAAATGCTGAAAGTGAATGCCACCCTCAAGTCTCTGAATGTGGAGTCCAACTTCATCACCGGGGCTGGCATCCTGTCACTGGTGGGGGCTCTACAGTCCAACACCACCCTTCAAGAGCTCAAGATAGACAACCAGGTACACACCTCCATTTTAGCACTAAAACCAGGTACACACCTCCATCTCAGCGCTAAGAACCAGGTGTACACTTCCATCTTAGCGCTAAAACCAGGTAAATATCTCCATCTTGGCGCTAAAAAACAGGTTTACACATCCATCTTGGCGCTAAAAAACAGGTTTACACATCCATCTTAGTGCTAAAAACCAGGTACACATCTCCATCTTAATGCTATAAATAGGTACGCACCTCCATCTTAGCACTAAACAGGTACGCACCTCCATCTTGGTGCTAAAAAAACAGGTATACACATCCAACCGCTAAAACAGGGCAATTCCTCTGTAGTATAAAATGAACACCTTGGCAAAGGGTGTAATGATATAACTGGAGTTTGCATCCTCTGGGGTTTGCAAGTTTGACTGCTTAACCGCTGTGCCTCTCTCTCCCTGGTGACCACACCCCCTCCCCCTGCCTGTAGAGCCAGCCCCTGGGGAATAAGGTGGAGATGGAGATCGCCACCATGCTGGAGAAGAACACCACGCTACTCAAGTTCGGCTATCACTTCACCCAGCAGGGCCCACGACTGCGAGGCTCCAATGCAATGATGAGCAACAACGACCTGGGTAAGCCCTACACACACTGTACACACATATACACACTATACACCAGGGGTAGCCAACACGGTGCCCGCGGGCACCTGGTCGCCCGCAGGGACCACGTGAGTCGCCCGCGAGGCATGTTCTAAAAATAGCAATATAACGCGTGTATCTACGCGGCTCGTTATCGGCGATTTACTGTTAACTTAGGCACGCAAACGAACACTCGCGGTAAATACGCTAAATGAACAATTTAAGAAACAGTATTAAACAAAAAAAGATGATAGCACCCCCCCCCCGTCAACAACTTCAATCGAGGTCCGCAAAATGTTTTGATAGCACCACCCCCCCCCCGTCAACAATTACAATCCAAAATCCAACAAGTAGCCCTCCGTACTACTCAGTACCCTTGAAGTAGCTCTCAGTTTCAAAAAGGTTGGTGACCCCTGCTATACACACACACGCTTACAATACACACACATACATATTCTTACTCAGTCACACTCTCTCACTCACACACACACTCACAGGTACATACACACACACACCTGGTCACTGATCGGGGATCAGACTACACACCCTTAGACACTGCCTTGTTATAGTGCGATAACTCACACCTACTTGCCCGTTTCAACCCAAAACCCATCAGTCCACCAGACAGTGAAAACAGAAGCCAAAATATCCTCAGTAAACGTGACCCTTGAGTTTTAAAGAGGAGCTCTGCCGCCCAGGACCCTGGAGCCAGCTAATTACAAACTCAGTTTAAACACAAATACAGCGTCGTCACCTGAGCTTAACTGGAAAGCCAAGGTTCAGAAGCTGGGGATGGCATTATGTCCGGAGTTTGGTGTGCCCGCTCTTCCAGGAAGATCTGGTGCTAATTAGCTTCAATTAGCTAATGACCTTGGAAATTGAGCCAATGGAAAGGCCTGGTGTCCCTGGCCCCGCCCCCTACAGCAGGGCTAATACAGATTGGGCTCTAGCGCTCCACTGTCTGGAACAACATATTTGCACACACGCTTCCAGTCCTGCTGCTGGGATACTCTACCCTGTGTGTGTGTGTGTGTGTGTAGTGTTTGTGGTTTTTTGTTTCAGTGTGTTGTAAACCCCTGTTGTGTATAGTGTGTTTATAATGTGTGTGTGTGTGTATACAGTGTATTTTTTTGTGTTGTAAACCCTGTTGTGTATAGTATGTATAGTGTGTGTGTGTATAGTGTGTATACAGTGTGTGTTTTTGTGTTGTAAACCCTGTTGTGTATAGTGTGTTTGTGTTTTTGTGTTGTAAATCCTGTTGCGTATAGTGTGTGTGTGTATAGTGTGTATATAGTGTGTGTTTTTGTGTTGTAAACCCTGTTGTGTATAGTGTGGGTGAGTGTGTAGTGTGTATACAGTGTTTTTGTGTTGTAAACCCTGTTGTGTATAGTGTGTGTGTGTATAGTGTGTATATAGTGTGTTTTTGTGTTGTAAACCCTGTTGTGTTGCAGCTCGGGTGACTCGCTGCGACTCAGACGGCTCCTTCACCCTCACCCTGTGCGTCCCAGAGCTGGAGAAGGCTTTTTGTAAAAAATTCAAAACCAAGTCCAAGTCTAAGTAAAGAGAGATGTTTTACCTGTCTTCCTCCCTTATCTTCTCCGGGAGGGCGCTGTCTCCTGTTTCTCCCTCTTCACTGCCCCCTGCTGGCTCTCTGCTGCTCTCAGCATGACTTGGTCCTCCACCTTCCCAGCAGCCCCTATGTTCTGTCCATCTGCCTTTACTCTTCTGCCCTCCTCTTGTGTGGGGTCCACAGTGCAGGCAGCTTGAGGCTTCTGGTCTCCACGTTCTGTGTGTAACGAATTTTTCAGGACCAGACTAATAAATCACTCACTCTTTCTATTTCAGCAGACTGCTAGTGCCCCCAAAAAAAGGTTTACACAGCAATGAATAAATAGACAATGATTTTAACAGTTTTTTGATGATTTTCATATTTGCTTTTCAGATTCCCTGATTGTCTTAGGGGGGGGGTTGAAAGAGTCTTTGGGAAATGGTTAACCTGGGATTTGTACCTGTATCCTCCAAGGAGGCAAAGTCGATTACAGTTTTTCCGCCATTGTTTACCACTGGCCAGAGAAACTCCGGAAGGATCCTGCTGCTCTGTCCAAGGTCCAACAATGCCCCCCGCCACCAAGTGGTTACGCAGTCCAGGCCCCCACACAATTCCTTCATTCCCGCCTTTGGAAAATTCCGCTTCCCAACAAATTTGCCATGATTCCTTTGTTCATTTTCCCTCTTACTTCGTGGCTTGCGTTTCTGCGCTGTTTGCACAAATGTTGCTGTGGAGCAGATTTATTTATTAATGTATTTTTTATGCATGCTGTGGCCAGTGTACCTGGTGTAGAATGAGAGACAGAGTGAAAAGACTTTTTGAGCTGACTGAGAAAGTGCTTTATATTGCAAACATTGTTTTAATGTGATAAATGAGGAGTCTAATTTTAGAGATTTTTTTGCACATGTGTAACTTGGCTGGTCTCAGGCTCAGCACTGCCATATTAGGTGTTGTAGAGTAATGGCATCAGCTCCTTGCATAAGGAAATAAAAGGTGGTGCTGCCAAATCAATGTGCTCTCGGATGTCAACTTTGGCTGCATAGTACAAGGATAAGAATAATGTTGACATCGCCTTATATATTATTTAGGGTTTTACTCCAGGCTTTTAAAAATATATTTTTTACTTAAATGGGCTGTAAAAGGCTCATTTTAACATCTGAATTGTAAGTGAAAAAGGCGCTTTGCTTGTAAAAATGTACCGAAAGGGGAATTTGAAAAACTAATTGTTCTCTGGTCTGTGTCCTTGTCTCCACAGTGCGAAAGAGAAGGCTTGAGGGTGGGCCGATCTTCCCAAAGTGTCGGACGAGTGTGTAGCACCCCTGTGTAGGAGGAGCTTGCTGGGGCAGCCGCCCCCCCCTCTCCACCCCCCGTCCCCTCTCCCTACCCCTGTCAGTCAGAACAGGGGGCGGGGTTTCGTTTTCCCTGCGCGTGAGCTGTCCCACAGAGCTCTCCTGTGTGTGTGTATACCCTGACATGTTTTATTTTTATATCGGTTAGTTATTACATTTCATCTGTTAAGTCCTGCTCATTATGCAGTGCTGTAAGGTCCCAGTATGGTCTCTGGCAGGGGAGAGAGGAGGTAATGCGGTAGTCCCCTGTGTAAAAATACAAGCCTGTGATGTCTTAACTGTGCTGTGACAGTACGTCATTATGCGGGTGTGCCGAGAACAGTCATATCAACATGCACATGTTATCATTAAAGAAAAACCACTGCAGTCTGCTCTCGTCATGCAGAGTGAAACTTGAGTGATGCAGCTGGAGATGTTATTGGAAACCCTGTGTTTGAGTAAGAACTGCATGCCAGCCCTGTGGTTATAGCCATGATTAGGGACCTACTCAATACAGAGCCTCTCATAAGAGGAGCGATGCAGCTAAATAAACAGACTAAAATATGTTCTCTATCACTCAATGAGACCACTCACGTTTTCAGTTGTTTGTGACAGAACTTACATTTCACTTTCTGGAGGTTAATATTGATTCCGTTTTTGTCTATTCTTGATTGGCCCAGAGAGTTTTTGTGTGCAATGACGGACATTTTGTATACCGACAGAAGTTTTTGACCACCTGTTGTAAAATGGTGGCTATCTGAGCATTCCAGGGTTTGTGAAAATAGGCTATAGGCTAATTTTCAGTGGCTATACATTTGAGCAGATTCGTTTTATAGCGTTTGTTACCAAGGGCCCGTGTAGTGATGCTCCTCCCTCCCAAGGGCCCGTGTAGTGATGCTCCTCCCTCCCAAGGGCCCGTGTAGTGATGCTCCTCCCTCCCAAGGGCCCGTGTAGTGATGCTCCTCCCTCCCAAGGGCCCGTGTAGTGATGCTCCTCCCTCCAAAGGGCCCGTGTAGTGATTCTGATTTTGGGCTCGTGTAGCGATGCTGATTTTGGGCTCGTGTAGCGATGCTGATTTTGGGCTTGTGTAGCGATGCTTAATTTGGGCTCGTGTAGTGATGCTGATTTTAGAAGCCGCGTAGTGATGCTGATTTTGGTCTAGTATAGCGATACTGATTTTGGGCTCGTGTAGTGATGCTGATTTTAGAAGCCGTGTAGTGATGCTGATTTTGGGCTTGTGTAGTGATGCTGATTTTGGGCTTGTGTAGTGATGCTGATTTTGGGCCTGTGTAGTGATGCTGATTTTGGGCTCGTGTAGTGATGCTGATTTTGGGCTCGTACAGTGATGCTGATTTTGGGCTCGTGTAGTGATGCTAATTTTGGGCTCGTGTAGTGATGCTGATTTTGGGCCCATATAGTGATGCTGATTTTGGGCCCATATAGTGATGCTGATTTTGGGCCCATATAGTGATGCTGATTTCAGAAGCAGTGTCTGTTTCCTTGAGCGCAGGTTGTGTGAGCGTACAAAATAGTTCCACCCAAAATAAATAAATGGAACCTTATTTTTTGAAGAATAGTTGGATAATATACACATATACACAACCTCTGGAGGTATAATTACATTGTAAAAGATCTTTTGGAGACTATTTTAGTCTATTTTCTTGCTTTAGACCAGAAACCCTGGAATGCCCAGATAGACGCCATTGTAAATCTCTGTCACCAGATATCTAAAGTATCCTTCATCGCACACAAAAACCGCCGACTTGGTCAGAAACATGCACTGAAGCTGAAGTACAGTTAAATGTTCAGTGAGTGTTAATTAAACTCTAACAGAGTTTATATGAGTCCACTCTTGTCATAGTGCTACTCGTATAAACTCTAAGAGTTGATTTAACACTGAACATTTTACTGTGTAGGCTATCAGGAAGTGAGTTCTCCACCCTGTTGCGTTGAAGCCATATTTGCATTTCAGGAAAGTTATTAATCTGGTAAATTAGGAGAAGACATGGCATAGCCTAAAATCTGTCTGAGGCGGTGGACAAAGACCAGGTGCAGCGGCCTTTGTAATTTATTTTGTGTGTTTTTATAAACCAATTTAAAGGTCCTTATTCGCTCCCAATTACTCAGAGAGAACAATAGCAATAGAACAATAACAATAGAACAATAGCAATAGAACAATAACAATAGAACAATAACAATAGCAAACAGAAAAATGGTTTGAATATGTCAGGCAACATTCACTAATGCCCGCCATTTTGAGCAGATGTCTGGTTTCTGTAGAGATGAAGCAGAGGACCACACACCTGCCAGACTGCTGGAGTTATATTTCTATGTTTTTGACTAGTTCCTCCTGCTCTGGGCAAACCTCCATCGACATGTGTAGCCAAGTGTTTTAATCTCACAGAAAAACATGTCAACGACTGCAGCAAGCACGTATTGAGTTCTGTTTGATATCAAAAATAGTATGGAGTGCCTGTATATTTCTGCATAATATTCTGTGTACAGCAATTATGAAATGGCCGATTCCACTATTTGTGTTCTTGTTTTTTCTTCAGCAAAATATCTGTATAAAATAAAATACAGCCTCCCAATTTATGTGAGAGTAGGTCCCAACACACTTTTATTCAGTACGTCCCTACATGCATGTACTTTTATTCAGTACGTCCCCACATGCATGCATTTTAGACATCTGAAGAAGTAGACTGGTTTATAGAGAGTAAGTGTTCATTCAGCATTTATTAATGGGCAGAACTGGAACTTGTTTTACAATTAATACATGCAAGTGTTTTCACGGGGAACACTATCTTTGCATACCAAACAAACACAGGAATTAAGAAAAAAAAAATGCTAAAGTTGTTCAATATCCATATAAAGGTTAATTTATATACCATGCTGCATCCTCACACACTGAATACACTTTTTAAAAAAATTCAGTTTGGCTTTTTCAGTTAGACTTTACTGGATGCATTTCAGTGATGCTCAAGCATGACTCATTACACTCCAGTGAACTGGCAGATACTGTGAAGATCAGTCTTTGTAATGTGTCTACAGACAGATGTGTTGTGAATAAGCAATCTAGATCATTGATCTCAAACTCCTGGAGGGCTGCAGTGTCTGTAGGTTCCTCTGGTTTCTATCTGAAGACAATTAAGCCTTGGAAACAAGGTGTGTGGACTTTTTAGCCAATCCGTGACTCTGATTAAGCACTTCAAAGCTGAAACACCCCAAGTGCCAGCAGACACTGCAGCACAAAATCCCTGATTTAGATGATGTAACAATAGTTCAATATGCACAGAATTGATTGGCTGATGTCGGTTAGATGTCACTGACTGGTCATCCGTGTCCCTGTATTTTGTAAGATCTGACGCCAGGTGTGCCTGTCCAGGTGGATGATGTTATACTTGTGATTAATTTGCTGAGTCCTATGCCAGAGGAACGGGCTTTAATGGTGTTACACTTGATTGGAAAGTGAGACTTGCAGTGAGTGACTTTTGCATTAGACAAATTACCCAGGGCACACGTAACGTTCTCGCAGTGCTGTGTGACATTGAGCTAACGGAGCAGCATTGCTACACTATCAGAGACAATGTGAGAATGCTATATTGCTAATAAGTGTTACTTGAGATATTTGTGTGGTACATTTACCATTTGTCAATGATTACGCTTTTTTCCCCTGTATGTTTCTTAAAGTTAACTATGTGGTCGATCATATAAGTTTGTTGGTTTCATGAGAAGGACGGTCAATGATTTTCTCCATTTCCAGCTGCCAGAGGTTAGAGTAAACTTTGCTGAGTGAATATCTGCCCCACCATGGTGTTATACTTATTTATGTATTTATTCAGGTCTGGAACATGACAGTTTAGCGTGTGTTACAGTAAATGCCTCGTTCCATGTGTGTCTTAGTGATATCAGCCTTGCTTTGCAACAGTGTAGGTTATACAGATATCAGCCTCGCTTTACAACAGTGTAGGTTATACAGATATCAGCCTATACAGATATCAGCCTTGCTTTGCAACAGTGTAGGTTATACAGATATCAGCCTTGCTTTGCAACAGTGTAGGTCATACAGATATCAGCCTTGCTTTGCAACAGTGTAGGTTATACAGATATCAGCCTCGCTTTACAACAGTGTAGGTTATACAGATATCAGCCTTGCTTTGCAACAGTGTAGGTTATACAGATATCAGCCTTGCTTTGCAACAGTGTAGGTCATACAGATATCAGCCTTGCTTTGCAACAGTGTAGGTTATACAAACCTGATCACTTTGCTTCAGGGTTCCATAAATGGTGAAATAGCATCTATTGGGTTTAGCAGTCTGTTTTAATGTGAGTCTGTGTATTGGCTGGCAGTCCCTGTCAGTTAAAGAACAGTCCTACAGTGTGCCGTGCCTGTTTATCTAGGAATCTATTAGCAGCCGAGGACCTGGGGAAATCTGTGGAAGGGATTACAATGCTGCCACCGAACATGAATTACAACAACACAGTGCCCCTCACTTCAGCCCAGCTTATTAGTTAATGTATATTTTGTTTAGTGCACTTTATTTATTGCTTCTTGGTAAAAACCAAGTTTGAAACTATTTTGTAGAATGGGTTTTTTTGTGTTGTCAATTTATTAACACCCAGGGTGTTTACGGAATTCAACCACACAGAGCACAACTTGCATGGAAATCTGATCTTCCCGCACAAATGGAACTCAACGCTTAACCTTTTTGAAGAGTTTATTTGGAATGTTTAAAAAAAAAAAAATATATATATATATATTTTAGAACTCATTGTGTTCATCGCTTTCTATTACCAGTAGTGATTGTTACATCAGCATTAGAATGTTCAGTGAAGCACATTCTAATTACATATTTGTAATTAAAGGGGTAAATACATACTGTCACACGGCAACATCTTCCAATAATAAGCTCAAAAAACAACCTGATGTAGTTGCAGTCATGGTTCTCACAGGATGTCGAGTTTGTCATCGCTGACTTCCCGTTAATTTCAGTGGTTGTCTCCGCCCTTGCTCCCTACAAACCCCACTGGTATGATTCAGGGGGTCAAAGAGGTTCAAGGTGTTTCAATGGCCTAACAACAGTCCTCGGATTGACATCAGCTCAAATCTAATATTTTTAAAGACTGCTTGAATAACTTTGACCTTGACCTCAAGGTCATTTCCCCGAAATGTCTGCTTTGAATAAAAAAACGGGATTATTGCAAGATTCGGTGTGTGGGAGTTATTGAATTACAGTATTATGCAGAATATGAACACTAAAAAAAAAGCAGACAGAGCAAAGAGCTGGTCCACGTTTTGGTGGGGGTGGAAACCCCTCTAACAAGGCAAACATCTCATGGGTTTCAGCCCAAGCACAGGGGTTACTCTGTTATTGTAGCCCAAGCACGGGTTATTCTGTTATTGTAGCCCAAGCACAGGGGTTACTCTGTTATTGTAGCCCAAGCACAGGGGTTACTCTGTTATTGTAGCCCAAGCACAGGGGTTACTCTTGTTATTGTAGCCCAAGCACAGGGGTTACTCTGTTATTGTAGCCCAAGCACAGGGGTTACTTGTTATTGCAGCCCAAGCACAGGGGTTACTCTCTGTTATTATAGCCCAAGCACAGAGGTTACTCTGTTATTGTAGCCCAAGCATAGGGGTTACTCTCTGTTATTGTAGCCCAAGCACAGGGGTTACTCTCTGTTATTGTAGCCCAAGCACAGGGGTTACTCTCTGTTATTGTAGCCCAAGCACAGGGGTTACTCTGTTATTGCAGCCCAAGCACAGGGGTTACTCTCTGTTATTATAGCCCAAGCACAGGGGTTACTCTCTGTTATTATAGCCCAAGCACAGGGGTTACTCTCTGTTATTGTAGCCCAAGCACAGGGGTTACTCTTGTTATTATAGCCCAAGCACAGGGGTTACTCTCTGTTATTGTAGCCCAAGCACAGGGGTTACTCTTGTTATTGTAGCCCAAGCACAGGGGTTACTTGTTATTGCAGCCCAAGCACAGGGGTTACTCTCTGTTATTATAGCCCAAGCACAGGGGTTACTCTCTGTTATTGTAGCCCAAGCACAGGGGTTACTCTTGTTATTGTAGCCCAAGCACAGGGGTTACTCTTGTTATTGTAGCCCAAGCACAGGGGTTAATCTATGTTATTGTAGCCCAAGCACAGGGGTTACTCTCGTTATTGCAGCCCAAGCACAGGGGTTACTCTCGTTATTGCAGCCCAAGCACAGGGGTTACTCTCGTTATTGCAGCCCAAGCACAGGGGTTACTCTCGTTATTGCAGCCCAAGCACAGGGGTTACTCTCTGTTATTGTAGCCCAAGCACAGGGGCTACTCTCTGTTATTGTAGCCCAAGCACAGGGGCTACTCTGTTTGCTGAATTAAAGTAGATGCTTGAGCACATCACTCAGGGCAGCATGCTGTAATTGTTCAGAAATGTTCTGAATCGGTGCTGATGCCATGTAATCCTATCCCGCTGCCCTTTCTAAAACTCCTTTTAAAGTCCTGAGATTGAGAGACCCATGTTTTGCTAAATTGTGGATTTGTGTATCAAAATATTGCATTACATGTGCAAATTTGAAAGATATTTTGAGGGTGGAGACTCTTTCACATCCTGAAATCCAGGGGGGCCAAAGGGACGGGGGTTGGAGGTGGTCTTCATGCAAGTGAAAAATTATTTGGTTCTAAATCCTGCTTTTTAAAGCCAAGGGTTTTATTTTGGTGGTGAACTTGTCTAAAAAATATCTCCAGAGTTACCTGCACCCCGTAGCCCTATAAAACCTGACATATCAAATAATAGCCAGAAAATTCAAATTTTTTTAAAATTGAAGTGTTTATTGGAACCTTTGACAAAATCAAAAATTCAAAAACTTTGCATATATGATATATTTTATGTATCATATTTGATTCGCCAGGCATTTATGGCAATTTATTTATTTTCAGTTTTTATTTTTTTATTTTAAACAAAAACATACATTTTTCATTGCATTTGGATCCTTTGGAACATTTCAATTGGTTTTGTTCTTTTTTTTGACAAACGTTTTATTTGGCATTGTGGAAGAGGCAACAAAACCGTTTCTGTCCTTGTTCAGGCAAAGATGGTCTTCACATTTCCCGCCATTTCTTTGCATCATCAGACACATTGAGGTTGTCCTGAAAGTGAATCAGTGTCAGCGATTTGAGGAATCGATCTCGAGACATCTCATGACCAACTGTGGAGTGCCTTGTCTCCATCTCCCTATAGGCTTGTACATTGGGCATCTGTACTAAACCCATGTGTATGTACATACCCAGGACCTGTTCCATTTCTTTTGCAGTTGTGTTTACTGACTTTCCCTGTTCCTGTACACTGTATAAGTTTGTTTGTTTTGCAATTTCCTGTCGCATTTCATCAGTAACAATACCTGTCTACTGAGGCTTCCTCAACACATTCATCAAATTCAACAACTGGAGGTTCAAACTGTACTTTTCTCCACCTATACGCTTTCCTTTTCACTTGGCCCTTTGCTGACCGCTTTGTTGTTGTGTCCTGTGTTGTTGTTGGGCCCTTCTGCGCTCATCTGCTCGACACTCATCTTCCTCAACACTTTGCAAGTCTTCCTCATCACTACTATCTGACATTCCCTCAATATTCCCTGTATTAGAAGACCATTCCTCCTCATCATCCTCATCCTCCCCTAACTGCTCCATGTCATGTGAATTGCCATCCATAAGCATGCTCAACACATAGTCAACATTGTACTGTTTTGCCATCTGAAAATACATACATTTCTTCTCTGAATTGGTCAATATAGCATACAGATTATTATAGCCAGGGCATTGTTTTAGTGAAAATCAATGAGAAAAAGACAATTATTAGAAAGTCATCCATTGCAACATAACTGATTATCATGATTGTGCCGGTTGCATATAAAAAATACATATAAATATCTCAATTTCCACTCAAAATAAATCTTCATTTCAATCTTTAATTAGTTTAATTAAATAATCAAAATAGCGTATTTTACATTGTGGTAGGCATAATGCATACTGCATCATGAAATGCAATACAATGACGATTGAGGGATTTACAGATAAATTGCTCTATATACCTGCTGTATCATATTTAATACACACATTGTCAACACAATTTTACTATAAAATAACGTACTAAATATTAAGTAATTATAAGCTTCTTCAGTACAATGAATATTCATACTGAAATATTTGTAACAATATAATTGTTATTCTTACCGTAACTTTTTCAAAATTAGAAAAGATTTCCCTGCAAAACGCATGCCGCTCCCTACATGGAGGTAGCCATTTTGGGTATTACAACTGAAAGACCCTCTACTGCCTGAAGTGCACAGATAATCCACCAGAGGGCAGAATACATGTATGAGATTGTACACAACAGGGTTTTTCAGGAAAGTATTGATCATGTTGATGACCTAAAAGTCTCAGAAATTCATGTATCATAATATGTGATACAAATGGCGCTACATGGTTAGTTGAGACATTGCACAGATATACAGTTGCCGTACTTGGGTAGAAAGTGGTTTTCAACAACAACAAAAAACGTGCACCACAAGATCATTTACGGGAGAAAGCACCGTAATAGTGACATTTTTAAAAGGGTGTGTGACAAACTAATTAAGGAAGCAGGTTTTAAGGTGCGCGCCAGTAACCAGGTCAAACATCGCTGGAAAACACACTGAAGGAAGCCTAGGCTACTCTTAAGCCAAAAAAACAAAACGCACGCTTCTTCATCAGTGGGCACTTTAAATAAATAATTAATCACTGAGCTTACCGTGCCTTGACAGAACACGTAGGCTACACAAATCTTTTTACCGTACACTTGTGCACCCCAAACTGATTCGCAAACAAAGCCTAAGATAGCCTACTCAGCACGGCTTCCCAATTTGTACAGGACGATAGCAACACGCATAGGAAGTGGTACATGGGCACATACTGCTTCGTCGCAAGGTTTCATAACCCTTTGTTGCACACTTTGTTGAATGAGCCTCTGGACGTGCAGAAATTTTCTTTCCACTCTGCATCTGCAAATTGTAGGCTACCATCACTATTGTTTCCCACCAGTCCTCGCTGCGAACTTTCTTCCATTGTCTCCGGGAGTTTCTCAATATCATCCATCTGCAGTGTGCAGGCGCTTAGGGAACGCCCCTTCTATGGGAACGCCTTTTCCACGTCACATGTCACTCAGAGGTAGTCCTGAGCGAAAGACGGAAGTCGGCTGCGCGCGCGTCTCGCACGAGAAGCGTTACCACGGGGTTTTTTTTCGGAGAGGTTCCCGGATTTTCGGCGGGAGTTCTGCACAAAAAGTTTGAAGCAAAATAACAATTATAATAAGGAAAATAATAATAATTTGGCCGATTGTGCATAAACTGGTCTGTGACTGGACTGGGGATGGCAGGGGCTAGGGAGGGGAGGGAGGAGGGAGATTCAGAGGAGTGTATGGACACAAATAATTGGAATAAAGTGGAAAGGAAAAGAACTAGGAGTAATAATAGCAACAGTGATAGCTCTGGT
The DNA here is from genome assembly GCA_022702515.1 of Ilyophis sp. 1 JC-2022. NCBI lineage: Eukaryota > Metazoa > Chordata > Actinopteri > Anguilliformes > Synaphobranchidae > Ilyophis > Ilyophis sp. 1 JC-2022. Next base: position 41,004,356 of record CM040400.1, on the reverse strand, counting down.
GATAGAGGGGAATATTCCAGGGCAGTTAGGAGGAAGGTTGATGAGGATCAGGGATTCAAAATAATTATAAAATTCAAGGAAGGGCATGATATTAGGAAAGTAAGCCCATTTGCTTTGACCCGAGGTCTAAAAGAGAAGATAGGTGACATCGTGATGGCAAAGGTGATGGCTGATGGAGGATTATTAGTCAAGTGTAAAAATAAGGAGCAGAGAGGCAAAGCTTTTAAAGGCAGACCATATACAGATAGATGTTAAAATCAGTAAAGCAGAGGTAAAAGGGGTCATTAAAAATGAAATTAAAAAGAGATGGCAAGAGGAATGGACCAGGGAAAGTAAAGGTCGGCATTTATTTAGAATAAAACCATTGGTTGGAAATACACAATCTGAACGGGAAATAGGAAGGAAGACAGGGTTATCACAAGGTTAAGGTTAGGACACACAGGTCTAAATAGTACACTTTTCCTGATAAACAAACATGGAGATGGCAGATGTGAATTTTGTGGGGAACAAGAAACAGTAAATCATGTAGTATACAGCTGCATAAAATATGTCAGACAGAGAGAGAGACTAAAAACCAAGCTACATGATGTGGGGACACAACTTAATATATACAGAATTTTGAAACAATCAACAGGGGATACATGTATTAAATTTCTGTTGGAGTATTTAAATTCAACAGGCTTAATAAATAGAATATGAGTTTTAATTATTAATATGAACTTAAATTTTATTATTGGTATTTTAGAATTTTATTTTATTTATTAAGCAAGGGTATTACTGAGTCCCAGTCCACACTCCAGACCAGTGGGTGGCGGTAGGTAAATGCACCACTAAAGTTGCTTTCCAACCGCCATAAAATAAAATAAAAGAAGAAGAAGAAGAAGAAGAAGAGGTAGTCCTGACAACTTTATTGCTTGACAGCTTAGTACATGCACCACTATCTTAACAGTTCGGGCATGAGCCCAAGTTACGTGAACTCCTGTGAGGTTATGTTCAGGGGTTGAGGGTGGGGCACGCTGCGCCATTTTAAATGTTTCTGAGTGATGTCATCTGAGTGACGAGTTAGGCGTTCCCATAGAAGGGCCATTCCCTAAGCACCTGCACATTGCAGAATAGTTATGGGAGGTTCGACTCTTTTTTTACTAACTCGAGTTTGTATGAGTCACTCACCAAAGAGAGTCGGGTTTTGGAGTCACTCGAGTCATCAAGTCAGTCTAACTTCCGGTTTAGCCCTCCTGAATGGGATAAACTAATTTAATAGTGCGGCGACTTTGAGACTTTCCAAATGTTATCGGAAAGAATGGATCAAATTCTGATAGTGAAACGAGTTATTTCGCGGGGGTTGTGACGCTCAAAAAAAAGTATCCATCGTTTTATAGCCGCTCCTTTTCCCATGATTGTGTACAAGAAAACTGCTTTTCGGACCTGGAAGTTGTTCGCATTAGCAAGTAGCAGGTATGTCAGTGGCGAGTCAGTGAACGAGTTAGTGGCGAGAGGACTTGTCACTCCTGAGTCAGTAAAAAGAGTAGTTCGTTTCGAACGATTCGTTCAAACTCGCACATCACTATTGCAGAATGCAGATAGACCCTTACCCTTCTCGAGTTTATATGTGGCACAAGTGGCTCCATTTGCCATTTACTCGTGCTTTCGTCTACCATTAAATATGTGAATAAAAACGAGAAGTAGAAGTGCTAAGACAACACGATATAACGCAAAAGCAAGCATCTTCCAAACCTTTTGCGGGAAAGGGAATTATAGTGGGAAAAGAACGCCCATGTTCTAGTTTATTCGAAATATGTCGATTTAACATGTACACAGGAATATTCGCGGATCTCAACACGACGGAGCATGTAAACACTTTATTCGGAATATTGCCTAAAGAGAATATTGACCTTATTCGGTCATTGAGACTTACTCCTCTTCATTCGTAGTTCACGGGGACAGAAAATCCTGCATGTTGGCACTCTCGACACCACCTCATTATCTCTGTTTCAAGAACTACTTCGTATAAAAAAAATGGCATTTAGACAACCAGTCGTTGGTTTTCGGTAACAGCTACCGGCAAAATTCTACCGCAGTAAGAGATGGGAGAAGCACGAGAGTATGGCCATGCAACTCTGGATTAATGATACACCATGTTCCCTTTTTTATATTGTAACATAATTTGTAAATTAGCTCATGACATTTAATAAGCAATTTCGTCAAATCAGTTGTTTTTATTCCCACTAGGGATTTTCTTTTTACCTCAATTGCTTGGTTGCTCTGGGCGACAGTGTAGTATAATGGTTAAGGAACTGGACTTGTAACTGAAAGGTTGCAGGTTCGATTCCCAGGTAGGACACTGCCGTTGTACCCTTGAGCAAGGTACTTAACCTGCATTGCTTCAGTATATATCCAGCTGTATGAATGGGTAAATGTAATAAGAATAAGAGGATAAGTGTATGTAAGTCGCTCTGGATAAGAGCGTCTGCTAAATGCCTATAATGTAATGTAATGCTTACTTTTTAGGGGTTCATTGCATTTAAAAAAAAAGTTTTTTAAATTTTCACTGTGAAGCGTCTTTCTGACAGAGTCTCTGTAAAAAAGCGCTATACAAATAGAATTTAATTAAACTGAATTGAATTACAAAAAATGTTTTAGATCGTAGCATTATATTAGAAATCACAACCTGAGAAATGCGTGCTTTTATTTTGGAAAAATCAAACCGGAACATACCAGTTTCAGCGAAGCTGCTTATTCAATTGTGAAGTGGTGTTGATGGGCTAACGTTAGAAAACACGGATGCGAAACAAAACAAAAAAAATTGCCCGTGGTTCAGTCGATTCAGCAGTCGACAGAGGTAACTATCAACATTTAGAAAATTTCCCTGATTAAGAAAAAAAAAAAAAAGAAAACACTCGAAGAAGGCGTGCAACGCGAGGTAAAAAAAAGATGTCTAACGAAATAGTATTCCGTACCCAGCTTTCTTCCATCATGGAGGTGCTGGCAAACGCGGCCGTGGAAGAAATCTGCAAACTGGTGGACGATGGGTATACGGTTTTGCATTTGCAAATGTCGGAATATGAGAAAGAAAACGAAGCTCTGAAGATGCGGTTGCACCTTATGGAGCTGAATGCTGTGCGCGGTTGTGCAGCAGAGAGAACGAACCCGCGAGAGAACCCTATGGATCATTATTCGGACGGAGCTCTGCAGTTGCGGGAAAGGCCGCGAGGAACAGCAAGTAAGTAGCCTAGTGAATCGGTATAACTTGTGTGGGTCTGAGACTCGGAGCATTGACCGCAGTGGTAATAGTTCACTGGGCATATTGGCCCGTACGTAAAATTTTAGTCAATTTCATACACAATTATTTCAGAGGACGGTCTCACTGTGGCCGGAAACGGGGTCCTTGGGAATTCTGGAGACATTTGTTTGCCGAGTCTTCGCCCGACTGGTGAAGAAAGCACAGCTACGACTTTTGGCTTGAAGCAGGTCGAGGTACGTTAAGAGAGTCAGCCCGCTTTTTTTGCATGAACGCAGCGAAGTTTGCAGTACATCGATATGCATTTTATATAAATACGTTTGTTGTTGTTGTATTGTTGTAGCTCATTATTCACATGTGTAATTCTCGGGGGAAAATGGCGCCCTTTCAATCGTGACCACCGATCTTATTTGACACCCACAATGTAACCCTGGAGTAATGACCATTGGTGTACTTTTGAGGGGAAAAACCACAGCAATATTCGAAAAACACAAACAAAAACAAAAACACAAACCATCATTCGAGACCTACAGTTTGAGTAAATGGTAAAAACAATATCTTGGTCTCATTGTAACAACAAGACTTGCGCTACAACAGGGGTTATGGAATGGCTTGACCAAATTGTTTGCATTAGTTAAGAATTAAAATCAACAATCTAATTCTCAAAACTACAGATGTCCTGTCCAGTAAGAAAACTGCTAAATAAATAAATGGAAATAACTTCCAATTGCGATGAAATGGAACACCTGAGCTTCACCTTCAAGTTGGACAGAAAATGCATGCTGCAGCTAAGCTTAGAGCTTTGTCTGGGCTGAAGCAGAGGTTTTTTTGTTGTTGCATTTATTCATTCAGTATACACACAGAAAAGGTAGTGTGAGGTTTGAGACAAATCTCTGAGAATTTAGTTGCAAACTATCCCTCAATCCCAATTGTTATTGGGCAGGAAATTTGTATGTACTTGTATCTTCAAGAAGAACAGCTAAAAACACAAGAATCCTGTGAAGAAGTGCCAGAGAAGAATTGCCATGTAATGTGGACCAAGGATTCTTCGGTCAGCTTGAAAAAAATTATAAATGTCCTGAAAGTATGGTGAAAAGAAGTTGAAAGCAGTCCATAAGAAAGTCAAAACAAAATTTGATAAACTTTTATCAATCTTTTAGGGTGAACTGTTCCTTTAACCAGTCAATCCCCCCTTCTAATAGTCTTGTAACAGTACTGTAAAATAAAACATACAAGAGATCCCACTCTGTAAATTAGCATATGCTGTATACATCAGACTGTATAGAACAACCTATGGAAAAAAAGTAGTTTGAAGAATTATTTTAATTTTATTTTAATTCTTAATGAATGAATGCAAAGAATTTAGTGAAAGGATTCAAACATGGTCTTTGTGATTATAATGAGACCAAGATACTGTTTTTGCCATTTGCGTTTGTTAAACTAGGTCTTCAAAGTAAAGGTGGGTAGGCTAAAAGTGGACTCAAAAAGGACATAATGATGACTTGTGTTTTTTTTTTCTTTTCTCAAAAGTATACCAATGGTTGTTACTCCAAAGTTACATGTTACATTATGGGTGTCAAATATCAGAAAGATGTGAGAGGTCAAGATTAATTATCAAAAAAACTAGCTGATGGTGTCTCACAATGTATGATTGACAGCTGGGAACTGCCCCCCTCTCAAACATGTCTGGTCGTATAACAGTGTGCTGTGTGTAACTGCAACTTTTTTCCACAGAATTTTTATTTTTATACCAATAACACAAACGCACAAATGTCGCTCATTACATAACAGACATTTAGCAGACAATCTTATCCAGAGCGACTTACACAAGTTTTGCATTTTTACATAGTATCCTTTTATACAGCTGGATACATACTGAAGTAATTTAGGTTAAGTACCTTGCTCAAGGGTACAACGGCAGTGTCCTACCTGGGAATCGAACCTGCAACCTTTGCTACAAGCCCGATTCCCTAACGTTCTTTTCACCCCAGCAAAGAACGTTTTGTCTGTGGTTGCGTTGCGTTGATGTGACATTACTGATCACAAAATTTACTCTCCAATGACAAAACATTAAAAAAGTACAGCCTCTTTCCATGCCCCCAGACTATGATTCAAGTGTAGGTCATTTAAACAGCAAGTTTAAAAAGCTTGTGGAGCTGAGATGGTGACCACCACTGTGTTAATCTGTCGCAGACTGCAGACGCGGAAAATGACGTAAGCAAGACTATTCTTATCAAGGAGGAAAACCCTGAAGCATGCAGTCATCCACATACAGACCTGAAGATCCCTGTGCACAGTGAGTGGAGGGGTGTGTTTGTGTGTCTGTGCGTGTGTGTGTGTCAGGGGCATAGGGTGTGTGCGTGTGTGTGCGGTGACATACAGTGCACAAGCGTACACCGGTGTACTCTAAGCTAAATTTGTAGCTAACAGAGTGGTGTATATGTTCATCATTTCTTTTTCTAAATTGAATGTATTATTTAATCTCCCTATCATGATGTGAAGAAAGAAGCTGTGTGTTTACCTGCCAATGGATTATTCAGATATTTGGCGCACTTGTGAATCAAGGAAAATGAATGAAAACAGGTTGAGACCAATGATCAGTTTAAAAGGTAGTTTGATAATGGTCATACTGGTATCAACGGTGTTTTAGAAGCCTAGGTGTATGTGTGTGTGTGTGTGTGTGTGTGGGGGAGGGGGGGGGGGGGAGGGGGGTCAGTGGACATTCAGTTGGTCACATGTTTGTGTGTTGCTCCTGTTTATAATGTATATACATAATTGGCCCTGTAGCAGACTACAGGTGTAAACACAGTTCTAATTGTCCCTGTAGCAGACTAACTCTGCGTTCTCACAGAGTGGGCGCTGGGTCGGTCAAATCTACTAGGCTGGGGGCGGGGCAAGAAGCTTCCCGTTGTCATCCAAGTCAGCTTGTGCTACCATTTTTTAATGAAGAGAAACAATGGCAGTAGCCTACACATAACAGACATATTTGTAATGCATCCTATTCTTTATAGTTATGTCATGACACTGATAATTATGTGTTCTCGCTAGCTAGCGATAGGCTATATCTATCTTCGTCGCGAGCTAGCGATCTTTATCTATCTAGATAACATTACATAGGTAGATAGATAGATATATGTATAAAACTCAGCATGTAGTTTGGGCTCAATGTAAATGGTAAATGGTAAATGGACTGCACTTATATAGCGCCTTTATCCAAAGCGCTTTACAATGGCCTCTCACTCACCCGTTCACACACACCAATGGCGGCAGCTGCCATGCAAGGTGCTAGCCTGCTCATTGGGAGCAATTTGGGGTTCAGTGTCTTGCCCAAGGACATTTCGACATGTGGACAGGAGGAGCCAGGAATCGAACCGCCAACCCTGCAATCAGCGGACGCCCCACTCTACCTCTTGAGCCACAGCCTCAATGTGATATTAGTAGAACAAGCCACATATATCCCTTAAGGTTATGTTATGACACTGATATTATATAATTATCTTCCATTGCTGCAATTTGAGTGAAATCGGGCGGAAACAATTATTCACGAAATGGTTTTGTGTCGGTTGGAGAAATATGAAGCGTGGAACTCTGATTGGCTGTTGACGTCGGCGAAAAAGTTAAACTGCGGGCAACATTTATCGGCCGATTTTGGTTGCTCAGTTGCCTAGTTGCTCAGGTTGCTGACCGTCGCTCAGCTTCATAGAAAATGAATGGACTTCCGGAAACTGGGTGACCAAAGTTGCTCAATGTGAGAACGCAGTGTAAAGGTTTAAACTGAGACGGGTGCGTGAGGGTTGGACCCGAAATGCACGATTCAGAAACAGTGGTAATGATAAAGTCCTGTCAGGGCTTTATTAAAGTAATGTCCAGTGAGCGTAGTCAACAAGCAAGCAAAGTTCATACACAAAAAAAATCCAGCCAAAACCAATATACAGGACAGAGGGAGAAGGCAGTTTCAGAATCGGTACACCATGTAAATAGTCCAGTAACCAGAGTAGCTGTCAGTGGGGCAGACGGAAGGCAAGCTCGGGGTCGAAGGCAATGCAAGAGTCAAGACCGAAGTCCGCTCCACGGGGCAAAAGTACAAAAGACAGTAGGCAAAAACTCGTGGTGCAGGCAGTGGTAAACAAAACGGAGGTCAAAAACAATGGTCAATAACAGGCTTGGATCATAAACAAAAAGGCAGGCTTGGAAAAACGCTCAAAAGTGCACTGACAAACAGGAGGCAACAATTTTGCAAAGACAAGACATGAACACTGAGCTTAAATGCAGGTGTAGACAGGTGCAGACACTTAGCTTGAGAGCAGCATGCAAATGGAAATCAGGTAACAGGATAATTAGTACTCGTTAGTAATATACCTATCCTGACCTAGCGTTAGTAAATTAGTAAATGGCATGCACGAGAAACGTAAGGTAAACATGAACACATGGTTAGAGAGTTAGTATTACCCAATCCTGATCTAACGTTAGTATATTAGTAAACTACACACGGGAGAATGAAACCATTAGGGAAGCGTGAGCGACAGCAAGAGATAGAGAAACAGCATGAATGCAAGGCTGAGGAAAAACACGGAAATGTGTATGCTAAACAATGAATGGGAAACGTAACCTGAATAAAATATAAAACGTGACATGACAAGACTAGAAAATGAAACGTAACAAACATAAAACATGGCGTGACTAGACTAAACACAATACGTGACATTAACAAGAAATCTAACAAAGAAAATAAAATAAAACGTGACATGACAACTAGAATCGTGACATAAACGCAGTTCTAATTGTTCCTGTAGCAGACTACAGGTGTAGACACCGTTCTGATTGGCCCTGTAGCAGGCTACAGTTTTAAGATTGGCCCTGTAGCAGACTACAGGTGTAAACACAGTTCTAATTGACCCTGGAGCCGATTACAGATGTACACACAGTTCTAATTGGCCCTGTAGCAGACTACAGGTGTAAACACAGTTCTAATTGGCCCTGTAGCAGACTACAGGTGTAAACGGTTGTAATTGGCCCTGTAGCAGACTACAGGTGTAAACACAGGTCTAATTGGCCTTGTAGCAGACAGGATTTTTTGGTCACATAAATATGACATGAGCTTTGTTTTTTTTTGTTTTTTTTAAAAGGCGCAGCTTCGCTGACGTTTTCCTTCAAATACAACAAAAACAACACGTGACATGGCAGCGCAAGAGTGGGGCGCTTTCCAGTCCACTTCCACAGTACGGTTGGAAAATAGTATGGCGGATATTTTTTGCGGACTGCTAAACAGTTCACATTAAACAGCACACTTCTGCCAGTGCACTGTATGCAGGAGACAGGGTGCAGTAGATAGGGTTCTAATTCGGACACAGTGCACTGTACGCAGGAGACAGGGTGCAGTAGATAGGGCTCTGATTCGGACACAGCACGTGTGTAAACACGGTTTTAATTGGCTTGGAGATCATACTGATTCCACACAATTTTACAAAAGGTTTTTTCTTTTTTAAATTATTATTTATGTTCTAACACTTCTGCATGCAATGGAAAGCAGTACAGACTTATATCCAACTTCCTTTCCCTTTATTAATGTGTTTAAGTAAATTCATCAGTCAATTATTCAAAAAGTCCTTGTTCCTATAGTGTCATTAGCATACAAGCGGTCAGTTTGATGTTTGTTCTGCTCACTGCTGTAGTTGAAGAACGAGCTGAATCAGTGACTCGATGTGGGTTGTATGGGCCAGGTGTTCGGCTAAAAAGGTAACTCATTGTTGTGGTTTATAAAACCAAAACGGATTGCATCCCATACGGTCTGATGAAGGTCATTCTAAAGCTTGAGTGTCCTGAAGATAAAAATGCTGTCTTCAGTTGTTTTTTAAGTTTTTAAAGTTTTTTTAAATTGGGCCACTAGATTGCCCCTGTTCTGTGATGTTCGGTCCTATTTGGGTAAAAGAAAAAGAGAAGATTATCATCACTCTGGTCGATCTATGTAGGGGTGTTACAGGTTAGTAGCCGGATTATTTCAGGTAACAGGACTACTACATGTTAATAACAGCATTATGTCAGGTTAAAAACAGCATTATGTCAGGTTAATAACAGCATTAAGTCAGGTTAATAACAGGACTACTACAGGTTAATAACAGCATTGTCAGGTTAATAACAGGATTATGTCAGGTTAATAACAGGACTACTACAGGTTAGCAACAGCATTGTCAGGTTAGCAACAGCATTGTCAGGTTAACAAGATTATGTCAGGTTAATAATAGGACTACTACAGGTTAGCAACAGCATTATGTCAGGTTAGCAACAGCATTGTCAGGTTAGCAACAGCATTGTCAGGTTAGCAACAGCATTGTCAGGTTAGCAACAGCATTGTCAGGTTAGCAACAGCATTATGTCAGGTTAATTACAGCTATGTCAGGTTAATAACAGGATTATTACAGGTTAGTAACATGATTATTACAGGTTAGTAACGGGATTATTACAGGTTAGTAACAGGATTATTACAGGTTAATAACAGGATTATTACAGGTTAATAACAGGATTTTGTCAGGTTAATAACAGGATTTTGTCAGGTTAATAACTGGATTTTGTCAGGTTAGTAACTGGATTTTGTGTTAGTAACTGGATTTTGTCAGGTTAGTAACAGGATTATTACAGGTTAACAGGATTATTACAGGTTAGTAACAGGATTATTACAGGTTAGTAACAGGATTATTACAGGTTAGTAACAGGATTATTACAGGTTAGTAACAGGATTATTACAGGTTAGTAACAGGATTATTACAGGTTAGTAACAGGATTATTACAGGTTAGTAACAGGATTATTACAGGTTAGTAACCTGATTGTTACAGTTTAGTAACAGGATTATTACAGGTTAGTAACAGGATGTTGTAATCCCCGCAGGAGCATTGGATTCGGGGGCTGGTGATGAGGAAGCGGTCCCTGCCCTGGGTCTCGGGGTGTCGCCTGCAGAATGCTCAGAGGAGCTGGCGGAGCAGAACCGGGCCGGAAACAGGACCGGGGTTTGGGAGGTCAGTGGTTTGGAAGCCGTCCTTAGATTACAGGCGGAGACCACGGCCGTTGAGAGGCTGGGAGACGCAGGACCGGAGGGCTCTGCGGGAACACCGAGCAAGCGGAGCTCCGAGCACACGCAGACTTTCACTGACGCAGAGGTCCAGGATCATTCCCGACCTTTCCGTGGAGCGGATTCAGAATGCCGTCCAGCTCAGTCTGAGTTGCGGACCATTTCTGACGAACTGAAAGGCGCCTGCGTTCGCCTGTCATCCTCTTCGCTCTCCGCGGATCTTCAGACGGACATAGTGGAGATTGACTGTGTTAAAGAGGAGTCTGTGAGTCTGCATTCCGAATGGGACGCGGAGCCCGCCGTGCCAGCAAGGCCTAATGTGCAGCACGGACGTCACCGTGACGACCGGAAAACTGAAGAGGCGCGGCCAGAACACGTTAACCCCTCGAGTCTCCCTCGTGTTTGGCAGACCTCCAACTTCAACACGGGAGGTTTGAACGGGATCGTTGCTTGCGAGAGACAATTCGGCACGTCCAGTGACTTTACGGCCAAGGAGAAACGGTTCATTTGCAGGTACTGTGGGAAAGGTTTCACTCGTCACAACGCTCTGGAAATACACCAGAGAGTCCACACGGGGGAGAAACCCTTCAGGTGCACTCAGTGTGGGAAGCGCTTCTCTGACTCGAGCAATCACAGAAGGCACCAGAGTGTGCACTCCAGAGAGAGACCGTTCAGCTGTACGCAGTGCGAGAGGAGTTTCTCTCATCACTATCAGCTGAAGGTGCACCAGAGGGTTCACACAGGGGACCGACCCTTTAGCTGTGTGCACTGTGGGAAAAGGTTTGGCGAGAGGGTTTTCCTCAATATGCACCAGCAGAGAGACCACGCACCCCTCTATGGTAGCATGACGTGAATATAACATTATCCACGCTTGGTAGATAACCTTTAAATCAGACATTAGAACGAACCCATTTGCTGTTGATTTATATGGACTTATGTGGTGTACAGATGCACTGTGGGATGGTTGAATCCAGTAGAGTATAGAAGATGGGTACTGAGCAGCACTGTGTGTTTTTATGGTTTTATACTTTAGAATCGTCAGTAATACTTATAAATACTTTAACTACAATTTACAGTGCATTATATAAAATGCGTTGCATCATGAGATTTGTTTTTACTACAGTAACGTACCATAGTTTTTGAATTTGCGGTAAACTACTGTTGAAGTGTAACTGTATTTTCCCGTAAATGCCTTGCTAGTTGACAAACAGTAGCCTAAATAAAAAAACTGGGATTTTAGCCTACCCCTGTGACTAAACGAGGATAAGGCGTAATTTTATATTTTCCTTATTGTCAACGTAGCCTATGAAAAGACCAAAACCAACAATTCTTTTGTCCTACTTTTAATACTCATAATACATTCTCATACTTTTTAGCGCTAAATCAGTAAGCCAATTGTATGCTAAAATCATTCAATACTGCAAAAAAAAAAAAAACTTTTAATTTTTAAATAACGTAATCTATTATGAAAAACAACCATTGTGGTTATGAAAAAAATGAGTTCAAAAGACTGCAAATCGTTCATTTCGATAGGGACTATTTTCAGTATTTTGGTGCTGCGCATGTATACATTCGATGCGGTTCTGCCTGTGGCTGGCTTCCCTATATGATCACCTTTTATGGTCTAAGGTAAGTTATTTTTCTCATATTTGAATTGAATTAATAGTATGCATGCATTGAACAGCCTGACATTGCTTATCTTCCTTTTTTTTTCTTTTCTTGACCATTACAAAGTCAGAAAAAAAATTAAACGGGGATTATAGCTTTCAGGACAAGCCGGCGTTTACTTGTCTTGGCAGTCTTGCTTTGCCCGGTGACATTCGTAATTTGTATGTAGTTTGGCGCACAAGTTGACCGACTGGTGACTACTGCATTTTTCATTTGGAGGATTGTTAACATTGAGATTGAGATTTTGCTAACTTGGCTTAGGTTCCTCAAGACTCTAATGTTAGCTAGCTAAAGTTAGGTCACATAACTTAGTTAACATTAACATTAGTTAACAGTATAGGCTAACCTCTTGAGTTTGCTCGCGTTTGTTTTTCTATGTTTGCATACGGTGTGTCTAATTGAATTGGCTATCTCATGATTTTGTACATCCATTAAAAGTTAAGCATTTAAGGAGGCATTCCCTGCACCAAGGGGTAAGAATTGTACCCTAAAAATAAGTTTTGGTGCTAAATGCTTTGTCGGTTTTGATGGCAGGGTAGCCTAAAGATTTCTAAATGCTGTCTTGGTTTTGATGGCATATTAGCCTGCATGACTTGCTTCATTAGAGTAAACTAATATAAAGTTGTCGGCACGCCATTTTTGTGGTTTAAGCCGGGGGCGGGAGAAACGGTTTTGGCGGGTTTTTGCACTGGCTGCAGATGCATCGGGGGCTTCTGTCAATTTGTGTCTGGTTGTACACTGGAATCCATTTTGTGGGTGTGTGGACAGAACAATTGAATTGGTTGCACTGGCAGAAGGCACATACAGAGCTTTTGTGTGTTGCATTTCATTTTGAAGGGATAGGGAGAACGGCTGTGCTGGTTTTTCACCTTTACCTGGGAGTCAGGTGTTAGGGCAGTCTGGCCTTTACCTGGGAGTCAGGTAAAAATCACTTCCACAAAAGTTCCTGATGTTCAGTTAGTTCACTTTTTTTTCAGTAAATTTATATCTGTTTTGTTGTAGTTTACCAGTTGGACAACTGGATACATAATTTTTTTAAAGCCAGCACTTATATTTGCACTTTTGCCCACAAGCCTGTTAATGGAATAACCTGTGTTGTCTCTGTATTTATTTTGTGATTAAAAAATTACCCCGGCCATTTCAGTGCTAACGTAGGTTCTCTTCAAGCTATTTCTTGCAATAGTGTGAGCGAGGACGTTGATCTCACTTTGGGGGTGGGGGACAACAAACCGGACATTTTCCTTCAAATTTATTTTTGAAGGGGAACACTAATAGTACCACCCAATACAACATGATAATAACATTTTGCTTGCGTGTGAAAAAGCGCTAATATTCGGCGACGATTAGGTTTCCACGTGTGCGCCCGCCCCTTTCATAAAGTCCTCTGCCTCTCGGTCCCATATGCACAGGAATCACAGTCTTCCCAAGGCGCAGCGCGAGACGTTTTTGCAAATCACGGGTAACCTCAGCTGTCAAGTCCCAGGATGTGCGGATGTAGCAGGTAATTTCCCCCGCTCTGTGTGTTCACCTTAGATTGCACCTCAAAGATGGAAAGAAAAACTTCCTGTCCATTTGAACATCTTTTGCTGCCCGTGTAACTCAGTCAGTTAAACTGTCGAGTCAACAAGAAAATAGCGAGATTGACCAGTTGCAACTTGCAAGATGATGAAATGGCACGACCATTCATAGAAAGCCATGCACAGTGTGAGTGTCGACAAAATATAAATTTTTAAATCATTTGGCTCCGTTTTATTTAGAAATGCGGCCCAAAGTGGTCTTGCCAGAACTATACCGTGCGTCATTGAGCAATTCCAGGACATCCACATGAATGTCAGAAGTCTTTGGGAAGTTATGGAAAATGTCTGTGTAAATGCAGAGTGATTATTACCCTCCGCCATTTTGTAATGTAGCGGAAATTACCTCTGACGCTTCCCTGCATCGCTCATGGGGCTGGTCGATAATTCAGTGTTATTGTTTATGTTCTCTCCATATAATTGTAACATGACAAACTTCTCATATTGAGATATCATGGTTCACAATTCTCATGTCTAAATGAATAAGTAAAATCTTACTGAAATCTGTCGCAGCATGGGGTCTTAAATACTAATATATATATTTTTTAATTATAGGATTTTGGTCTACTAAAACACTAAATATATAACCGTTTGATTCAATGCGTTGACGTTTTACAGTGTGATTCTGAATACTTTAATAAATATCGTAACACATTGATATCGAGGTAATGCTGTGATACTTTTCATGATATTAATTTTGTTAATATCGTCCACCCCTAATCACTCAGTTTGCTCCTAATCCTTTTCAGGGTTGGATATTGAGGGAGAAATCCAGGGAGCGTTGCCGGACCTGGGCAGAGAGCAGTTGGTTGCTGTTGCGGAACATCTGAGAGATGTCGTTGGCGTAATCGAGAAAAGTGACCTTTCGTTCGTAGAAGTGGAAGATTTGAGGCCCTTACTCACATCGGTTCAGAGCCGTAAACTTCTCCTTGCCTTCAAACGAGGTTTGTTTTTCATTCATTGATTATCAATTATGGGGGGGGTGCGATGCGATCACATGCATGTGTCATCTGCCATGTGCATTCAAGAGATAATCTGTTTGGATGTAGAGGTGTAGAGCTGTAGATCACCCATTTGGTTGCAGGCTTGTCAAGAAACGCTAATAATGAGTCTGTAATAGTGGGAGCGCCCTCAAATCAGTCATTAATGCTTGCGTGTATAATAACCCTGCAGTATAATACTTTGTCCAAAGGTACACTTTGATAACGTAAGCACACGAAGCTAGACAATTTGGCAGCTGGCTTGAATCGTCCTTTTTATTTGCTGCCACAACGTCAATTTTGCAAGGCTTACTTTTCAAAGTACAAACCACAGTCATATGCTCCAGCGTCCAGTATGAAATGTCTTAACTGTACATAGTTGCTTTTAGAATGATTTCTCTCTTGTTATAGACTGTAGCAGATCAGAGGACTTGAGCGGCAGTGTTGCGTTGGAGCTTGTCCCAGTCGAGCCCGTCCCATTCAAGCCCGAGGAGGTTCACCCACCGACCTCCGTCACCATCTATGAACAACCTCACTCCGGCTCGTGGCTCTCAAGGTTCCAGGTTCCTTGGGGCAAGTTTCCACTTCGTCTCTCCACTGCTATCGCAAGAGGAGAGAGACCCAACCCGCAGGACAGAAGAAGTATGGTCAGGACTGTGGTGGAGGCCATGCAGGCCCTCTGCCAAAACCCCAAACGTTCGGCATGTGAGCAGGTAGCTAAGACCATCGTTAACACGTACCCTCAGACCTTTGCAGATTTTTCAGAGAAGGGTGAAAGACTGGGCACTGGCCATTACTCGCTCTTGAGAAGCTTAAAATCGCGCGTGGAGAATGTCAATCGCGACAACCTCATCCATAGGATCCGTCGGCCAAAGAGGACTTCAAGCAATGAGGACCGCGGCCACCCTAATTCCCCAAAACAAGTAAGACAGGATGTTGACAGTTACGGTTGCACAAACTGGCAGCCAACGGATCTGCCTGCTGGGGAGACTGCAGATTCCTTAGAGGACAAAAGGAAGACGATGTCCTCAATGTTTAATTCCACAGACCCCAGAGCAGCGGAGAGAACTGAAGTGGACGACCTCATGGCCCGCACATTTGTGTATCAGAGGCATATGATCAACACTTGCCCCCCTCCATCTATTGCTGACATTCAAGAGCATTGGCCTTTTCTTTTCACAAGGAAAGGTCTGTGCGACCACTTCCACACACTCACAGACATTGACATCAGTGAATGCCTCAGTAATGCTCTACTGACCAAAAGCAGGAGAATCGTGTACTTCTTCACAAGTCAGAAATGGAAATGGAGCCGTGGGATACCGACTTTCCTTGAAGAGATCGAGAGTTACGGAGTGTTAAGCAACAGCCAGGTTGCCATAGCAGCCATACTATTGATGATGAAATATTTCAATGAAAAAGAAGAGTCCATCTTCACTTTAGCAGATGTAAGTATTGGTCAATTGGAAAAAAAGAAAAAGAAAAGTTTAGAACCTCAATTTCCTGTGATGGAATACCAGTATTTGTGCTGTTTACAAAATGTTCACATGGCAAAGAAAACTTTAGATTTTTGTGTTTTGCAGGAAACTGCTACCAAGACATCCCTTGAGGTGGAGACCAGCTTAGCAACAACACCAAGGCTGATCATGCTTGGTAAGTAAAACATATTTCCCTGAAATGGAGCAGAGTACATGGTAAAGCATTTTGTAACGTCACTAGTGATGATCTGAGAGCTCCATATTGGCCAGCAAATTGTATCCACATTCTTCTCATTTTTAATGTTGATTGACACGGTGATATTGAGTTGGTTTGTAAATTGTCAGCTTTAAGTTGAAAGTATTTTTCATACCAGAGATAAATTCAACTTTATTGCCATTAGAAACCGAAGGTCGTTAGGAATTTGTCTTGGTGAGCTCAGAGAAATAACGATAAAACATCCTATACAAATTACACACACACACACACACACACACTGTCAGTCTACGCACACACACTCGCATATACACGCACACACACAAGACATTGAAATGGTATTAAAAGAGCATGAAAAAGTGTATATAAAGTCCTACTTGTAAAACTTGTTGTTTTTTTTAGAGCAATGGTTTTAATAGTTTTTGATTGTAAATAGTTTGTAGTTGTATACAAATTGACTATTTCTGTATTCATTTTACAAATCAAAAAACATATCGTTTTATTTTATCTATACAAATAAGATTGTGGTTGTCAATTAATTTTGAACAAAGAGGCAGAGTCCGCTGCACGCATGCACAGTAGGTGTGAAATATTTTATTATGCGCTAAATTCCAGCGGCTATGTTTTTTTGATCAGGGTAAATTAATATATTTTACTCTGATGAAGGCAGAAAGGCTGCTGAAACGACTAGTGCATAATAAAATATTTGCATCAAAGCTACGAATGTGGCTGACTCCGCCTCTTCATTCTGGTTGTTATCCGCTGGTCTGCACCTCATCAAAACCGGTATGCGTTCCACTTTGTCTAAGGTTCATTTTATCAGTTTGTACATGCAATATGTCAAATTGACAGCTGTCCAATGACTTTGTGGTACGGGTATGAGTTCTATGAGCCTTTTTATTAGATTTTCCAGTCACAAATTACATTTTGTATTGTTAATGGACGCACACACACGCACAAAACAACATCAGTCGCTATGTCATTTTAAGTAACAGCATAGTAGACTGTACAAGTTCTGCATTTATAGTACATGTTGTGTCATGGAAACACTACGTTTTTCAGGGAGACGATTAATGTCTGCTACCCGCTGGATGGTGAGCGTGGAGGGGAAGGTGGTCTTTGACCTGGACCGAGACCACAACTTTGCCAATGCCTTGTCAGTCTTCTTCGGCTTTTTCTACGTGTTTAACCTGGAATATCAGGAGGCAGCTTGTGCAACATTGGAACTCATCCAGAGGTGAGATTGAACAGTTAAGTGATGATTTCACATTAGTAAAGCATCAGTACATGTAGTCATATCTGTGGACATTCAAGGAACTTTATCCATCATTGACATTCAGTGTGGTTTCCTCAACTCCCTTCAACAACATACTTGTACAGAAAAAAAAAACTAGTTTGTAGTGCATATATGAATTGGAAGGATGCACCATTTGCTTCTTGTTGTATCTTTAAATGATTGATATAGTTTGGTTGTATCTTTGTTACACTGAAAGATTTGAGGAAAGGAAATATTTTTTAAGTGTTCATTGAATCACAGGTTTACAGGTCAGTTATATTGCATATTTTGATTAATTTGGTGTGCATGTGTGTATGCAAAGGTTCTTTGTAAAGATCAATCCTGATGAAGGGACTAAGTGCACTTCTAAAGTGGGAACCAGCCGGAAGACGGGGGCCCCTGTGAAGCGCAAGGTCGTTAGCATCCATCCACGCGTCACCACTTTCCTTCAGCGGCTCACTGAATTTGAAAGGAGGAATTCAAATTAGGTATCATCTCCCTGTTATAAAAACTCCTGACAATTGGTATTTGCAATTTCAGTGTGTGGATTTCAGTTGGTGGGGGGGTCTATTTAAACTTTTAATACATTTGTCCTGGTTGTTGTATCCTTTTTCAACCTGTCGACGACCCAGATAATCCATTAACTATGCCTCTTGACGAATTTCACGTTTTCAGTTTGCCAATACCAGAAGAGACTACGCCTCCTTTCATCAACCCAATCCTACAAGAGACTGACTATGACTCCATCAACCCAATCCTACAAGAGACTGACTCAATGACGCCTTCATCAACCCAATCCTACAAGAGACTGACACTATGACTCATTCATCAACCCAATCCTACAAGAGACTGACACTATGACTCCATCAACCCAATCCGACAAGAGACTGACTCAATGACGCCTTCATCAACCCAATCCTACAAGAGACTGACACTATGACTCATTCATCAACCCAATCCTACAAGAGACTGACACTATGATTCCATCAACCCAATCCTACAAGGGACTAACTCTATGACTCATTCATCAACCCAATCCTACAAGAGACTGACACTATGACTCATTCATCAACCCAATCCTACAAGAGACTGACACTATGACTCATTCATCAACCCAATCCTACAAGAGACTGACACTATGATTCCATCAACCCAATCCTACAAGAGACTGACACTATGACTCCTTCATCAACCCAATCCTACAAAAGACTGACTCTCAACCCAATCCTACAAGAAACTATGACTTCATCAACCCAATCCCCTGAGGTGATTTAGACATGCTGGTGCATTCATAATTCCATTTCCCTCTTTGCATTTAAAAATGACTTGGAGGAGCACAGTGATATGAATTCAAATTTAGTTAAAATCTCTAAATGGTTTTGCAAAAAAAAACAAAAAAAAGGCAGGAAACCCTTCATTTAATTCAGTATCAGCATAATCTGGGATGGGGGTGGGGGTTTGCCCCTCTTGGCAGTTTATGTTCTGCTGTTGGGTTATGTCTTTGGTTTTGGTCTTTGTATGTTGTTTGTGATGAACTGTGACCTTTTGGAGAGTACTGCAGTAATAAGGTAATGAGCCTGTATGGCCATTTTTGGGTTCTGAAACTGGTATGGGTCGCATTTTATATTGGCCTGTCCAATGTTGATACTTTTATCAACTGAGTATAATGTTGAAACTCATCTTATTAACTGAGTATAATGTTGCTGCTGACCTTAGTTGATATAGTTAAGCATCAGTGTAGTCAGTTGATAATAAGAGGCGGGAAAGGGGGATGTTAAGGTTATTGTAAGGATTTGGGGGAAGAAGGTAAGGGGACTTGACTCCCAGCTTGGAGGCAGTTGATACAGATAAGCATCAACAATGGACAATCCAAATAAATAGTTACCCTGGTATATTCTTACCATTTGATGCATAGCACACAAATAAGTAGTTGTATATCCAGATAATTTGTTACCCTGGTATGTTTAACAACATTGTTTGATGCGGTGCATGGAAATAAGTGGTTCTGTCACCTATGCAGAAGCAGAACTGTAAATTGCTATAAGAGAAGTATGGTGTTACACAGACAGCAGTGAAATAACTTCATTGTTTCGTGGTGCTTATTCTTTGTAAACACTGTTATTTCCCTGTCAAGAGATGTGACCAAATAAAATAATTTTTATATTCTGAGTAAGTGTGTTGCTTCTTTGGAATGAAAATTGTATCTTTTTTTAATACTTTTTGGAAATGCTAATATTTGTAACTTACAATATACTGAATATCCATAAACCTGTACTTTTATAATTTACTGTACAATTAATAATTTAATGATTAAATGTACAGTAAGCTACTGTATTAATAACACAGTAAAATACTATTTGAGGTACCGTAATATGGTAGTATAGTACTATACAACAATGGACATTACGATATCGGTTTCTTTTTTTTCTTTTTTTTTTCTTTTCTTTTCTTTTTTAAAAAATTTGTTTCAGATTTTTCCCTTTTTCTCCCAATTTAGTAGCCAATTGAACCCCTATTCTAATTCAATTCCCCCCCGTGTAGCAACCGCTAGAGAACCACCGCTGCACAACCCCGTCAATCGGTATTTTTAGGGAGGGCGCTACGTCCTCTACAGGGCGCAGCTCCTGACCGTGACACGCCCTGGGTCCTACTGTGCGCAGCGGTTCTCTCCGAGCCCCTCCCCCCACCCGGAAGCGACCGCCAATTGTCGCTTCCACAGGGCACCGGCCACGCTCGGCTATGGCAGGACCGGGGCGCGAACCCCGATCCTCGGAGTACAACTGCGCTGACTGAAAGTCAGCGCTCTTTACTGCTGTACCACCGCGGCGGCCCCGATATCGGTTTCTTAACCATGAAACATAATTACAGTAAGGCTGCTATACAACTTCATTACAGTATGTTTCTGGCAACAGTGTTGCCAGTATGTTACTGTAAAAAGGCTATAAAAGGTATTAGTGTGGTTTCACAGTGTGAATTTGTAAAATGGTGGTCTACCCTGAAACCGCTAACAGGCTGTGCCTATTCCAAACTGATTTATAAGCGTGCTATTAGCCTGCTTTGCATTGTACAATCAAACTAAGGGTTGACTCTCAAAGTTCCCTGAAATGGCTACACTGCATGTGAGCAGGTCCCACGGACAGCTTGGAACTATCCAATTCCAGGTCTGCATGTCTGAATTAAATGAAGTATGAACAGATGTTCACTATTAACTCTTCTTTTCAGCTTTAGTGTATATTTAACACCCAGACAGTTTTTTTATGTGCAATTAAGGACATTTTAGATCCAGAAGTTTCTGATCACCAGCTGGCTGCACAATGGGGGGTATGGGGGGTATTCAAGCAAAAACCAGTTGAAGTAACTCCAAAAAGCAGCATATGTTTTCCAGAGGGTTGCTTGTTGTTTATGGACG
This sequence comes from Ilyophis sp. 1 JC-2022, assembly GCA_022702515.1. Classification (NCBI taxonomy): domain Eukaryota; kingdom Metazoa; phylum Chordata; class Actinopteri; order Anguilliformes; family Synaphobranchidae; genus Ilyophis; species Ilyophis sp. 1 JC-2022. The sequence goes on along the minus strand of CM040400.1, from coordinate 40,983,458 downwards.
TTAAAAACTAATTTTTGTGTTTATACTGCGATGGTACTCCTTTCCTCCTCTTCCACACCAGTAATGTTAATATTACTAGTTACAACTGAAAGTAAGATTAAACGTTATTTTTTAAGAATAATCTGATGATATACGCACGTACATAATATAGACACAACCTCACAAGGCGTTAGGTCACCTTTATAAGCTGCATTGCAGAAGGTTATTTTCTTGCTTTAAAACACAGACCATAAATGCCCTGTACCAGCCTTTGTAAAGCCAGGACAGTCATTTGAAACTTGTGTAAATATCTAAGTCATGTTATCTTTCATTGCTCAAAAAACCTGTCTGGGCTAATGAAAAACACTAAACTGAAATAACATAAAAAGTCCACAGAAAATGTGCTAACACTTTAAATATGCACGGTATCATGGGTAAATATATTATTTCAACCTTTTTTAAAAAACTATTCCTGTTTTCCCATCACACATCAATGAAAATGTGTTACTGCTGTCCACAAAACAACATATTAGTAAATATTTCAACAGTACAATTGTGTTCAACAGGAAATTGGGTTGTGTAATTTTCATATCTGTAAATCCTATATGTGTAGACCATATCTGGGGGGTTATACTACGAAGCAGGATTACTGCACTGACTAAAACCGGGAACGGCTGTTTTTACTTCAGTCCGTGTTCCAGATTTGGGAGGGTTCCGGGTTTTACTCAGCGCAGTTATCCAGCTAACTCAGTATTCCTACTTTGTGGAATACCCCCCTGCTAGAAGGTGGATATCGGAGGTGGCACCTGGAATGCTCCTAATTGAGGGTGAAAGTGGCCAGTGGCCACTAAAACTAACCATTTGGTAGATTATGAAGTATGCAATTGATAACAAGCCCAAACTGCCATTGTGTTAAGTTTTAAGAAAAAAATTATGAAAGAACTTCAACACATGTGTTCAACAACCTAATTAGGAGCCTAGTGATCTTAATTTGATCAGTTAAACATGTGTACCTCTTTATGTACTTGCAATGTAACACAATAAGCACAATGTGAACATTGGATTTTTATTTTTCATGGCATGCACAGCTATTTCTGGCTTAAGAGGGTAAATGATCTTTTTAATCATGAAAAGCACCTAATTAAGAAAGATTAACAGTTTGTCAAAATTCTGGGATTGCAACTATTGTAGGAATGAAGACCAGTATACACAGGGGTCCCCCAGGACAGAGGTTGGGAACTACTGCTCTAAACATCTTCCCTTGGCCTAGTGTCAGTATTTTAGCACCACACACAAGAATACCAATTTTAAGCCGTTATTATTTATCTTTAGATTTATACCAATCAGTTATCCATAAAATATATATTTTAAAATATTATGCAAGAATTATGTGTTTTTATATGTTATATGTTGCATGAGAATTGTTTTAAGAAAAGACTGGGAATTAAAGCGATTCAAATATATTAGTGTTCAGGTTATAAACACTGAGGTTTGATTGACTGGCTCTTCCCATGGGATAAAGATTAGTCTCTGATTCTAATATACAATATAGTTCCTGATTTTTTTAAATATTAAGACTAGATTTATATTGTTTTATATATATATGTACACTACCGTTCAAAAGTTTGGGGTCACCCAGACAATTTCGTGTTTTCCATGAAAACTCACACTTATTTAACAAATGAGTTGCAAAATGAATAGAAAATATAGTCAAGACATTGACAAGGTTAGAAGTAATGATTTTTATTTGACATAATAATTTTGTCCTTCAAACTTTGCTTTCGTCAAAGAATGCTCCCTTTGCAGCAATTACAGCATTGCAGACCTTTGGCATTCTAGCTGTTAATTTGTTGAGGTAATCTGAAGAAATTTCACCCTACGCTTCCTGAAGCACCTCCCACAAGTTGGATTGGCTTGATGGGCACTTCTTGCGTACCATACGGTCAAGCTGCTCCCACAACAGCTCAATGGGGTTGAGATCTGGTGACTGCGCTGGCCACTCCATTACAGACAGAATACCAGCTGCCTGCTTCTTCCCTAAATAGTTCTTGCATAATTTGGAGGTGTGCTTTGGGTCATTGTCCTGTTGTAGGAGGAAATTGGCTCCAATCAAGCGCTGTCCACAGGGTATGGCATGGCGTTGCAAAATTGAGTGATAGCCTTCCTTATTCAAAATCCCTTTTACCTTGTAGAAATCTCCCACTTTACCAGCACCAAAGCAGCCCCAGACCATCACATTACCTCCACCATGCTTGACAGATGGCGTCAGGCACTCTTCCAGCATCTTTTCACTTGTTCTGCGTCTCACAAATGTTCTTCTGTGTGATCCAAACACCTCAAACTTCGATTCGTCTGTCCATAACACTTTTTTCCAATCTTCCTCTGTCCAATGTCTGTGTTCTTTTGCCCATATTAATCTTTTCCTTTTATTGGCCAGTCTCAGATATGGCTTTTTCTTTGCCACTCTGCCTAGAAGGCCAGCATCCCGGAGTCGCCTCTTCACTGTAGTACACACCGTTGTAGGAAATGTTCAGTTTCTTGGCAATTTCTCGCATGGAATAGCCTTCATTTCTAAGAACAAGAATAGACTGTCGAGTTTCATATGAAAGTTCTCTTTTTCTGGCCATTTTGAGAGTATAATCGAACCCACAAATGTGATGCTCCAGATACTCAACTAGCTCAAAGGAAGGCCAGTTTTATAGCTTCTCTAACCAGCAAAACCGTTTTCAGCTGTGCTAACGTAATTGCACAAGGGTTTTCAAGGTTTTTCTAATCATCCATTAGCTTTCTAACGCGATTAGCAAACACAATGTACCATTAGAACACTGGAGTGATGGTTGCTGGAAATGGGCCTCTATACACCTATGTAGATATTCCATTAAAAACCAGATGTTTGCAGCTAGAATAGTCATTTACCACATTAACAATGTATAGAGTGTATTTCTGATTAATTTAATGTTATCTTCATTGAAAAAAACAGTGCTTTTCTTTAAAAAATAAGGAAATGTCTAAGTGACCCCAAACTTTTGAACGGTAGTGTATATTCAGTGTTTTTCTTTTATATGTGAAGACTGGAGAAATTTCGGAATATTTGTAAAATTGGGGAAATATGCAGACATATGTAATCATATTAATATAGTTGCGTATTTTCAAACTGAAGATTAGATTAATTAAATTAATTAAATTAATTCCAAATACACACACACTATTTTAGTTTGAAAATCAAATGTCAGTTCTGATGTATGTTCATCAGTGGTTTGCGTAATTCAGGTTGTAACATTCAGGATGATATCATAGCTAAGAACAATTGTTCTATGGGATATAAAAAAGAGATATAGCAATGAATTGTGGGACTGGAATTGTGGGACCATCTATGCTGGTAACAATTAGGTACTTTTACACCAATGAGCAGCAAGCTCTTTGGAGGGCCATATTCAGTACCACAGCAGCCGGTTGGGCGGGTTAATTCACCTCTTGGCCTCTGTGTGGTTGGAGCCACAGAACCCAAAGGCTCAGAATGAGTGGGTTGGGTTTAGTGAAGCGGTGCGCTGTTACACCCACATTGGTGACACTCCCCGGCAAAGACGGGCAAAGGAGGGGCTTTCTTGTTTATTTAAATCGAACAGGAACCGGCGTAAACATGACTCAACAAGCCGACCCAGCCGTAATTGCTGTAAGGTCGTTGTCATCATAACCGTTATGTCGCCCGGCACATCAAGTGTACGCCGGTTCTTTTAAATCGCATGCAATCGGTGCTAATCCCGTTAACCTGGTCCATGCCCGGGCGCTTAATCGAACCCACCCAATGACTTTCTATGCAGTGATGGGAGACTGAGGTCAAATATGGGCGGGGCTAATATATCAATCACTCACTGATTTCAGCCAATTGTTGTGTTTGCTGTGGTGAGCAGAGCCTTTTGATGGTTCAAACAAGTCAGTGATTGAGTGCTGAATGTAGCACCACTGGTGTACCAATACTGTGCACATTTCCGTAGATCTTTGGACTCTTATACACAAAATGCATTTGTGACTAAGAAGAACGTTCAAGAGCTCTTGGACAAAGGCTCTATCAAAATGTTGGACTATTTGTGCTATGATTTAGAAATATTTTTGCTGAAGATTATTTCAGTGTGTTTCTTGACATGCTGGTTTTAAACCTCATTTTCTTTTGGTATTGTTCTTATTTTATCTTTTGTATATGTTTCTCCTTTTGATCTTTGCTGTTTTTTTATGTTGATCAATAAAAACAAGAGAAACCTTGGTGTGCTGGAGTCTTAAATACTTCATAAATATACATTATATAAATATATATATTCATATTGCCACCATTAAATAAAATTTTTACCTAATTGAATTCTGCCTGTTTTGTAACCATCGTTGCATTGCACCATGGGCATTTTAGCAGATGCTCTTATCCAGAGTGACAAACAAAGCTTTTGCATTTTTTAAGTATAGTTTACATTTATACAGCTGCATATATACTGAAGCAATGCAGGTTAAGTACTTTGCTCAAGGCTACAATGGCAGTGCCCTACTTGCCAAACCTGCAAGGCCAGTTCCTTAACCATTATACTACACTCCCACCCCACTGCCACAATGTTTTTCTTGCTGCTGTGAAATACATTAAACAAACAACGTCATATTATGGGCCGTGCCAACTATGTTTCCACAACCACTTCAAACCTTCTTCTTATCACTGCTGACAGAATTCAACTTTACAGTTATTGTGGAGGACAAATACTTTTAATTCATATTGATATATAATGCTCTGCTTCCAGTTGATTTGTGATTATTATTAGAAAATTATAAATGGTAAGATAAGACTACAAATTCTCACTTGTGGACTAATGACCCAATTCCTGTGTTGCAGTGTGCAGACATGGAGGAGAGGACGACTGAAGCACTTCTTATAAAGGAGGAGAGCGAGGAAGAGGACAGAGACCCACAGGGAGAGATGAACACCAGGGAGGAGAGTAAGTGAAGTTAGTTTGTGATTATGCTGTCTGAAAAAGAATGTTGTTAATTTAAAGTATGTTAGAAATTTGTTATTGCTTATTGGCGTACCATTTTTTTCTGGAAGAGGATGAACTGTCAGTTCTCAACGTTAAATATTGCTAATAAATCAAAGCAACAAATCTTCAAATAATTTCATTATTTCACACTGTGAAATGTAAATTTTATTATACCATTTATTTAAAAAAATAATTAGAATTGTTAGACAAGTGTTATTACTTGTTGGTGAACTGTTTTTTCTGGAAGAGAATGATCAGTCTGCGACTGATATCGCGCTTCGGAAGAGAAAGGAGAGCACATGCATCTCTGCACTCTGCTGAAATATATATAACAGGAGAAGAAAAAAACTGTCAAATGACAAGTGTCAAAATTACACAATTAAAATGGAAAAAGATGTTCATCAGTCTGCGGTTTGTAATTGCCCGCTCTGTATTATTTATGCTGGTTCTCACTGTCCTTCCAGGAGCGGGAAAACCAGGACAAATGGGAAGTGTGCGCTCTTCTGCTTCAGACGACACTGAGAAACCGCCCCTGGGCACACTAACTGCTGAAGAAGATTCTGGAAATCACCTTTTTTCTTTGGAATCTCTCAGTGGGGCCCACGATGCTGCAGACTCTGCGCTGGTTATTCTGGGAGGTGTAACGCCTGCCTGGAACAGAGGCATTGGGTCAGGAACAGTTCATGCTCCAAGTAGATGTTACGCAGAGAGGGGGCACAGAGCTACGGAGCTGGACATCCCACATACCCAATGGGGACAGAGTGTGAACACGGGGGTGTCAAATTTAGATGCCCCAGGTACAAAGCGGTTTCCCCCCTCTGATAAAACCTCCATGGAACCACAAAGCCGGGAGGTTCCACGCAGGTGGAGAACTGTGGAACATGCGAGGTTCCTCTGTAAATACTGCGGCAAGGGTTTCCGGTTCGCAGCCAAGCTTCAGGTGCACCACAGAGTCCACACGGGAGAGAAACCATACCGCTGCACACACTGCGGACGCGGGTTCAGTCAGTCCTGCAGTCTCACGAGACACCTTAACGTTCACACAGGATACAAGCCATTCAGCTGCACACACTGCGGGAAGGGGTACACCAACAAGCGTAGTCTTAAGAAGCATCAAGCTAGTCACAAAGTGGAGAGATTTGGGATCTAATGTAGACCGTTTTACCCATCCATTATAAAAAGAAAAACCACCTGGCTGTACACTGTCAACACAGGAAGGGTCTGTCAGCGGTTTCCTGGGTGCAGACACTTAGAGCCTGATTTACTAAGACCTTTAGCACATGTAAAACTAATAAGACAACCAGTGATTGGTGCAAAACAAATACCATGACCAATTATTGGCCATGTTATTGGTTTTGTGTGTGCTAAAATGTTTTGTCCATGTTAAAGGTCTTAGTAAATCAGGCCTTTATGCCCGCGGCGGCTCAACAGGTGAAATGATTGATGTGCCTTTGGCGCTACTTCACTGGAACACTCCAATGTGCTCAGAAAAAAGGTGAATAAAACTATAAAAGAAGGTTTCTTTAGAAATGAAGAATTTATTGATGAAAACGAAAGTGTTTGCCTTCATCAGGGAAGGTATCTTGCCGAAACGCTTTGGTTTTATCAGCTCAACAGGTGAAAGAAGAGCAGGTTCATCACCTATTCCACAATGAGCCATTGTCATCCTAGCCAACCGTTCGGTGTCCTAGCCAGCTGAAAATTATTCAACGCCCCAACAGGATGCCAAACGAGATTGGCACCGGCATTGTCCACATTTAAGACCACACCGTAGAGGCCCACCCATGCCCTAGAACAGCTTGTGGAAGAGTTCAATCATGAAACTATGCTTTTATGTGTAATATAAATGCATTTACATTGTCATGTCTTGCTAACATAAAATGACAATGTGTATGCGTGCGTGCGTGCGTGCGTGTAAATAAAATTGACAAAAACAAATGGTTAAAAGGGGCCAAGCACATTTTCTTTGAGTTAAATATCACGCTGGTTTATAGGTAATCATTTAGAGCAGATACCGCACAGATTCACTGGTATTTATATTAGTTGCAATTATGCGGTAACATACTTGCCAACCTTGAGCCCTCAGAAATAGGGAGATTTTTTTTTTTATTGTGTGGGGGGGGGGGGGGGGGGGGTCTATCAAGATTTTTTTCGCGGACCTCGTTTGTTGTTGGGGGGGGGGGGGGGGGTTGCAATCATCTTTTTTTTTTTTTTTTTTTTTTTTTTTTTATTATTACGTTATTTAACGTATGTACGTGTGCGTGTGTGCGTCGTAAAAAAAAATCCCCCCCCCCCCCCCGTTCCATCACGTTAGATACAAGCGTCAGAAAAAAATAAAAAAAAAAAAAAAAAAAAAAAAAAAAAAAACAAAAAATTTAATTGAAATCGGAAAAACTTGTTGATTGAGGACTGATTGGGAGAGAGGGACATTGAAAGGAAAATGTCTCCCGGGAGGGGGGAAAAAAAGGGTTGGCAAGTAAGGGGCTTATGCGGTAAAATCGACGTTTCACCAGGCTCGGTGAGTGTCCTGTCCACAAAAATGTATTAGAGCTGTGGTCCTGACAGCATCCGGGAACTGAGCGGCTCTATCAGAGACCCTCCCCCATTTACTTCCGGTTTGACCACCGTGGATACGTAATAGTCCGTGTTGTTTACAATTAACTTCCGGGTACTGGTTTGGCTATGTATTCTGTGGTGATCAGGAGTAAGCAGCATGACTCCCGGCCAAACATTGTTTTATAGCTTTTAACGTTAAATTCACGTTGAACACTGTGCCAGTGTAAAATAGCAAGGGTTAGAAAAAGCATTTGTCAGGTAGCAAAAGACAATGTCTGATTCCGGTGCTTTCCACGCGCAGCTAGCTGCCATCATTGATGTTTTAGCAAAGTCTGCCGTGGAAGAAATCTCCAAACTCGTAGACGATGGTTACGCACTTTTGCGCTTGGAAGTCTCTCAAAGTCAGAAGCAGAATGAGGCTTTGAAAAGGCGATTGAGGATGATGGAGCACAGGGTTGCGCGAGGGTTGATCCAGGTTGAGCGAGCCGGACTGCAAGATAACTTGGTAAATAATCGCACTGGAGTCCAGCTATTCGGGAGAACTAAGAAAATGACAGGTACGAAAACGTACAAGCTTGCCGTTTTGTATTGTGCATTTACAACCTGCTTGAATTTTTGCTAGCTGACGTTAGCTATATAATGACATTCAACAAGGACTCGACTGTAATCATTGCGTCCTGCTTTTAATGTATTGATGCCCAACGTATTAGAAAGGTCGTCGACATCGATGGTTAGGTCTTAGGACATTTGGTTGGTTGTCAATGATAACTCTTAATAAATTTCGCAATTGCCATAGAGGGTTGTTTCCTGACTGAAGAGGGACTGCTTGGGAAAGGGATGAATACCACACACTGGAGCGATGGAGAGCCGCCAGCCGGGCATGAGGGATGCACTCCGAGACAGCCTGTCACGAGTCGCGTGCGGGTCAGTTATCGTTGTGCTTTTGACTATTTTAGGTTTCTAATATTGGGTTTTCGTATTGCACGGTCGATGATTCCGTATTATTCCTATATCTCCCGCGTTGTTATTCTATTGCAGCCAGTCGAGGTGGAGAAGACGAAGCCTAAATTATCCCTTATTAAAAGGGAGAAATCTGAAGAGGACCCGAGAAACGGCGAAACTCTGAGAGAGCCGAAGTCCAGTGGGGCGAGTATGTGCAGTGTTTTTGCTCGTTTCCTTTAAATGTAGAAATTGTGCGGCCACACATGCACATGACCTTGTATTCAGCAGCCCTCCGATTTCTTTGATTCTCATGTTATTCTCATCAGTGGGAATCCAACCCTCACATCTTTCCTCTGTCAAATTGTTAATAAATGGCCACATAGTCCGATCATCGGAGTTCATTGGCCTCATCAAACATCAATTTATAACAGTGTGCACTGAAAGTCTAGTACACAATAAACAAGTATAATGAGTACAATCTTGTTTTGTTTTTTTAATTCAGCTGTGTTCTTATTTACATTTATTTTATTTATTTATTTTTTACAGATTTTGTTTTTGCATGCACTTAAACAATTGATATCCCTTGCCTATGATAGCTACTCTCATGCCAGTAAGAGTTAAGGAGTTAGTATTGTTATATTTAATAACCAATTTTCTCAATGTGCTGGATTCAGTCTTCCCACCAGGAGCCGTGGAGTGGAGGACAGGCAACAGGGAAAAACATCCCGTTCAGGAAACGCAGAATAAACCAGCGAATCACACAGAGGATCTCACTGAGCAGCACAGGACCAGACGCACTGTTTGGGAGGTCAGTGGACTGGAATCTGCTCTCAAAGCAGAGGGAGAGAGTGAGTGTGTGGAGATGCCCCAACACAGAGGAACTGAACACAGGGCAAAAGAACTGAACAGGCTGGACTCTGAGTTTGTCATGTTTGAAAGACCAGGCCAGCTGGGGTCTTACTGTACACAAGAAAATGTGGAAGCTGGGGGTCAAAATCCATCAGAAATTACCTCAGAGCTCCAGCTGGATCATGTAACCAATGAGGCTGCTGGAAAAAGCCTGTCCTCATTAGCATCGCAAGATCGGAAAACGGACATTGTAATAATGGACTCTGTACCAGTCAAAATGGAAGACACAGTGCAGATTCAGTCATTTTGGAACATGGAGTCCCACTCAGGAGCGTTTGAGATGCAGTGGAGAGGCAGTGGTGATGAACGTACCGCCAACATTTGTACCCCCTATACAGAAGTGATAGTCCCAGAGAACTTGGCACTGCCACACACTGATCAACCAGATGTGCATGGATGTGTGTTCTATGAAAATAATCTCTTTCCATCAAAAAGTCCAATGACTATTGGTGCTGTAGGAACAAGAAAGGAGAGATACGTGTGTAAATACTGTGGGAAGAGTTGCACTCGTGCGAGTGATCTTAAAGTGCATCAAAGGGTTCACACTGGAGAAAAACCATTCAGTTGCTCACAGTGTGGAAAAAGATTCAGTCAGTCATGTAGCCTTAAAAAACACAAGGTTATTCACACCGGGGAGAAGCCATTTAGCTGTCTTCAGTGTGGAAAGCAGTTTTCTGATTCAAGCAATCTAAGTAAACATAGGAGTATTCACACAGGGGACAGGCCGTATAGCTGTTCACAGTGTGGGAAGAAGTTCAAGCAGCCATGTTATCTGAAAACTCACATGAGGATCCACACTGGAGAGAAATCATTTAGCTGTGCTTATTGTGGGAAGGTATTTGCTTCAAAGTACAGTCTTAAATTGCATCAGGTGAAAACACATTTGGCTCCATATTCTGTACAATGAGATTCCTCAGATGGTATTGTAAAAGTCAGGGAAAAGCAATGTTGTCTTTTAATGATGTTAAATGTTAAAATGCTATTCAAGTTCACAAAGAATAATATATTATGTATTATTATATATTTCTGCAATTCCCCTTGTATGTATTTTGTGCATAATCAGCCGATTTCCTTTGCTTCTTCTAAAAAGAGCAGTTTGCTGTATATTTGCTTGGTATGTTTAAACTGCACCTAAAATGTAATTCCACCAAACCTGAGCACAGTGTATTTTTTTTTTTTTTATAAATCTTTTTTATCACAATAAAAGTGTTTGAATCAGACTGTTGTATGTGTGGGCCATGCTCCATTTGCACAGTGTGGCGGAAATAAATACGGGCCTGAATATTCTCTGTGTGTAAGTACTGGCACATATTCTGTAACCTCACCGGATATTTAGACTCCAAAGTTCAGCCCTAGATGGTTCTTCTGTCGATTTCAGGAGTTTCCAGTTTTCCTCTGCGGACCTGTGGTCCTGTGGGGATGAGATAATGTCTATGCACTGCTGACTGGAAAACCAGCGTTTGGTTCACACATCTAGTGTGATGAGTCTGTCTCAGCAGTGGGATATTCCCATGTCAGCAGGAGTGTACCTGTCCTCCACCCCACCGTCCAACTGGCCTTTTTGTACAGGAGGTCAAATGTAGTGACGCCCCGAACCCACCAGATGCGCAAGCTGTGCTTCACTTCCGCTCCCATGTTAACGAGTTGCCGCGGTTCTCACTTGCCGCGGACGGCTGGCGGGCGGGCGGCTCATGGACGTGGAGCGGATTTTTCCGCGCTGGGCGGAATTTTCTGGATGTTCGCATGCGCAATGTCATAGAAATACATTGTATATGCACAATATCTGCATCATATTGCCACATATTCATGTTTTTCAACCATACTAATAGTTTTACTATTGTCATTAATTATTTACATATTATATTTTTATATCGGCCCGAATGAAAAAGTAAACAGAAAATCACCATTGTGGGATGAATTAAGTTAAATCAAGTCATACATTTAGCATATAACCAGTTATTCCTGTTTTTATAATGCTTTTTCTTTATTATAGTATACATATTTGTTCAATTAATTAAGACTTAATTGCTTACTTCTGTTTTTATTGTACTGATATCACTGTATCGATTTAAGGTACTACAGAATAGCTGCTAATTCTGCTATAATTAAATGTTTAGAACATGTTGATTACTGTCCCAAATAAATAAAAGTTAACTTTATAAAGGAGGCATTGTCTTGTTTGCTACATTTAGCTTTAAATTGCTAAATTTTGCTTTTAAGCAGTAAGACATATGTAATAACAGTATTTACTTGACCGTTATTAAGCGAAGCTCACAAATCCGGAATGTAGATTGTTTGTTTGTATAGCGCTCCGAAAAATCAATAAGCGTCTGCTCTTGCGCATCTGGTGGGTCCGGGGCGTGAGAGGCCAGGTTCAGGTTTGGGTCCCATGTGCAATTTAATGACTCATTGCCTCCTGAAGGATCCATCCCACTCGCAACAATGTGCACTAAGCTCACAGTGCACAGGAGGAATAATGCATGTACAAATGTGTATTAAATCTTAAATATGTTCATAAAGTGGGACCCCCATTTGTTGGACAGGCAGCGTCTCCAGTGTCAGTGCTGCAATTGGTCATTTGTGACACCTTCACACCTGTCAAATGCATGCTGGGAAATATGCTAACTCTGTCCGTCTTGCAAATGGGTTTTAGAAATTCTAATCATTAAAGACACTAGTAACTACAAATACTTATGCAAACAGAATATAAATAATGTGCATGAAATTGACTTTATTGGATTTAATCTATGGATTTGGGGTTGGAATACATTTCGGTTATAATAGAAGTTTAGTGACCCTGTATTGTGGAAGTCAATTGATTGGAGACATCCCTCAATGCAGAACCAGAAAATTAGTATCATCCAGAAATCCGTTCTGCACGCGGCACAGGGGCTACAGAATAACATCGAAAAGGTAAACGAATGAGGCCCTTCTCATTGCAGGATAAAAGCAAGACGAGCACGTGTGCGTTTCTTTTTGAGCGTTTACGGTACAACATCAATTTCGTCATCACTGGTCGTTCAGCAGCCCGGAAGTAATTGTTGGCCTTGCGACTGGCCAAATGTATGCGTTAATAGTTGTTTCTTCTTGTTTCCATAAATAGCATTTTCAGATAAATAAAAGAGCAAGTTCTTTTCGCCGACGATATTTAGAAAAGTGGGTGCAAAGAGACCAGTGACAATGTCAAATTGCGTAGCTTTTCATACACAGATAGCCTCCATTATGGAGGTTTTGGCGAATGCGGCCGTGGCAGAGATCTGCCAAGTTGTGGACGATGGGTATGCGGTTCTGCGCCTGGAAATGTCTCAATATCAGAAGGAGAACAAGGCTTTGAAAAGGAGGCTGCAAATGATGGAACGGCAGACCGCGCGCCGATGCGCAGAGAGAGGAGGAACGCGAGCGAGCGTCCTAAACACTCGCTTTGCAGACGGAGCGCAGGTTTGTCGTAAATTAAGAGAAACAACAAGGGGTAAGTTAAGTCCGCTTGTTAAATCTGTGTTTGCTCCCTAAAAGCGTCTAGTAGGAAAACAAAGGATAAATAAAAATGAAGTAGGCTACATTCAACAATTTCACCTTACTGTAACTTACAACTCCGAAATATAGCTTCAGACTTCAATACAATCTCGCAATGGGCTCAAATGCTGCTGATTTAGCTCACAGGCCGTATCCATTAGTTGACGATGTTTATTTCTTGCTTACCCGTCCCAACGCTTTCAGCGGAGGGACATTTTCCAGCTGTGGAGAGAGTCTTGGGTAAGCGGATAGACATCAGTCTGAAAAGAGACGACCAACCCATTGTTCTGGATGAAGAGGACACTCCTGCGGAGCCCGTGGCCAGGAGCGACGGGGTCACCTCGCATCAAAATGCCGCGAGCACAGCGGTATTTCACGTGATACTATCTAATATCTAATTCAGGACTAGCCTACACATTGAATGAAAGTTGTTAGTTGAGCATATGCTGGTTTTCTTGAAATTGTACGTAGGCTACCCTGTTTCTCTTGAGAAACGAAGATATTTTAACCGTACAAAAATACTGAACAAGTAGGCTAGATGCTTGTGTGTGATTACAAATGACAAAAGTTAATGGTGACATATACTGCTCTCTCATATCTGATTGTATTGTGGGTTTCATTTTCTGACTTGTGAACATATGTTGGCCAATATTTGTAATTCATTTTGTGTAGTGCTGTACAGGTTGTTTCAGCTCTAGAAATATGCAAATGAATGCTGTGTTACAGTGTGCAAAGATGGACGACAGGAGGACTGAAGCACCTCTTATTAAAGAGGAAAGCCTCAAAGAGAACCTGGGACACCCCAACCACCAGGGGGAGCTAAAGAACGGAGAGGAGAGTAAGTTGGGGGGTGGGGGCAGTACTGGCAGAGTCATTATACTTAACACACCAGGGCCTTGTCCGAATCAGCACTCTTCCACACTGTTGAGTAGCCTTGGTGAGTAGATTGGGCGAGAAAGTCGTAGAGTACGCAAACATTTTTCAAATTGCAGTATACTTCAAACACCCGGATGACACTTACTTCTGGGGTTTTGCTGAGTACATTCGGGAGCACACTTTTTAAGAAGTACACAAACATTTTGGTCTCATAAATATGATGTGAATCTTCTTTAAAAAAAAAAAAAAAATTTTTTAAATGAGGCTCAGCTTTGCTGACGTTTTCCTTCAAATACAACAAAAACAACACATGACATGCCAGATCTTGCAAGACTTTCCGGTCAAATGGCGACTCAAAACTAGCCTAAAATATATTTTTAACTGAAACCAATGTATTTGAAATGGAAATAATCATATTTTTACTTTTTAAAATAAGTGCATGCTTTGCGACTTCATTTTTACCCTTAACTGCACTTTGAAAGTATCCCAATTTAGCTGTAAAACTTTGGTTGAAAAATAGTATGGCGGATATTTTTCGCGGACTGCTTAACATTGCCAATTAAATGGCACACTGTACACTGTACGCAGGAGACAGGGCGCAGTAGATAGTGCTCTAATTCGGACACAGTCCAGGGCTGCATTCAAATCCAATATAACATGCTTCCTTCACTTGCTTTCTTTCCTTGAGGGAGCAAACTTAAAAGGTGCTCTGCAAGGGAGGATTGACGAGAAACACAAAAACGGAACTGAACTGCCCTCGCAACATTTTGGAAATGCAACACCATAGAGTGAATGTGGTAAATGTGAATGCTGCATAGTTCTGTGGTAACCGCCCACTTTTCCATGTGGAGCATTGCATTGTTGGATTACTTTCTTGCTGGAAGATTGCATTTTATACCCTTGGTGGAAGGGAAGATAAACGAGGGAGTGAGGGAATATAATTACTCCCTCCCCTTTCTTAAATTGGATCTGAATCACACTTGGTGTGGCTGCCATACTTCATCCTGGCATTTTGGGGATTCCCTCCTTGAAGCAAGGGAAGGGAACGACAGGAAGATTTCGGATCCGAACGCAGCCCAGGGGGATATTTCACGAAACAGGCTTACTGAGTTAGCTGGAACCCTCGCAAATCTGGAACACGGACTGAAGTAAAAAAGCTGTTCCGTGTTTTACTCCATGCAGTTATCCAGTTAACTCTGTAATTCTGCTTCGTACTATAGCCCCCTGAGGGGTATTTCACGAAACAGGATGACTGAGTTGGCTGGATAACTGCACTGAGTAAAACCCGGAGCTGTTCTTTTTACTTCAGTCCATGTTCCCGATTTGGGAAGCTACTGGGTTTTACTCGGCACAGTTATCCAGCTAACCCACTTAGCCTGCTTTGTGATACAGTCCCTGGAGGCAATGTGCTGATCTTATGGCTTTAAACTAACAGAGGGTAAAAGAGGCTTGGTCTTTTTTGGTCCTGATATCAGATGAGATGGAAGAAACCTCAAATTGTTTATTTTGGTTCTGACCACTAATTACCTAATTGGAATACCCCACCTGCAGTGTTGAGTTGGTTTTTAATGTTTTTTTCTACTTCATGGTTGTGTTGGTTTATAGATTACTGTTGTTTACGTCTTTTATATGGGCAGGGTCGCTGCTAACTTGTAGAAAATGTTACCTGCTGCTTTCACATCAACTCTGTGGCTAGTAAACTTTTTATTCCCATAAAATGTGCTTTATTTGTGTTGTTTCTTTATCTGAAGGAGAGGTGGAGTGGAGGGCTGGAGACGGGGCCACCTCTCGTAGTGCAGAATCACAGACTGCATCAGAAAAACGAGAGAAGCTGACTGAGCAGCAGCCCAGAGCTAAACATGGTGTTTGGGAGGTCAGTGGACTGGAGTCTGGCCTTGTAGCTGACACAGAGAAAGAAAGCTTAAAGACCCTTCAACACACAGGACCTGAACCAAGAAC
Organism: Ilyophis sp. 1 JC-2022; assembly: GCA_022702515.1. NCBI lineage: Eukaryota > Metazoa > Chordata > Actinopteri > Anguilliformes > Synaphobranchidae > Ilyophis > Ilyophis sp. 1 JC-2022. The sequence goes on along the minus strand of CM040400.1, from coordinate 40,967,712 downwards.
ACAAAGGCCAAACAGGCTGGACTCTGAGTTTGTAATGTTTGAAAGACCAGGCCAGCTGGGGTCTTACTGTACACAAGGGGGCGCCGTCACAGAGACAGAGGATCCGTGTTGCTCTTACTCGACAGAAACGGGACCACAAAGCCTGTCCTATCATTCAGAGATGAGGTCATTTTCTGGTACAGAGGAAGGTGCAGGGAATAGCCTTTCCCCTTTGGGTTCTCTTGACTGGAAGCCTGACATTGTCGTGGTGGACTCCACCCCAGTTAAACTGGAGCCTGAGAGGCCTTCTACATGGAATACGGCGGCCATTTTAGGAATGGGTAACGCTCAACAAGGTCCTTTTGAAGGGATTGGGGAGAATGGGGAAATGCTTCCGGAAAGTGTCACCAGCATGTGTCTTCTGCCTGTCCAAATGACAGCGGGAGAAAAGGCGACGGTCTCAAAGTACACTGCTTCAGAAAACAATCACAGAGTAAATGCAAGTGAGAAGCGTTTCTACACGTATTTTGAGAGAGGCTTTGGACGCGCAAAAGACAATGAAATGCACCAGACTGTTGACACGGAGGAGAGACAGTTCGTCTGTACGCAGTGCGGAAAGCATTTTGCCCATTCGGCTAATCTTAAGAGACATCAGAGAGTTCACACAGGAGAGAAACCATACAGCTGTACACAGTGTGAGAAGCGTTTCTCTCATCAGCATCAACTTAAAATGCACCAAAGGGTCCACACTGGAGAGAGACCCTTCAACTGCACCCACTGTGGAAAGCGATTCACTCAATCGAGTCATATTAAAAGACATCTGCTTGTTCACACAGGAGAACTAATGTAGCTGCACAGTTTGCAGAAAGGGATTTTCTGAGATCTGTGACCATGCAGGACGCCAGAGTTTTCCCACAAAAAAGTACAAGGATATAATGAGGTTTTTATTATTTTTTATTTTAAATTCTTCATGTCATTAGTCCCCAACCCTGTTCCTGGAGCTCTGCCGTCCTGTAGGTTTTCACTCCACCCTTAAAAAGCACATGTCATTCAACAACTAGAGATCTCGTTGAGCTGCTAATTAGTAGAATCACATGTGCCTAATTAGGGTTGAAAGGAAAACCTACAGGATGGTAGATCTCCGGGAACATGGTTGGGGACCACTGTTTCAGGTGATGTTCATAAAAATTACTGTGTTAGTTCGGAGAAAAACCAAAGCCGTTCACTTGTACTGTGAGGGAACTTTATTTTATATGGGTGGAGTGTACACACCCAGTTGTATCTTCATTTTATATGGGTGGAGTGTATGCCCAGTTGTATATGGGCTTCCACACATTTCTAATACAGTTTTATCAGCTTTATCCCTGAAGACGTGCGATAACTCGCTCTGGAGTGAGCAGAAATCTTAAATGCTTGTGAGACACTTGCATTGAGGGAAATTTTATATTTTCAAGCTGGAGTGCAAAATAAGCAAAGTATTTTAGTGTGGTTATATGTTTATATTTGAAGAGGTGCCTGATTTAAAAAAAGTTCGTGAAAATAATGCTGAACATTGTAATAACTAATGTATTTACATGTTACTAACCGTATATTTATTACTCTTGTAATGTGTGTGTAGAGATTTTCCACTTATATTTTAATGCATAGATTAAATGAATGGGAATCATACAGGTAAGTATATGTCATTTTAAATTCAGAGTGGAAGATCCATAATCTAATTGAGTGTGGAATTTATATTATAAACAAGATGTAAAACGACTTTTTTTTCTGTTACGAAAATGTATTTTTTTTCAGTTGTGAATATATTCATTGAGCTTTTGTGTGATGCCATTTCACAAGAAATTTTAAAATGTTTGCATATGTATTGCATATGAAAAATAATTTGTTAATCCATAGGTATGTGTCCAAGATTTTTTATTCAGTCTTCAAACTCAACTGTATTTTTAAATAACCTTTTTAAAAATTAATCTGAGAACAATAAAAACATTTTTCTAAGCAGGGGCGTAACCAGGACCTCAAAAATACAGCGATCAAGAGACTTGCCATGGGTGGGGAGTCAGGCCAGTGTATGCTAAAATGAGGGTTATGCGAAAAAATGGAAATGGACGTAAAAAAAAAAATACAGAGGACATGTTCTTGGTGTCCTCAATTTGTAGTTACAAAAATATTTGGGACACATTGAGCTGCAGTCCAGATAAATAGTATGGGGGGGGTGTAAAACTGTAAAGTTGGGTAAATCCATTCTGTATTGTGGGCCAACTTTGAAAAAATGTCAAAAAATACACTGTCAACACCTAAATCATATTCATTCACCTCATAGACTTACGAGATTTCTGCCCCAAAGCGCTAGCTGCCACATCAGCATATGGGGTAAGTTGCAGTGACATGTTCAAGCACAGTTAAACAGTAGACACACTTTTTGTGTTTATCCTTTTATGTGATTTTTAAAATATATTTGTAAGCAGCTGAGATTATTGATTCATTGACAAGCAGCTTCGCATCTACCTAATTACAGACCAATGACTGTAGACCCGCGGTATCCATAGTTTCAGATGGCCTGAAAATAAATAGCCATTTTCCAAATCACACTCCAACACGGTAGGTGGCACTATGGGCGTGCATGCCCGTTTTTAAAAAGCCATTTAAATCCATTGAAGAGGAAAAGGCCAAGGTAGTATTCGTTGTAAACGCGTAGGGTAACCTAGGGTTTTGTTTAGGATGTTTACGGTAATGTATCAATCAACGTCTGGTTTTCTGTGAATCTCCTCTTACCAAAGGCAATCTAGAAGTAACTAATTAAATGTGTAATACAATATGAATATGACTTACGTTAATTGGCAAGGTTCTGAATTTCAGACTTCGTAAAAGAACACAAGAAGGTTTAAAAGACTGCGAGGAGTGCCAAACGAACGATGTCGAATTGTGTTGCGTTTCACACACAGATCGCGTCCATCATGGAGGTGCTGGCCAACGCGGCCGTGGCAGAGATCTGCAAACTTGTGGACGATGGATATGCGGTTTTACACTTGGAAATGTCCCACAGCCAGAAAGAGAACGAATCGCTACGAAAGAAACTGCAGGTTTTGGAATTTCGGGTCGCGCAAGCATGTAATTTTACCGAGAGAACAAGAACAAAAGCCAGTTCCGTAAATAATCGTCCGAATGGAGGCTCGGTTTTCGATAAGTTTCGAGGATCAACAGCAGCAGGTAGCCAGCAAAACAAATGGCATAACGTTATTATATGGGTTCTACAATTCCTCCTGTCACTGAGTTATGTACTTAAATGTTAAGTTGTAATTAAGTGACGGTCGCGATACTCCACAGACCTGACAGTTCATGTTTTGTCTAACGGGACGGCGCTAGTTGTCGTTTATTAATTAGCTAACTTAATTGTAAGGCTTCCACTGACCTTCCTTTATTGTTTCAGAGCCGGATAGCATCCCAAACGCACGAATTATCTTGGACACCGGGCTTATTGGCGACGGAGAGCCCGCCGCAGAAAACCAGGAAGAGTCCGTAATGAATGGGAACTGGGTCAGTTGCGATTCTCACCTGTGTACCCAAACAAGCAACCTACAATCTACGACGTGTTACATTAGCAATTAAAACCCACCGTGGGGCATTGTGCTGTATTAGCCAGCTGGTCTCCAAATATTGCACACAAAACGATATAACGGTTACTGCAGTATAAATATACAACACAACCGTTTCGCTTTATTTCAGGACAGAACACATTCACTTGCTAACACTAAAAAAGTAGCCATTTACTGGTTTTATACATTGAGCATTTCTGCACATATCAATTTTCTGATCGTAAATTGTAGGAAAGATATCTTAACCAAAAAACGGTTTCAACATTAAAACCAAAGTTACTCACAATTACAAACCATGTGTTTTTTTAATGCACACTTGCTTAAATAAGTGTTTTGCCAAATAAATTATACCAAGATTTAACAAATGCATGCCATGTGACTCACAAAGTGCACATACACTATTCAAAAGTAATACCGCCCTGTTTTCCTACTAACTGTTTCTCAGGAGAATATAGTCTGGATAATTGTGTGAGAGACTAATGTAGAAGACTGCATTCTGTTTCAATATTTTCATCAAATTTGCATATTCTCCAATATGACGAACATTTGCATAACGCTTGTGTTCACACAGACCAAACCCGTGTGCATTTCTCATAGACAATAATTGCAATTTCATGTTGGGTCAGGGTCAAAATATAATGTAATTTTCTCATAAATAAATATTGTAATTTCATGTTGGGGCAAGGTCTTGGGTCAGTGGTGAATTTGTGAATAGGAAACCTATTATAAACAATAACACCATGTCAAGACGCTCCATAAAGTAGTAACATTATTATTGTTCATAAATGTACTGAGAACAAGATTACAACGATAAGAAATGTCATATGAGTAATTAAGTAGAAGGATTGGCATACTTTGTGGATTGTGCCATTTTCAAGTGCAGAATATTAGTCATTAAATTATTTTCTGCTGTTAGATTTAACTGAACATTTCAAAGTCCACTCTGTTGGGATTGTAATATGAAGAAACACAGGATCAGCTGACATGAACACATAAAGTGGCATTTTCTTTCAATGTTTTCTAGTCCCTCATAGGAAAAATTTATGATACCAAGATTATTCTGAATTGTTTTTTGTATTATTTAACCAGGTCGGTCCCATTAAGATACAAAAACCTCCTTTTCAAGGGAAGCCTGGCCAAGACAGCAGCATAAAAAAGATAAAAGTTGCAACACATTAAACAGACAAACACCAAGACACAAACAGGCAATAAAAACAACAAAAAGAACAATTACACGTTCACAAAAAACATGTACAAGTACAAAAGGAATCCATTTCTAAATCTCTCAATTGACGTTTGAAAGTTCCAAGTGGAATAAGTTCCGAATGCTGCTGTTTTCTGTTGATTATTTTTCACACAATATTATGCTTTCATGTGTGTGTATTTGATGTCTGGGAATTTAAATACTTCACATGTCAATATGCATAAGTACACATCCATCTTAAAAAAAAAAAAATTTATAATAATAATTTCATTGGTGTTTTTTATTTATTTATTTTTTGAATCCTTTTTGAACTCCTTGTTTTCAATATCTAACACTATTTACCACGTACACATACGCACGCACGCACGCACAACAGTGATGTTCAGTCAGATTGATCACCTCACTGCTCTTTTATAGTGTGTAGAACCCGGAGCAGGAAGGACCGAAGCCCTTCTTATAAAGGAGGAGAGCGTGGAAGAGGGAGAGATGAACACCAGGGAGGAGAGTAAGTAGTGTTATGATGCTGTTTTGCAAACACATTATTTCAATTCAATCTTATTTGTGGAGCTCTTTTTAAAAAAATTTTTTACACAGAACTGCCAGAAAGATACTTTACAGCTCTTTGTTTCTTTAAGGAAAGCAAAGAATCCCCCCTCCTTTTGTACTTTAAAATTTTTATTCAGACACAGGTGAAAGTAGAGAGGGTTTTTTATAGAGGTGGGATCATGGAAAGAATGCCAATAGCAGGGTATCGAACTCGTAAGCGTGCGGGGAGATTCGTATACGGCTTTAAGGGCTTGGGTTTCAGCTGCCCTATAGACTGCCCCACACGTCCTGCATTAAACGCTGAAGTTTAAAGTCTCCACGATTGTGACCTGTCAAATCTCGGTGAATAATATTTATATTGGCTCTAATCTTCACTCCAGGGCTTGTGGAACTGAGTGACGATGATGACAAAATGGCAGCTGCTCTCGGCAACCAGACTCCTCCTTCCAAAGGCAGGGAAGCGCCAACCGACCGGCAGAGGACCCGACGCCATGTTTGGGAGGTCAGTGGACCAGAGAACGTCCTCAAAACAGAGCCAGAGAATAATAGTGTTACCAAGATGCTCCAACACAGAGGAACTGAACACAGGGCAGAAGGACTGAACAGGCTGGACACTGAGTTTGTAATGTTTGAAAGACCAGGGCAGCTGGGGTCTTACTGTACACAAGGGGGCGCCATCACAGAGACAGAGGATCCGTGTTGCTCTTACTCTACAGAAACGGACCCACAGAGCCTGTCATTTCACTCAGAGCTACAGTCGCTCGCAGAGACAGAGGAAGGTTCTGGAAACTGTACGTCCCCTTTAGATTCGGATATGAAAGTGGAAGTGTTAGTGATTGGCTCTGGGGCTGTTAATTTGGAGGCTGAAATGAGTTCTGATTGGACGAAAGACACCATGTCAGGAACCGGTCACATTCCAAACAGACATGACTGTGAAGACAGAGAGAGTGGAAAAATGGCACCAGAAAGTGCTGCTGATGTTCCTGTCCCACATGTTTTGAGGGAGAATGTTGCGTCGTCAAAGTTTGATGCCCCAGATACAAACAGATTTCTCCCTTCTGATAACGGCTTTTTGGAAACTCAAAGCGGGGTGGCTGTGCACCAGCTGACTGGTGCAGAAAAGAGAAAGTTCGCTTGTAGATTTTGCAGGAAGAATTTCAGCTTCCAAAGCCACCTCGAACTGCACCTAAGATCTCACGTCGGAGAGAAACCGTACGGTTGCGCGCAGTGCGGAAAACAGTTTGTTCAATTGCGTAACCTCAGAATTCACCAGAGCACTCATCTGGGTGAGAGAGCCTTCTTCTGTTCACAGTGTGGGAAGAGTTTCTTCTCTTCCAGGGACCTTAAAAAACACCAAGCCGTTCACACCCGAGAGAGACCGTTCATCTGCCCTGTGTGCAGAAAGAGCTTTGTTTGTTTCAGTCAGCTGAAAGTGCATCAGAACGTGCACACGGGAGAGCGACCGTTCTGTTGCACGGTGTGTGGGAAGTGTTTCTCTCACCCCAGTAATCTGAACAGACACCAGAGACACCATGCCGGAGAACAGACTTTGATTCAGTCACAGCCAGAACACTGACATTTGTGAACTAAAGCAGAAATTAATTAAAGCTAAGAGACTCTCTCTGTTGGTGCTTTCGGCTGTAACTGGCCGAGCGGTAATCAGCATTGATGCGATATGATTCCCTATAGCCTGCAGTATTGTGTAGCGTTTTTTCCACCATATTTCTAATTCACTAATTTCTGGATTTTTGTTTGTAATTTTAGGAATATTTGTATAAATAAATGAGTGCTCTTAGCTGCTTGGCATTAAAAGGTAGCAAAATAAAGTGAGGTGACATTAAATTAAACAGTCAAATCAAATGGAGCAGTAACTTATTGTTATTATAACATACTGTACATATAATGAGAATAAAATCACACAGTATATGTTATTACAGTACTACTGACATTTCAGTGTAAGAGATATCAATTTTATGTGTGTGGAAAAACTACTAATGTGTTCTGGAGAAAGTTGTATGTTTCATTAAATCAACAAATTATTTTTATATTAAGTGGACCAAAGTTCTTTGGAACTTTATCTTTCTAGTTCACCCTACGGTTTCTTGAGATTATGTATCACAAAAAGGTTGAATTGATTTTTATATTTCCACTCCCAACAATTTATGGAAATGCATAATATGAATCATTCTTTAATTAGTTATTAACATTGTTTGGCAGTACACATCCTAAAGTAGATACTACTCACCATTTGCAAATTATGTATGATTATTCATTGAAGATCAATAAACACCATATAGGATCATGTACTAGTTATTCTGTGATTTGTGAGGGCTGGGGGAAGTCTATTTTTGGATGCGGTCAAAGCAAGTCAGCTGATTTATACAGTAAATACTCTGTCTACATGTTTGTTTTAGAATAATTTATTTTTATTTATAGTGCCTCTTTAAACTAAAGACTAAATTTAAGACTTAATCCATTCAGAGGGCCGCAGTGTCTGCAGGTTTAACTCCGGTCCTGGAGGGCCACAGGGTCTGCAGGTTTAACTCCAGTCCTGGGGGCGGGGCGCTGTGTTTGCAGGTTTAACTCCAGTCCTGGAGGGCCGCAGGGTCTGCAGGTTTAACTCCAGTCCTGGAGGGCCGTAGGGTCCGCAGGTTTAACTCCAGTCCTGGAGGGCCGCATTGTCTGCAGGTTTAACTCCAGTCCTGGAGGGCCGCAGTGTCTGCAGGTTTAACTCCAGTCCTGGAGGGCCGCAGGTTTAACTCCAGTCCTGGAGGGCCGTAGGGTCCGCAGGTTTAACTCCAGTCCTGGAGGGCCACATTGTCTGCAGGTTTAACTTCAGTCCTGGAGGGCCGCAGTGTCTGCAGGTTTAACTCCAGTCCTGGAGGGCCGCATTGTCTGCAGGTTTAACTCCAGTCCTGGAGGGCCGCAGTGTATGCAGGTTTAACTCCAGTCCTGGAGGGCCGCATTGTCTGCAGGTTTAACTCCAGTCCTGGAGGGCCGCAGTGTCTGCAGGTTTAACTCCAGTCCTGGAGGGGCGCAGTGTCTGCAGGTTTAACTCCAGTCCTGGAGGGCCGCAGTGTCTGCAGGTTTAACTCCAGTCTTGGAGGGCCGCAGCATGTGCAGTGTTTCTGCACTTGAGTGAAGTCACACATAAAGCTAAAAAGTCCACATACCTTGTGTGCAAGGCCTAAGTCGGATGTTCAATGAAAGGAAACTAGAAGAACCCACAGACACTGATGTCCTGACACATCACCTTTGAACACCCTCTCGTTTTTCCCCTCTAGTGACTTTCAGGATCATTACTGTATTATCTTATGCCATGCTGTCCCTTCATTTTGGGACACTCACTGTCATATTCATTACATTACCTTAGCCTTTTGGGTTTTATGCATTTAGCACATGCTCTTGTCCAGGGCAGGTCTATACCGAAAATATTCAGGTTAAGTACGTTTTCAAGAAGTGGCAGTGTCCCACCTGGGAATCAAACCTAAAACATTGAGGTTATAAGCCCAGTTCCTCACAACCTTTGATCCTTGTGTTACGTGCTTCTCTGTTCACCTATTCAGTCCACAAGCTTGCGTGGCCAGGGGGGTATACTACGAAGCAGGATTACATTACATGCATTTAGCAGACGCTTTTATCCAAAGCGACATACAATAAGTTCATACATTACTTGGTTAGCTGGATAACTTCACTGCTTTTTTTTACTTCAGTCCATGTACCAGATTTGGGAACGTTCCGGGTCCTGCTTCGTAATATACCCCCCAGGTGTCTTTGTTGTTGAAGGGTTGTGTTGGTCTCGTGTTCTTCAACTCTTGGCCTCATCCCTCTGTTGCAGTCGGCAGACGTGGAGGAAAAGGGGTCTGAATCACTTCCTGTAAAGGCAGAGAGACTGAGGGAGGAGGCGCCCAGGTGCGAGACACAAGGAGGCTCGAGGAGCAGCGGGGAGAGTAAGTGGGGAAAGGCCTGTAAAACAGGGCGGGGGCTGTGAGGGTGCCCACAGGACGGAAAGATGTCTGCGCATCCAGACTGCCATACCGTCTATACCGGAGTGAAACCATTCAGCTGCATGCAGCGTGAGAAGAGCTTTTCTCACCTTTGCAAACTTACTATTTTACACCCTACAGGCCACCCACAATACTACAGGAGAGCCAGTGACTATTTTACACCCTACAGGCCACACACAGTACTACAGGAGAGCCAGTGACTATTTTACACCCTACAGGCCACACACAGTACTACAGGAGAGCCAGTGACTATTTTACACCCTACAGGCCACACACAGTACTACAGGAGAGCCAGTGACTATTTTACACCCTACAGGCCACACACAGTACTACAGGAGAGCCAGTGACTATTTTACACCCTACAGGCCACACACAGGAGAGTGGGTAGCACCAATAGCAGGTGAAGCATATCTCTCACTGATTAGGTCTTGTGGGCACCATTGTCACTGGGCTGAGCCCCACTCATGGGCTAAAGTGTGTCATTTATTATTGCCTCTCAGTGATCAGTGGTTTTTTTTGTTTCTTCTAGCTTCCTCTCCTGGGCCCCACTCTGAGGAGCTCACTGAGCAGCACGGCGACACGGGCAGCCTTTGGGAGGTCCAGGGCTTTAAGACCGCAGGTGTGCAGAAGGCCGTGCAGAAGGCCGTGAAACGGCGAGGAACTGAACGCAGGGCACAAGGACTGAACAGGCTGGACTCTGAGTTTGTCATGTTTGAAAGACCAGGCCAGCTGGGGTCTTACTGTACACAAGGGGGCGGCGTCACAGAGACAGAGGATCCGTGTTGCTCTTACTCTACAGAAACGGACCCACAGAGCCTGTCCTTTCACTCAGAGCTGCAGCGGGGTCCTGCCATTGACAGCAGCCCTGGGAAAAGCCTGCCCTCTTTGGGGTATTTGGGGTGGAAACCGGTTGGGGTGGAGTCTGCGCCTATCAAAATGGATGCAGAGATGCGTTCTACGTGGAATAGACAGGTAGGGTCGGGAACGCTTCATACGCAGCCTGAAAGTGACCACGATGACAGGGAGGGTGAGAAATTTCAAATGGATGACGTTCCCGACGTTTGCCCCCCGTTTTCTCAAATGAGTGGGAGGGTGGGAGGAGCTAGGGAAGAGGGCGTCGCCAGCACCGCGGATCTGAACGGATGCGGCCTCCTTGAGAAGAGTTTTGCCGTTTCAGAAACCCTCAGATTGGAGACCGGAAGCGGTGGGTTATACGGTAACGCCGGGGAGATGGGGGAGTTCGGTCGGGTTCTCCTAAATGGGGAGAGACAGTTCAGCTGCCCGCAGTGTGGAAAGCTGTTCGCTCACCCAGGCCGACTTAAGGTCCACCAGCGCGTCCACACGGGAGAGAAACCATTCAGCTGCATCCAGTGTGGGAAGCGGTTCGCTCAGTCAAGTCACATCAAGAGACACCAGAGAGTTCACACAGGAGAGAAACCGTTCAGTTGCACCCAGTGTGGAAAGAGCTTCTCTCATCTTTGCAATCTTAAAACACACCAGACTGTCCACACGGGGGAGAGACCTTACAGCTGCACACAATGTGGAAAGAATTTTTCTTCCTTGGGTAATCTCATAAGACACCAGAGTGTTCACATTGGAAAATGAACTTTTAGCTCAGTGACACATTTTACACATGCTTTTATTTTAACATGTTTTTAAAGTCTCATCGATGTTGTAAATATTAAATGTACATTTATCATGATTACAATTATTTAAATAATATTGTTATGGGAACAATTGGAACTGAATTATTACATTTTACAGAAACTTGTGTAGGCTACTTGCATTAATGATGTGATGATGATTCCTGCTGGAAAACTGCTGTCTTCCGTTTAATTTTCCAAACATTCAGCCATGTTGCGTATCTGCAAGGGTTAGCCAGAAATACAGTGGAACGTTTCTTTGACTGCTTGTTAGATAATAAATTGCATAACAGTGCCATAATATTCCAGATCTAATGCATTTGTTGCATTTATGTACGAGTTATGAAAGAGCCCTGTGGATTTATTTAAGGACAAAAGCTGCCTTCCTCCTTGGCAATCGTTCCATAGATTGAAATTTGCTAAAACCAATAAGGACCAAGAGTGTAACAAGCTAACAATGTTTTGTAGTGCACCTCCACTTTTGTTCTGCAAAAAATATTTAAAATTTAATAAATAATAAATTACAAAATAGCTTTTTGGTGCGAATTCGGCGTGTATCCGGAATATGACTATTGTCATCCAGTCAATCATTTACATTTTAATTTCTAAATGTTTCCACATTAGCGTACAACTTCAGTTGATATCTGTTTTTCAGAATGGAAAATTACCATTTTAATTATTCAGGACAACATAAATTTAATGCACGTTGTTTTAATATTTACGGTAGGTTTCTCACAGTGGGCTCCTCCTCAATCCGGAAGTACATGGTGCACACGCGCATACATGACACCTTTGTATACAGTTACCAGCGTAAATTTATTTTCATTATTCGTGCAGTTGACATTTTCATAGTTAAACGCAATAGTGCTACTTGTAAGGTGAGTATCAAAGCGCAAGCTGGGTACAATGTCGGACTGTTCTGCATTTCATACGCAGCTTGCTTCCATAATGGAGGTTTTGGCGAATACGGCTGTGGCAGAAATCTGCCAACTTGTGGATGATGGATATGCAGTTTTACGTTTGGAAATGTCTCGAAGCCACAAAGAGAACGACGCCCTAAAGAGGAAATTAAAGATGTTGGAGCTGTCTCGAATGCGTGCAGAGAGAACAGGACCGCGTAGCAGTCCTGACGGAGTTGCGCAGGTTTCCAGTACCTTCCGGAGAGGAAGAGGTAAATTCTACAGCCATATTTGCATTAAGGCATAATAAAGATGTCCACAATCGACGACTGTCAACTTTCGCCCCTTCTTTCTCTTACTGTTCTAGATCAGGGTCACGTCCCCACTGTAGAGAGTGGCTTTGGCGAGCAGATGGGCGTTACGCTGTGCGGAGTCCGACAACCCACAGCTGAGCGCGAGGAACGCGCTCCACTGGTCTCGAGGGAAAAGGTATAGGCTACGGTTACGGAACATATGCCGTCATCAATATGCATATTAACAAATGTACAGTTTTGTTTTTTAAATCATAGTATTATTTCAATTTCAGAAGCAATGTACTGACGTGTTAAATGTAAAAGAGGAGATATTTGAACACTCGGGGACCAGCGAGGAAGTGAAGATCAATGAGGACAGTAAGTACTGATAGTGTGGTTTGCTCTTTTACAGCAGTTTTTAATAACTTATTTAATGCATTACAGTATGCAGTGCTGAATAATTAGAAATTAATTAATTTCATGCCAACTCAACCAGTGCTCTTGCACTGCATATGCACATACTGTATATTTCATGACAGTTTTATAATTTCATTGCAGTGTGGGCCATTCCACGCCCGCACAACCAGAAATGGGACATCATTTCCCCAACACTCTCAGCGCATCTAAACACTGCCAACTGAATCCTTTATACCAAAATCTGAGGGCTGGCAACAAAACATCACATTTATGGTTGTGTTTGAATGGCATGGCCCATATTGTATGCAAGTACAAACACAGTTATGGAATATATGTGTAATTGCAGTGCATGTGACCCCATTTAAATAGACCTTTTTTTTTTTTTTTAATTCTCAATTTGTTGCTGAATCTTATTTGGAATCAGTTTTTGAGAGTGATTTATTGTAAATTAGAGTTACCTGCCCTGCATATCTGCTTTCCGTTGTCTTTGTTGGGGGGGGAAAAAATAAAAAATAAAAAATCTTCCTTGTCCCAAAGGTCATTTCATCTTGTTGTGTGTGTGTGTGTGTGCCCACACAGGGCCGCTGTCAACATTTCTGTAAATTGTGAACCTGTTCCAGTTAATTTGGTGGCCTTTAATCACATAGATAACACTTATATTTTACTATTTTTTCCCTCCAGGAGCCGTGGAGTGGAGGGCAGGCAGCAGGGAAAAGAGTCCCGTTCAGGAAACGCAAAATAAACCAGCGAATCACACAGAGGAGCTCACTGAGCAGCACAGGACCAGACGCGCTGTTTGGGAGGTCAGTGGACTGGAATCTGCACTTAAAGCGGAGCCAAGTTATAATGCTGGTAACAAGAAGGACCAACATTTAGGAACTGAAAATGGCAGTGGTCCATGCCAACTGGACTCTGAGTATTTCATGTTTGGAAGAAACAGTCAACCAGGAGCTTTTTTAATGCCAGAGGTCGGGGAAACGGAGGCTGAACATTCGGCTGGCCCATATGCACCAGTAACAGACTCAGAAACCCTGTCAGTTGAGTTGATTGATGTAACATCAGCTGTGAATGGATGTACCTCTTCTGATACACATTTTATCACATCAGAAGGCATTCCTACTCATTGCAAAGATGTCACGAGAAAGAAATGGTTTGTTTGCAAGTACTGCGGGAAGAATTTCTCCCGGAGAAACGTTCTGGAAAAGCACCACAGAGTTCACACGGGGGAGAAACCGTTCAGCTGTTTGCTGTGTGGAAAGAAGTTTTCAGATTCAAGTAACCTTAAAAAACATCAGAGTGTTCACACAGGAGAGAAACCGTTTCGCTGCGCACAGTGTGGAAAACGGTTTTCCGATTCGAGTAGTCGTAAAAGACATCAGACAGTTCACACTGGAAAGAAACCGTTTGGATGTGCAGAATGTGGGAAACGTTTCACGCGTTCATGCCACCTTAAAAGGCACTGTCAGCAGTTTCACTCTTGGCAGATACCATTTAGTGAACATGGTTTGTAGAAACCCCTCATTTTTACGTATAAAGTACACAGAATAATTCAAGAGCAAGAATGGATTACAACAATGGACTCATGCTTAAGAGATGAGTGGCAATCAAGGCTCTAATCACTTCCTGTTCTTATATTTATTGTGCAATGTTACTTCTCTTGTGATGTTATCCCAATAGCCCACAGTAAAATGCCTCAGGAATGGTAATTACTTCAATTAGAATTAAGGCCAGTAACAGATAATAGTAAAATACTGTAACATGCCTGGTGTATTTGTATGGCCTATGAAGAAATTGCATGACTTTTCTCAGTTTTATAAAACCAGTTCCTTTGGATGGGCATCGACCCCCACTGCATGCCCCCCCCCCTCCCCCCCAATTTCATCATGCACGGGTGACACCAGAAGGGCTGCCAGGTGAAATTCTGGGGATTTTGGCCCAGGACAAAAATTATATTCTATTATTCCCAGGCCGGGGACAGTAATACTTACCACAAGGTCACAGACCATTGGCCCTCCTCCTCCAGGGCCCCCCCCCGACGGCAGCCATGGACACCGGAGACTTGCAGTCTGACTGCGTGGGCTATATAGTCCTCCAACGCAGTGGCTGCGCAGCTCAGTGGTGAGTAGAGGCATCAACAGGCTGAGGTGCCTCGGAGGGACACCCTTGTCTATCTACACTTCCCCAAACCCATAGAGGACGTTGCAGTGATGGGACAGGTCTACAAAATCATGAGATGTTCCAAAGAAGGGGAAGAATAGAATGGTGAGGGGGGCGGGGATTTGAATGCCTGTTTCTATGGCAACTCTGTTGTGGCTTTGGCACACTTTCACTTTCTGCCTCTGAATTTAAGTGGATCCTGACATTAATCAAGCCCTTCGCAGAAAAGGTTAGTATCAGTAATGTCAAAAATGCTGGGATGAATGCCCAGCCGTGTTGATGCAGTAAGTGAGGACATGGTTATGTGTGTTATTTCTATGAGCATAATTAATATTTACATTGTGTTCATGGCATGCTGAAGTCTCTGAACCAGTGTAATCACTAAGATTATTTGTGTTCAACTTTCTATTTTATACAGTAGTTGTCCCCATTGCAATTGTGTGGAATTTTCAAGTTCTGAGTCATATTGCAAAGTCTTTGTGTACCTTTTGTATGAATGTCACTGAATTGTGATCTGTTATGTGTTAGAAGAACATCCTGTAGTTAAAGGCAGTTCTATAAAGGATGGTGGACTTCAAATTTAGCAGAATAAATGTGAGAAAATATGCTTGAGTTTGTGGTATTCATTTCAGTTGAATCAGATTTTTAGTTTGCATGTGAAACATGCACATTACTGTTCTTTCTTTGGATCTTTCCTATTCTTCTTTCATCCCATTTTTAAATGCTATTAGTCCTACAGTTTTTATACTACCCTAGTACCCATACAAAATGCACACCACGATGTGCAGATGGTTGCTATTCAAAATCTCAATGATAATAATTATAGATGATTAATTATTAGCCATTTAAAATGCAGAAATTGCCTTTGAAAATTAATTTAATTCCATTTCCAATGGAAACATTACCATCCCAACATGTCCTCCAAATCTGACCATTTCTTTGGCCAATCAGGATGATGTACATGTGATGTATCTGATTTCAACCAATTGGACAAATACTTATTGTTAAATTGGTACGATTATATCACAACAGACAGGCAACATTTACAAAACAGGATTTACATTTGCAGATTGGCATAGCCATGTAGATGGACGGTAACTACGATACATTAATAAATACTGCACCCCTAACCACAAAAATGCCTAGTTAGATGTAGCGTGTTGCAATTAAGATATTCGCCGGATAATCCATTTTGATGCTCCCTCTACCCTGCCCAGCCATGCTCTAAGTCTAGTGTTTTAGGGGTCCATCGAATGCATATTCTCTCATAAAGCTTCTCTTTGTAAGGTTCAACACAACCTTACAAGCATCTTCCCCAGTTGAGCAGCTTTTCTCTTTTGAAAAATTCTGTGTGTTATAATAAATCCCAAACTACAATTAAAGGTTGATACATTATTTCCGTGTCACAATTAAAATCTAGGCTATAGTTTATTTGGGTGTTAATGGCCATCTGCGCTGCTCAGCTCAGCCGTAGCCTCACGTTACCTTCAGTGGCGTCATTTCAGCAAACAGTAGGGTATGGCAAGTAGGAGGGGCAAAGAGTTACGAAATGTTACGGCAAGCTCGAAATGTAACATTTGGTAACTATTAATACATTTGCATATTATATGCTATGCTACCTAGTATAAGAAAATGAAAGTGGTACAAAGCTACTTGTATTATTTTAGATCAGGAAGCACAGGCTTATTCACTCCTTGTAATTTTGCTTGCAGACTTGTTTGTTGTTGAATTCTACCATAGGCAGAGTTCGTCCCGTTTCTGCCCCCAAGCTGCGCGAGCACTCCATCGTTTGTAAACAGGAAACTCATCTATGCATCATTGCCCATTGGTCAACAACGGCGGAAGAATTTGCCTGGAGGTGTGGCTGGTAGTCCGGAAGTAAATAGACAACTTAAAAATAATAGTAAAAAACGCAACTAAATACCGTAGCTTCCCTTCCTATTTTAAAATGTTGCTCTTTTTAAAATATCAATACTTTTTGAAGCGCTCTTGCTAAATCTACATCAACTCGTTTTATACAAATCTGTCTGAGTGTAAAGTCATTCGTTTGATTTAAAAATTAGGCTACATACCTAGCTCGCTACAATGGCTAATGGCGTTAATCTGAATTTCCATTCACAGCTTCGTTCCATTGTGGACACACTAGCAATGACGGCTGTGAAAGAAATCTCTTGCCTTGTAGATGATGGATTTGCGATCTTGCACCTGGAAATCTCGCAAAGCCTGAAAGAAAACGAAGCGCTCAAATGCAAAATACAGACGATGGAGCTTCAGATTGCGCGAGGATGTGTGGAAGAGTCGGGAATGCGACAACAGCTTGCCGAGTGTCGTTGCGGAGTTCAAAACAGTAAGTTGGCGTTCCGAAATATAGTAACTGGAAACGGTAGAGATGAACTGCACCTACAGTTATGTATGTATTGGGTTATGGACCGTTTGTTGACCTACATCAGGATCCAGAGGTGGAAATCCAGGGGACATAAAGTCCATAAACACCTACCGTGTGTTTCTTCCACCCATAGACTCACTAATTAGTTCTACCTCCTTGAATAATTATGTTAATTAGCAAATCCAGGTGATTGGAGCAAAATACTGGGGAGGGCTTTTTACTTTACGTCCCCTGGATTTCCACCGCTGTCAGGATCTAAGTGTACATGTAAATTTAAGTTGCTCATATTTAGAAAGGCATGTCTTCAGACGGCGTCTTGGTTCCCTTCCCATCTCACCCCAACACTCGGGCCGTTTGTACTAATTCAGGTGATGGCAGAATATTTTATGGTTTAGGACTACATTTTTATGATATTGTTTCTCAGTGGTAGGCCTGCATTTTTTTCTCATTTCAGACGACCGTCCAGTTCATCCTGTTTTTGGAAACCGTATGGACATTACCCCGTGGACAGATGGAGAACCTACCGTCGGACACGAGGACGCTCCCACACAACCTACTGGCATGAAGAACGAGGTCAGTTAACCTGGAGCCAGCAGTAATGCTGTGAGCTGTAACTTGTATTGTTGTTGATTTTGTTTACAGTTATATTATTTTAAGTGACGTCTTATGGGATATGAGTTGGTTGACTAAGTGTAAGACATCATGCATATTCATGTTTTACGTACAATATCCGTATAAGCACTTTATTCTGAATATAATTCTTAGTGGGAAATACACTTAAAGTTGCACGTTCTAGTTTGCGGGGGTAATTCATTCACATAGTGAACCGGAAAACTAGCATTTTTGGAGCAAAGACGAAACACGCTTCTGAAAGATATGGATATAATCCGAGTTTTGGATGGAAGAAAGCATCACAGCAGCGGTGTATTTGAAAAATAAAGGTTGTGCAGAAAACTAATGAGCCAGTTGAGGAGAATGGCTGTGGAAGAGCGTAAAAACCAGCACCTCTCCCACATAGTAACTGAAGGAAAATTCACGCCCGTCTTGAGCCGTAACCAGTTATTATACTGGAATATCAATGGCCCTAGTATCCTATTGTGCACATTAAGATTTTTTTCTGTTGGCCACTAATAGAAACAATGACCATTATTCAGAAAACATCAATGTAATGTTTTACCTTTCTCTTAACTGAGTTTCCTTGTCAATTCCCATGCGTGCTTTGATTGTTTTGAAATATTAATTCAAGCTTAAACATTTTTTTGACTGATGTAACTGCATATCTCGGTGGTCCAGCATTGATGTAATCTTATAACTATCACATAGTTTGACCTGTGTGTTTGATAGCTGAACAACTGGTGTCCAGTAAGATTAATCACCCCATTCCTCTGTTACAGTGTACAGACATGGAGGAGAGGACGACTGAAGCACTTTTTATAAAGGAGGAGAGAGTGGAAGAGGACAGAGACCCACAGGGAGCGATGAACACCAGGGAGGAGAGTAAGTGGAGAATGGGAGTTGTGTAATTACAGTGATGAAGTTTTTTGTACACAGGTATGGCAATCAGACTCTTATATGAATCTCCAATGTCAAATTTATATGGCTGCATTTAGATTCAATGTTCAACTCCACTACTTTTATAAGACTGCACATAGAGCAGTGCAATCCATCGCATCATGGAAAGAGATCCACTTTGGTGAATTTCAGTGAGCCTTGCAATCCACCAATCAATAGCTTTAAGATCACAATCCTTTCAGACAGTTGAACTTAAACTGTGCAGCAACAAATGTCATGCAACCTCCGCATAAGTTTTAAACATTAAAACATATTAAAAGAAAAAGAAATGTACTAAAATAAGGCTCATAAGAGACTTCTTGAATGATCAATTTCCAAACACTTGCATTCCCACCAGGAGCTGTGGAGTCGAGGACATGCAGCAGGGAAAAACGTCCTGTTCAGGAAAATTTCATGTTTGGAAGATCAAGTCAACCAGGAGCTTTTTTAATGCCAGAGGTCGGGGAAACGGAGGCTGAACATTCGGCTGGCCCATATGCACCAGTAACAG
Source organism: Ilyophis sp. 1 JC-2022 (assembly GCA_022702515.1). Lineage (NCBI taxonomy): Eukaryota > Metazoa > Chordata > Actinopteri > Anguilliformes > Synaphobranchidae > Ilyophis > Ilyophis sp. 1 JC-2022. The sequence goes on along the minus strand of CM040400.1, from coordinate 40,948,526 downwards.
ACTCAGAAACCCTGTCAGTTGAGTTGATTGATGTAACATCAGCTGTGAATGGATGTACCTCTTCTGATACACATTTTATCACATCAGAAGGCATTCTTACTCATTGCAAAGATGTCACAAGAAAGAAATGGTTTGTTTGCAAGTACTGCGGGAAGAATTTCTCCCGGAGAAACGTTCTGGAAAAGCACCACAGAGTTCACACAGGGGAGAAACCGTTCAGCTGTTTGCTGTGCGAAAAGAAGTTTTCAGATTCAAGTAACCTTAAAAAACATCAGAATGTTCACACAGGAGAGAAACCGTTTCGCTGTGCGCACTGTGGAAAACGGTTTTCCGATCCGAGTAGTCGTAAAAGACATCAGACTGTTCACACAGGAAAGCAACCATTTCGATGTGCAGAATGTGGGAAACGATTTGCGCGTTTATGCCACCTTAAAAGGCACTGTCAGCAGTCTCACTCTTGGCAGATACCATTTAGTGAACATGGTTTGTAGAAAGCCTTCATTTTGATTTATAAAGTACACAGTATACTTCAAATGCAAGGATGGATTACAACAATAGAAATGTGTTTAGGAGATGAATGGCAATCAATGCTGTATTTGTTTATAATTTTGAAGAATCGCTTCCTGTTCTTGTATTTAAAAAAAAACAAAAAACATCTTGAGTCTGGTTCCTCTCAAGGTTTCTTCGTATCTACCATCGGGGAGTTTTTCTTTGCCACTGTTGCCTTGGCTTGTTCTTGTCTGGAATTTAGGCCAGTTTTCCGTAATGCGTATTGTGACAATTGTTTGTGAAATGCGCTATGTAAATACATTTTGGTTTGATTTATTTATTGTGTAATGTTACTGCCCTTGTAATGGTATTCCAATTTTTGGTGGAGTAGAAAGCCCACAGTAAAATGCCTCAAGAATGGTCATTGGTGAGTAGAGGCATCGACAGGCTGAGGTGCCTCAGAGGGACACCCTTGCCTATCTACACTTCCCCAAACCCATGGAGGACATTGCAGTGATGGGACAGATCTACAAATACATTGGGATGTTCCAAAGAAAGGGAAGAATAAAATGGGGGGAGTAAAGTTTTTGAATGCCTGTTTCTATGGCAACCCATTTTTTGCCCCTGAATTTAACTATCTGGGGACGACCATGTCGTCGGCGACATGGAATTGGTGGTCATACGCTTTGTTTAATAACTTCGCTCTTGTTTCGTGTAGGAACATACCATAAATTGCAGTCTGAAGCCTAGCCTTGTAGCTACAAGTAGAGCCCACTCCCATCTAGAGCAATCAGAGTTTTCTATATCGACGAGCCAATTGGAGGTATTTTTTGTGCAGTAGGATGCAAGCTACCTTGCTACCGATGACAAAATCGCTTATCAAGATGGGCTTGACCCAGTCGAGGATTTGTAAGTATATTTATTTACCATTTGTGAAATGAAAATGAAAATACTAAGGTTGTTCTGTAATGCTAATTTTATGCTTTTGTGGTCATTTTGCCATAAATATAGTCTCTTAAAAAGGATCTATGATAAAATACCACACAGGACCAGTTTGTGTTGGAAAAAAAGATATGCAACTCCTGATAGTGCCATATTGGCTTACATATACAGGTGCAGCTCAAAAAATTAGAAAATTGTGAAAAAGTTCAATATCTTTTGTCACTCATTTCAGAAAGTGAAACTCATTTATTATATAGATTCATTACACATAGTGAAATATTTCAAGCCTTTATTTCTTGTAATTTTGATGATTATGGCTTACAGCTAATGAAACTCAAAATTCAGTGTCTCAGAAAATTTGAATATTTTGCTTTAACATATTTTGAAAGTATCATATTTAATATTTGGTTGCATATCCTTTGCATGCTGTTACTTCCTGAAGTCTGTGACCAATCAACATCAAAAGACTCTCGATATCTTATTTTCAGGTACTGTTACAAGCGATACTATAACCTCTCTGCATTTGAACTGATCTCTATGAGAATTGGGGGGTAAGACTAGATTCAGCTGTAAATTACGCTGGTACAGTATGGAACACATGACTGGCGAAATGGCTGTACATCATCAAGGGTCTAAGGTATCAAACGAGCCCCAAACCATCACTCTGCGGCCAGATATGGAGTAGATGTGGATGGATCCCTTTAAGGGTTGTTTCTCCTGACTTTTTTCCCTATAGAGTTCTATAGGAAAATGAGTCAGGAGAAATAACCCTTGCAGTGATCCATCCACATCTACTCCATATCTGGCAACAGAGTGATGGTTTGGGGCTCGTTCGATAGCCTCGTTCGATAGCTCAGACCCTTGATGACTTACAGCCATTTAGCCAGCCATGTGTTCCATACTGTACCAGTGTAATTTACAGCTGAATCTAGTCTCACCCCCAAATTCCCATAGAGATCAGTTCAAATGCAGAGAGGTTATAGTATCGCTTGTAACAGTACCTGAAAATAAGATATCGAGAGTCTTTTGATGTTGATTGGTCACAGACTTCAGGAAGTAACAGCATGCAAAGAATATGCGACCAAATATTAAATATGATACTTTAAAAATATGTTAAAGCAAAATATTCTAATTTTCTGAGACACTGAATTTTGGGTTTCATTAGCTGTAAGCCATAATCATCAAAATTACAAGAAATAAAGGCTTGAAATATTTCACTCTATGTGTAATGAATCTATATAATATATGAGTTTCACTTTCTGAAATGAGTGACAAAAAATATTGAACTTTTTCACGATATTCTAATTTTTTGAGCTGCACCTGTATGTAATGGTAACTATCCGAGGGAAAATAGGCTTAGACCTCAGAGGGTTAAAGCTGCAGTAGGCAAGTTTGAAAATATACAGGGCAAAAAGACTTCCCTTTTGCTCTCCTCCCTACTATCTCTCTCCTAAGCCCCGCCTACCAAATGATGCTCCAGTGCACACGCGGAAACAGGCAGACAGGGAGGGGTTTATTCTATGGGGAGGATATTTTGCTTGTAGATAGTTGCCTTGATTGGTAGCTACATAGCTAGCACTGATTGGTTGGTTTTTAGAAGACTGGGTTGAGATTTTTTGACAGCCTAGTACAGAGCCCAGTACACATAGAAACCAGATTTTTTTTTCCCCAGAACACTTCAGTTATTGATCGTTGCTGGAATATAATGAGTAAATTGAATAATTTCGCTAACATATCAAAGAAATCTTGCCTACTGCACCTTTAATTCGATTTTGTAGAATAAAATTCTACACAGGAAATGTTAAGGATGCTGGAATGAATGCCCAGCCGTGTTGATGCAGTAAGTGAGGACATGGTTATATGTATGTTATTTCTATGAGCATAATTCATATTTTTACACTTCATGATTAATTTATTACTCAGTGTAATCTCTTAGGTCATTTCTGTTTATCTTTCCATTTTATACATTTGTTTCCCCATTGTGATTGTTTTGATTTTTCAAGTTTTGAGACAAAGTCTTTGTGTACCTTTTGTATGAATGTCACTGATTTGTGATCTGTAATGTGTTAGAAGAACATCATGTAGTTAAAGGCAGTTCTATAAAGGATTGTGGACTTCAAATTGATCTGAATGAATTTGAGAAAATGTATGTAATTCGTGGTATTCTGCTGAATCTGATTTTTGGATTTGTGGCTTTCAAAATATTTTTGTAAGCTTGTGTGTTAGGAACAGTTTTGTGGTTAGACGGGCTTGGTCATTTTAATTTTTTTAATGAATCTACAACAACCACAATGGGTAATGGCCGGTAATTGTATATAATTGTTATTATCATTTTTTTTTGTGAGCCAATCTGAAAGGATGAAGTGAATGCACAGTATTTAGCATGTCGGGAGCATGTTGCATTATGCAGTATATTTTGATGGATTTGCCATATGTTGTATAAAACTGCCTAATTAACCACAGTGGTGGATTGTGAAGCTTTTAATCTCCCAAGAGTGGCTTTGCTTACTTTTCTTAGGCCCTAATTCTTCTGGAACTCGCTGCAGGCTTTGACACAGGGGACCAAGTGCTTCTTCTGTCCACCCTGATGGCATTGCGGATCACTTGTGTTGAACCAATAGCTTTCACACAGTCTATGTAATTTCAGCAGCAATATCTAGAGTGCTTTAGCTTAGACTACAGGACTACATCCTGAAATTTTTCTTTTACTTAGATTAGATATAGCTATTTCATCTTTTTAAAAATGCCATGTAGCTGCATTCATTGTCATAACTGCGATTGGTGTCATACCTTTGATTTTCTCTCCTTGAAAAAAAAACACAACTCTCACTTGATACAAATCATTAATTTTACTGAATATTTTATTGCAATTTTATTTATTATAAAATTATGCAGAAAAGGTCAACTATAACGCTATAACAGGTGCGCGCGCACGCTCCGTTGTTTGTATACCGAAAACTCATCCATACATCATTGCCCATTGGTCAACAACCCCGGAAGAATTTGCCTGGAGGCGTGGCTGGTTGTCCGGAAGTAAATAGACAACTAAATAGGCTACCGTAAGGTTACGAGGTAGCTTCGCTTCTTATTTTTAAATATCAGTTATGTTTCTGAAGCACTGTTGCTAAATCTACATCAACTCACATTATCCAGCCTTTTTTTGAGAGTGTAAAGTCATTCGTTTGATTAAAAACTAGGCTACATACCTAGCTCGTGCAATGGCTAATGGCGTGAACCTGAATTTCCATTCACAGCTTCGTTCCATTGTGGATACACTAGCAATTACGGCTGTGAAAGAAATATCTTGCCTTGTAGATGATGGCTTTGCGATCTTGCACCTGGAAATTTCGCGAAGCCTGAAAGAGAACGAAGCACTTAAATGCAAAATACAGACGATGGAGCTTCAGATTGCGCGAGGATGTGTGGAAGAGTCGGAAATGCGACAACAGCTTGCCGAGTGTCGTTGCGGAGTTCAAAACGGTGAGTTGGCGTTCCGAAATATAGTAACTTGTAACTGCGTCTATGTGTATATTGGGTTATGGACCGTTTGTTGACCAACATCAGGATCAAAGTGTACGTGTAAATGTACGTTGCTCATATTTAGAAAGACGTGTCTTCAGACGGCGTCTTGGTTCCCCTCCCATCTCACCCCAACATTGGCCGTTTGTACTAATTCAGGTTATGGCAGAATATTTTATGGCATTATTTATCGTCCTTGGGCTTGTCATGGTTGAATTCAGATTTTGTATTTCGGTACTTGGTTAGCACAGTTGACTTGTATTAGTGCTTTAGTGATTGCATTTAGTGTTGCATCCTTACTCACTAGTCTAGGAAGGTTGTTAGCCAGGTCTGGCACTAAACTCATATTATTCAGAAGAAGGCACTTATGTGACTCCTAGATTGTAAGTCCCTCTGTATAAAAGCATCTGCTAATGTAATGTAATGTAAGGATCAGTGGTAAGCCTACATTTTTTCTACTCGTTTCAGACGACCGTCCATTTCAACCTAAAGATAACGTCTTTGGAAACCCCCGTATGGACATCATCCCGGGGACCGATGGAGAACCTACCGTCGGACACCAGGACACTCCCACACAACCTACTGGCATGAAGGACGAGGTCAGTTAACCTGGAGCCAGCACTAATGCTGTGAGCTGCACCAGTAGTAAAAAAAATTGTATAGTTGTTGATTATGTTTACATGCAGTTAGGCTATATTCTTTTATGAGTTAGTTTGTGGGATTTGAGTAGGCCAACCAAGTGTAAATCATCATGCATATTTATGTTTTACTCGCAATATCAAGTTATGTAAGAACCATATTCTGAACATACCGGGAATTCTTAGCAGGAAATATACTTAAAGTTGTACGTTGAAGGAAAATTGACGCCTGTCTCGAGCCTTAACCAGCTATTATACTAGAATATCAGTGGCTGTAGTATTATATCGTCACATTAAAAGTTTTTTTTTTCAGTAATATGACTGCAGCCACTTATAAGGACAATGACAATGATGCAGAAGAGAATGGAAGCAAATCCCAGCAGCAATGTCCCAACATCTAGTGGAAAGCCTTCCCAGGAGAGTGGAGGCTGTTATAGCAGCAAAGGGGGGAACCAACTTTATATGAATGCCCATGATTTTGGAATGAGACGTTGGATGAGCAGGTGTTCATATACTTGGCCATGTAGTGTTGCTAAATATCTGTTCCAGCATTGATGTAAGCTCATATTTATTACATAGTTTGACCTGTGTGTTTGATGGCTGAACGGCTGGTGTCAGTGAGATTAATCACCCCATTCCTCTGTTACAGTGCACAGACATGGTGGAGAGGACGACTGAAGCAATTCTTATTAAGGAGGAGAGAGTGGAAGAGGACAGAGACCCACAGGGAGAGATGAACACCAGAGAGGAGAGTAAGTAGAGAATGGGGACTTTTCAGACAGTATATAAAATGTGCAACAACAACTATCGTTCAACTTAACAAAATATTTAAAAATTAAAAGAAAAATGAATTACAAACATACAGATGATGAGACGTCTGTAGCCATCTTTAACAATCCATTTCTTGTTATGTTTCAATCAGTGTCTCCATATTATTGCGTATATTTTAGGTTTTGATTCAGAAAACATATTCTGATTAAGTAGTATTTGTAACCTTACAGTTAAAATATTTATATTGCATCTCATATTCCCTCCAGGAGCCGTGGAGCGGAGGGCAGGCAGCAGGGAAAACCGTCCCATTCAGGAACCGCAGAATAAACCAGCGAATCACACAGAGGAGCTCACTGAGCAGCACAGGACCAGACGCGCTGTTTGGGAGGTCAGTGGACTGGAATCTGCACTTAAAACAGACCCAGAGACAGAAAGTGGCAAGATGCTTCAGCACACAGGATCTGAACAGAGCACAGGAAGACTCCACAGTTCCTGTCCTGAATACTTAATGTTTGAGAGAACTAGTCAACTGAGGACTTTCTGTACACAGGGGGTTGGTGAAACAGAAGCTGATGATCCCTCCTGCTCTTATGCTACAGAAACTAGCTCTGAGAGCCACTCAGGGCTGCAGTCACTTCCTCCCACAGGGAAAGCTGCTGCCTGTAGTCTGTCATTGGGGTCTCTTGATGAGAAACCAGAGGTTGTAATGATAGACTCCGTTCTCACGGAAGAGGAGGCTGAGATGTATTCTACATGGAACGAAGAGACCATTTCAGAAAATATTGCATCACAGCACAGACACTACAGTGAAGAGAGACCATTTACCTGCCCACAGTGTGGAAAGCACTTTGCTCAGCTATGTCATCTTAGAGTTCATCGCAGAGTCCACACAGGAGAGAAACCATACAGATGTACACTATGCGGGCAGCAGTTTTCTCATTCGGGTAGTCTTAACAGACATTACAGAGTTCACACAGGAGAGAAGCCCTTTAGATGCATGGATTGTGGGAGGTGTTTTTCTGAGTCGGGTAATCTTAAAAAGCATCAAAGGGTTCACGGTGGGGGGAGGCCGTTCAGATGCACATCTTGTGGGAGAATGTTTACTTCGATACAGAATCTTAAAATGCACCAGCAGAGAGACCATACACCTGTGTTTAGTGTAAGATGAGTTTCTTCAGTAAAGCTCAATCAAAGGGGTAAATATTGATCTACAGTATATTCTGTATGTGCTTGCTGTCCACTACACACATGTACACCATGGTTTCTTCTATTTCTTTGTAGAAAATGCTTTTAAAGACCATGTGCAATCAGTCAATCATTTTTAAATGGTTATATTAACTAAACAAAAGCACTCGTAGTTATAGTATTAAGCACTTGTTATTCAGTTGAGATTTTTATCCTGAAAGAAATTAAGTTCTGCAATATACCCACTATTGGAGGATTTGGTCATTTTTTTTGAAGACCTTGATTATGACGTCATTAGCCAGGCAATTTGCATATAGTGTAATCTGACCAATGTGCGGTAATGAAAACCCAGCTCATTAACATATGGCCTGTATTATAAATGACTGCCTGGCACGTCAAAATTTGAGTACTGTAAAAGTGGGGCTGCTGGTAAAACTGATTGCAGAATGTCCTTAAATCTGCCTTCAGGCATCTGAAATGTAAAACTTTTGGTTCCAAATAAATGTCTATAACATTTATGTTGTATAGGTATTATATAAAAACTACAGGCTCTGTTCCAAGTAAATCTACAGTCTCTGTACTGAGGAAATCTACAGTCATTCTACTGAGTAAATCTACAGTTGCTGTACTGAGTAAATCTTCAGTGAATGTAGAGCCACTGCTGGTACAGATGTTCACTGCTGTAGCAGCCGCTGGGTATAAAGAGACATTTCCTAATTAAAGCCCCACTCACTGTATTAATGAATCCTCACACAGAGTCTGTTCAGATTTAATCAAGGAACAGTTTTCCCCATATAATACAGAAAAACAAAAATCAAGACAGTTCTGAACATTTTAATTTTCAAGTTAGTGAGTGCAAACTAAATATTTATATATTTTTATGAAAATACTACTGGTAGTATTCAACCCACCAGCATATGAACCACTTAAATAATTCTGACTAGATAGTATTTTGAAACTTGGTGGTTAAGATGAGATGTTCTGATGAAGACCCATTTCATGTTGAAACATTTTCTGTCTACACATTAAATTTACATTGGAAGCTCAATAAGAGTGTGGGTTTTTGTTTTTATTGCTTTCACTATTATGTTGGCAAAGCACTTTTCGATTTGGATGTGTGCGTATAACCTTAACTGTGGTAAGATGAGGTGTTTCCTGTAGGAATTCGGCATTGAAATCTCAAAACAGGTGTCCCCCAGGGCTCAGTCTTTGGTCCCTTCCTATTTTCTCTCTATACCAAGTTTTTAGGTTCTGTCTCCCATGGCCTGTCTCATTGTTCCTATACTGATGATACACAACTCTTTCTTTCCTTTCTTCCCTCACATCTGAGCCTGCCAATAAGATATCTCAATTTAGGTGAGAAATCATCAGCTGAAGCTCAACTTGACTAAAACTCTGATTTTCTACTTCCCATGCCCCCCCCCCCCCACTGAAGCCGCCCCTTCCTCACCGCCTATTAAGCCCATCTCGAAATACAGGCCCTGATCATCTCCCACCTGGACTACTGCCACTCCCTCTTCGCTGGCCTCCCTGCCTCTGCCATTAGACCTCTACAGCTCATCCAGAATCCTGCTGCTCAAGGACTCTGTAAAACCGCCGCTTGCAGCGCATGATCTCTGATCGAATCCGGCCCATGTCAGTGCAGACTGTGGCCGGCAGCCCCGCAGGGGCGGCACACAATTAGCTTCGCATCATCCAAGGGATATATGGGAGGGAATCAGTCAGCCGGGATAGTAGTGTTCATTGCTCGAGTGACCCTGTTGGCCATCTGGGGTTCCATGGCTTGCTCTCTGCATTAGATTGGGTCTCGCAAGCTGCTGCTCATCTGATCTGCAACCTCCTCATGTCACTCCCTTCTCATCTACCTCCACTGGCTACCAATATCAGCTCACATCAGATTCAAAACCTTGGTGGTAGCCAATCGGACAGCTAAAGGGACAACTTCAAAATATCATCAGACCCGACACACCATCCAGACCCCTCCATTCTACTACCTCTGGGCGTTTGGCAACCCCCCACACTACGTACCTGCACATCCAGTCTCCTGTCTGTTGTGGGTGGTGGAATGAGTTTCCCACTGCAATCAGAACAGCAGAAACCCTGTCCATCTTCCCACTGCAGTCAGAATGGCAGAGACCCTGCCCATCTTCCCACAGCAGTCAGAACTGCAGAAACCCTGCACATATTTCAATGCAGACTGAAGACACACCTTTTCAGATTGCACCATAGCTCCCCTGAGCCCCCTCTAGATAACCTTTCTTTCTCTTTATCTTTGGATTTCTTTTTGAATAATCATATAGTTATAGCAGTGTAAAGTTGTGTAATAATGGTATAGTTATAGCAGTGTAAAGAGGTGAATAACGGTATAGTTATAGCAGTGTAAAGAGGTGAATAACGGTATAGTTATAGCAGTGTAAAGAGGTGTAATAATGGTATAGTTATAGCAGTGTAAAAAGGTTATTTGTCTAGTGGTACTTTCCTTTGTGCTTTCTTGGTCATATCACATTTTTGTATTTCAACACTGAGTTACATTGATGCTCCACTTTTGCACATCACTCTAGATAAGAGCATCAACTGGGTGATTGGTAATGTAAATGTAATGTGATGCTGTGTGTTTTAAGGCTGATAAACAGGGATGCAGTTTAATCAGCTTGTTCCTCTGTTGCAGTCTGCAGACGGGGAGCAGCGATCCCTAATATCGCTTCATATAAAGGAGGAGAAACCTGAGGATGCTCTGGAGAACACTGACCCTCGCAGAGAACAGCAGAACAGTGGGAAAAGTGAGTGTGGGGGAGGGATGGGGGTTGGGAATGTTGTGAATCTGTGGCTGAAGAACCATTAACTGCAGTGAACATAGGAACATGGGACCTAAACACTTGCTAGTTGGTTTTCAAAGAAAAAAATATTTTCACCGGTATTCTGAAAGAAATTCAAATTTTGAATGATTGTAGATTTTGGTTAGGAGCATGCATTGTTGAAAATGATCAAATAACCATTACTTTTAATTCTTTAGAATAAAAAATAAATAAAAAGCTCCTACAGATCCCTGAGAATTTAAAACTTTAAAAGTGTGTATTATGTAGTAGGGGTGTGATTCTTTTCCTCTCAGAAGATTCGATACGCATAGCAATACATGGTCTACGATAAGACACAGCAAAGATACACTTACACATGTAATTCAATCTGATTCAGCTCTGATTCTGTACATTTTGATTCTGATCTAATTCAGTTCAATTTAATATGCGTTGCGTAAGTTGTCACTGTAAATTATATATTTTATATATAATTATATATTCTAGATTCATGAACAGACAAAATGTAATCTTGAAATTAAGTCCCTGTTAAAAAGCATTTTAAAAGCCTAAGTTTTTCAAAACCATGGGTACTAACAAAGTTCAACATGTTTAAAATAAGCAAAGTTGCCAAATACTGATTCAAAAATCTGATTCCACATAATCAAACAACGTCAAGTTCAAATTGCCGTTAGCTTGCGGCAAATTATGCTGCAATATGCCATAGCCTATGTAAACTCAACATATATCTCTATTTCCATATGTTCCATCATTGTATGATCACCATTATAGGCAACTTACTGTTATATTATAATGTTAGATTATTCCCATAATATTTCATATGTATGCTGCCGTCAAAGTGGGGTTCATGTTATTTTGAAACGTACTGGTTTTTGACTGCCATTTTTAACTTTGACTGGGTTCCCTCTTAATTTGGACTGGTTTGCCATTTTGGAATAGATGCAGCTGCATCTTAGACGCTTGGATCGGCGCATTGATTCCAACTGTTTAATCTTTACACACCTAGCATTATGAAGGTTGTTCTGGAAAGGGGTACCATCCCAGGAAGGATGCCTTTATTCTGGACTTCCTAAAACATGGAAACATTAGTTTTCCATCTCAAAGCCTGGAGCATGAACAAAGTCTTATTCTGGAGGAATGCTCTATACTGGTGAAATTGGTCCCTTGTCCTGGAACAGCATGTAAGATTCACATTTTGTTCCACATTCTTTCTAGGATTAGTGGAGTCTGGCTCTGTGACGTGTACAAGGACCAAGTACCGTGTTTGGGAGGTTTACGAATCAGAAACTACAAACCAGAGGGCCCAGCGCAGTCTGGAATCTGAGCCCATCACCCATCATGAGAGGCCTGGTCAGCTAAGAACTCTGCTTCCACAGTGGACCCCTGACCCAGAGATTGAGGACCCATCTTGTTCTTTTTCTGCAGAAACAGACATGGAGAGCCTACAAGTTCACTCGGAGCTGCAGTCTGTTCCCGTCACGGTGGAAGGCGATGAGCTTTCTGCTCTGTCTTCTCTTCAGTGGGATTCTGAACTTGTGCAGATGGACTTTGTGCCTGATGAAGAGGAGGCCGGAATGTTTGCAGCTTGGAACGAAGGCGCCATTTCGGAAAGAGTTCATACCCAACACAGACGTTACAGAGAGGTACAGGACAAAGAAGAGGTGCAGCCAGAAAATGTCACTAACCCTCGTGCTTCATTTACCCAAAGGGTAGAGAGAGAGAACACAGCAGAGTCGAAATACGTTGGCCTGAGTGTGACTGGATGTGCACCATTTAAATGTTTAACTGCCTCAAAAAACTACAGCATGCAAGAAAGAAACGGCAGAAGAGTCAAACGATTCTCTTTTCCTACATTTCAGAATAGCTTTGGTGATTTTAAAGACAATGAATTCCAACAGAGCACTCTCACTGAAGAGATACCATTCAGCTGCATGCAGTGTGGAAAGAGCTTTGCTAAATTACATGATCTGAAGGGACACGAGAGGGTCCACACTGGGGAGAAACCATTTGCCTGTACACAGTGTGACAAGTGCTTTTCTTACTTTCACCAGCTGAAGACACATCAGAGGGTCCACACTGGGGAGAGACCCTTCACTTGTACACAGTGTGGGAAGCGCTTCACTCAGTCGAGTCACATTAAACGACATCAGAGTGTACACACAGGAGAGAAGAGGTTTATCTGCACACTATGTGGAAAGAGATTCTCTCAGTCATGTGGTCTTAAAACGCATCAGGCTGTACACACAGGAGAGAGACCGTTCAGTTGTTCACAGTGTGGGAAGAGTTTCTCAATTTTAGGCAATCTTCTCAGACACAAAATTGTTCATACTGGAAAGTAAACATTTCAGGCTTGTCTTGTTTTACCTTTGAATCGCGTCAGGCAAAATACTGTCAAAATGTTTAATAGGAATATAGTAGGTGTATCCATCCTAACTGGTTTAACTAGTCATGTGTCAAGTCAAATTCCAAAACCATTACTTTGTGTCCAGGTGTCACTGATGTGTGATTTGTAATCATCATGTGCTTGAGAGCAGTTCTATAAAGGATGTTGGACCTCTCATTGAACAGAATAAACAAGAGCAAATAAGTATGAAAGTCATCATATTCAGCCAAGTCTGGTTTTCAGATCTGTGTTTTTTTAAAGAATATATATAGGTATATATTTTTTAATAGCTTGATAGTTTGTTTTTCAGTCTAGCTTTGCAAGTAGCTAGCTAGTTTATTTTTAAAAAATTATATATAAGCTACCTTATTCAAAATAAATATATAGTATAAAGTATATGAAAACTGCATATCTGACAGGGACGTGGAGAGCTACTCTCTGCGTTGCATGCATGGTTTGGATATTACATGTATATTTATGTTAAAACAAAACTGAATTTTATGTTCTGACGAGGTAAGTAAAGTATCTATTGTTTACTTTGTTCACACTGTGCCCTTGCTGGCCTGTTTGTCAAATATTTTTTGTAAACAAACTATTACTGACCATGGACGAGAGCAGTTTTAGGGTATTTAGGTATATTATTGCTAGGTATATATGGTATTTCCTGCAGAAAGGGGAGGATTTGGGTCAAATAGTTGAGCCAGGAGTTGTAGTATATGCATGCTACACGTTTAGCTTTGCAATGTACGTCGTTAACAAAGTGGAATAAAGCAGCCACTTTGAGTGCTGTCCAGAGTAGAAATTGGATTACATTGCAAACTGTGGCACGGCGGCATGCATCCATGGTTGAAAACCACACACAGAATGACACAATGGAACAGATCTTATGTTTTTCTTTAAATCCTTATGTTTTATATTGAACTTTATGTTTTTCTTTGAATCTTGGGGAGCCGGTTCTAACTCGGAATCGTGGTTTTTAATTGGAACCGGATTCGCCCAAGCCTAGTAACACTCAACTCTAGGCAGGGGCGCTAACACCCAACTCTAGGTAGGGGCGCTAACACCCAACTCTAGGTAGGGATGGTAACGCCCAACTGTAGGTAGGGGCGGTAACGCCCAACTCTAGGTAGGGGCGGTAACGCCGGTAACGCCCAACTCTAGGTAGGGACGGTAACGCCCAACTCTAGGTAGGGACGGTAACGCCCAACTCTAGGTAGGGACGGTAACGCCCAACTCTAGGTAGGGAATAGCACTGCCAATGGCCCTTTGTTTGCTGCGTCTGGTTGAACCAGCATTTTTGAGAGAACCTGAGAGCCCTCGTTGATGCCTTGGAAATGTGCTCACCTGTGAGGGCAAACACCTGACCTGTCCAATAACCACTCAACCCTGAAAAGTACCTAATCATTAATGGTTGTATTACCCTCAACTTGCTGAAGCAGGACAAATAACTCCTGTGTCATCATGTTAAGAGTCACACAACACATGCCCGCAGAGCGAAATGCAATGGGCACGTGGATTACATTGCAAGGTCAGTATTGCATTTATTTGTGGCACGAAAAGTGTCCTTGAGCAAGACACTTAACCACTAATTGATCCCGACGAGCTGGTTGGTGCCATGCGTGTCTGCTTTTCACCATTTGTAGTCACCATAGTCACCAAAAAAAGTCACTAGATTAATGTAGTCCCTATACCATTTATCTATAGATAAAGGGTAGATAAAAAAATTACTAGGAAAAATGCTCAAGTCAATTGTTTTCATAATAGCAAATAATATAATTTGAAGAAAAACAAATCAGTTTGTGAAAAATCTGATGATATTCCAGAAATGTAAAGACACCTCATGAAAAAGAATGTGCTCTTAAGTCGCAGAAGCAACAATCAACATTTTCAAGATAAGTCTTATTAATATAGTATTTAACGGTATATTCCGTGTAATATAATAAATTGGATTACCCTCGATTTTGGTAGTAGCACATATTATACAGTCTTTCCCTGTCGTCACAAGGTAACTACCACCGAAGAAGTAGTCTGGAGGCGTGGCCAGTTGACCGGTAGTAAACGAGACCGGTGAATACTAAATCGTGTAACGAAATACTTGAGAAAGCTCAGCAAGCCAACAGCTGATTGTAAAATTTAGCTGTTGATAAAACAATAGTAATTTATGCATAGTCAAAATCTACAGACTCATCTTATCCAGGCTTACTCGAAAGTGTAAGCTGGTTAATTTGATTAAAAATGAGGCTACATACTGAGCTAGCTAAAATGGCTAATGGCGTTAACCTGAATTTCCATTCACAGCTTCGTTCAGTTGTCGACATATTGGCAATGACGGCTGTGCAAGAAATCTCAAAACTTGTAGATGATGGATTCGCGATCTTGCACCTGGAAATTTCACGAAGCCATAAAGAGAACGAAGCACTTAGGTGTAAAATACAGACGATGGAGATTCAGATTGCGCAAGTATGTGTGGAAGAGTCGGGAATACGACAAAAGCTTGGCGAGTGTCGTTGCGGTGAGTTGGTGACAACGTAGAGAGTAACTTCTCCTGCAGTTCTATACATGGGTTATATGCCGGTTGTGGGCCTTCTTCATTTTCGAAGTGGATTGGAAATTTGAGTTTGAGATGCTTCGAAAGAGAGCATCTGCGAGAGGTTAAAGTGGTTTCGTTTCTCATCTACGTTTTAGAAGGGAATCTATTTAAAACCACAAACGACGTCTTTGCAGAACGTATGGACATGCCAAGGATAGACGCAGAAACCCCGTCTAGGCACGAGGACACTCCCGCACCAACTACTGACACGAAGGCAGAGGTAAGCAGTGTTGGGGAAGCTACTTTGAAAGCATAGCTTTGCAAGCTACCAATTACTTCCCACTGGAAGAAGCTGAACTACAGCAAAGCTACTCTAGGGATAAATCTAGTTTGGTTAACTAAAGCTACTTAGAAAAGGTAGTTCAAACTACTTTGTTTAAAAAAAATAAAAAAAATGTAATTGACAATGTACATGCAATATGAAATGATAACAAAATTGTAATGGTTTCAGTAGCGGCGAATCAAATGCGACAGGAAGAACAAGTCACCCACAAAGGTGAGGTCCACTAAGGGAGCTTAAACCGCTAATGGATAGAACAGAAAAATGAATAATCCTAGTAGCTAAACAGCTAAATAATAATCACCCCAGGAAAATAGGGCGAACTCGCAAACACGATTGAGAAGTCTCCCGAGCTCAATACTAGAGCTTAAACGAGAAAACAATAGAAAATAAACACCTTCGGCACGTAACACTAAAACGGCCGGTAGAAGGTGAAATGAAAATGAAACAACAAAGGAGAATAATAATAATAATAATAACGAATAATAGGCGAGGTGAAGCAAAACCCCGGAATGGATCCTGGAAAAAAATCAGATAGATTCTCAACCGGAGTGAAAGGACGAGAACCGCAGAGAAAAAGTAAAAATAAACCACAGACCATGGCACAAAATATAATACAAAAAATGCCACTCAATTGAGTTTATTGCAAAAAGTGCCCACTTGTTCACAGGTCATACATAAACCAAAAAAATGTAATAACCCACTATTCATGGGAAAGTGCAAGGAATATCAGCTTTGGTTTTGTTATATGATGTGGCTAGCTTATCTAAACCTTGCTAAATTGGCTAGCAAAGTCAATGTTAATACACTCACCTTTATATGTGTTCATAGATTTGTGTTTGGCGTCTTTGCAGTAGAGTGTGTATTTACTCTCAGCTTGCATAGCTCACAAGTAAAAACAAAGTTTTGACAGTAGAGCTAGTCAGTGTCGTGTATTTGCTTAAGTATGGCCATGGTGATTCTTCCTCAGGCTGAGATTCGGGAGGCTTATCCATGATGACGCTGTCGCTGTGTGAGCACTGAGCAACACCCGCCCTTTTGCACATGCACTATGTGGTGGTGGCTGCCTGACGAATGCATTGCCTGGGCATGCCTTCACAGCGGTCAGGATGAAAGAAAAAGTGGGTGGGGCTGGTCAAAGGGGGTTCAAATACAGTAAAGAAGCAATGGTAAAATTAAAAAAATCATTCCTTTCCTTTTATGGCCCAAAATTGTTTGTAGTTTCAGTAGTTAACTACACAAAAAAGTAATTTAACTACTTGAATCACTGTGCAAATATGAATGTAGTTGAACTACCAGCAAGCTACTGCAAAATGTAGTTAAACTACTAGTTTAATTACATGTAGTTCACTACTCCCCAACACTGGAGGTAAGTCACAGTGGCGTCAGTAGTGAAGCTGCTGTCGGCTGCCCTGTCTGCGGTAACGGTACCTGGCTCAATGGGTGTTTTCTTTCTGTCTTTATTACGCCATCCTAATCACACTCTAGTCCTTGTAAAATGTGAAACTTTGCATTAGCCAGTGACATAAAAAAGGGGTGCGGTTAGGGTTTTGGTAAATTATTTCCAGGCTGAAGCATGTTGTACTTGATGTAGCTATTATATGTATTGCAATGACTCAATGTTTGTGTAAGCTTATTATCCCAAAATTTGAACGATGGCCTCATTCCCCTGTTAGTGTGCAGACATGGAGGAGAGGACAACTGAAGCACTTCTTATAAAGGAGGAGAGGGAGGAAGAGGACCCACAGGGAGAGATGGACACCAGGGAGGAGAGTAAGTGGAGAATGGGAGTTGTGTAATTACAGTGATGAGGTTTGTTGTACACAGTTCTGGCTATCAGACTTGTCTATGAATCTCCAGTTTCAGATTTATATGGCTGCATTTAGAGTGAATGTTGAACCCCACTGTACTTTTATAAGACTGCACATAGAGCAGTGCAATCCATCTCATCATGGAAAGAGATCCACTTTGGTGGATCTCAGTCAGCCTGGAAATCCACCAGTCAATAGCTTTAAGATCACAATCCTTTCAGACAGTATAAACCTTTCATATAAACCATGCAACAACAAATGTCATGCAACCTACATGTAAGGTTTAAACATTAAAATTGAATGAAAGAAAAATAAATAGCAACACAAGGCTCATAAGAGACTCTTGTAGTCATCTTGAATTATTAATGTCTTGTAATGTTTCCTAACACTTGAATTTCCCTCCAGGAGCTGTGGAGGGGAGGGCAGGCAGCAGGGAAAACCGTCCCGTTCAGGAAACGCAGAATAAACCAGCGAATCACACAGAGGAGCTCACTGAGCAGCACAGGACCAGACGTGCTGTTTGGGAGGTCAGTGGACTGGAATCTGCACTTAAAACAGACCCAGAGACAGAAAGTGGCAAGATGCTTCAACACACAGGATCTGAACAGAGCACAGGAAGACTCCACAGTTCCTGTCCTGAATACTTAATGTGTGAGAGAACAAGTCAACTGAGGACTTTCTGTACACAGGGGGTTGGTGAAACAGAAGCTGATGATCCCTCCTGCTCTTATGTTACAGAAACTAGCTCTGAGAGCCACTCAGGGCTGCAGTCACTTCCTCCCACAGGGAAAGCTGCTGCCTGTAGTCTGTCATTGGGGTCTCTTGATAAGAAACCAGAGGTTGTAATGATAGACTCTGCACCAACTGAAGAGGAGATTGAGATGCACTCAGCATGGAATGAGGAGACTATTTCAGAAAATATTGCATCACAGCACAGACATTACAGTGAAGAGAGCAAGAGAATGGAAATGATCCCCTCATATGCACATATATCAGTGAGAAACCGCACTGAAGCCCCACACATCCTTGCGCCTGATATAAATGCACATGTGCCCTTTGATAATGAAATATCGGCACCAAAGGGTATCGGTACGCACAGAGTTGAAAGGAGGGAGAAAATGTTCAATTGTACATATTGTGGGAAGGCTTTCAATCGTCCAAAAAAGGTTGAAATACACCAGAGAGTCCACACAGGAGAGAAACCACACACCTGCACACTATGTGGACAGCAGTTTTCCCATTCAGGTAGTCTTAACAGACATTACAGAGTTCACACAGGAGAGAAGCCATTTAGATGCATGGATTGTGGTTGGTGTTTTTCTGAGTCGGGTAATCTTAAAAAACATCAAAGGGTTCACAGTGGGGGGAGACCATTCAGATGTACATCTTGTGGGAGAAGGTTTACCTCAATACAGAACCTTAAAATGCACCAGCAGAGAGTCCATACAGTTGTGTTTAGTGTAGGATAGGGTTCATCAGTGAAAACCAATGTAAGGTGGGAAGTAGCATGTGCTATAATGAATCTGTGGGCATGCCGGAGTTATATGGAAATGCAGTGGGACTGCTACATGGCTCATGAAATGCAGGCTCTGTTCCAGTGTGTGGATGGGCCCGGCTCTATTCCAGTGTGTGGGTGGGCCCTACATTCTGGTATCAAGTCGGACCGCGTGTTGCACTCAAGAATTTCTCTTTGGACTCAGGAGTGGCATATTTTAAATTAGGTTTTATACTGCAAATAATAAATATTCACAAATATGACTTGGCTGTGCAGCAGTTGGTAATACAGTATAACTTATTAGATGGTAAAGATAAACTGATTCACTACAATTTAGGACAATGCATTAGCACAAGAACATACAAAATAATTAAAGTATCAATTAATAAACATTTAATTCTCATGTAATTGATAATCATGTCATTCTACTCCACACAATGTACAATGTAAAACTCATTCCCATGCATAAGACCGTTTAATTCATATTTACAGCTTGCATCAAGGCTTCGTCAGTTGCCAGAGCGACTGGCCAAACATTTACTACCATGGCTATCTGTTGACCTTTCGTTAGTAGCTTTTAGCTATTTAACGCTAGTTAAAACGAAGTGTAGACTGACAAATTTACGTTGGAATAACAACATAAAAAATAAACAACATGGCTACACAAGCGGTCAGTAAATATCTGGGAATCAAGCGAATGTTATTTGACTCCAAATGTCATAAACGGAGAAAATTACTTTGTGAGACCACTCGTTCGTTAGCGAGCTAGCTAACGTTTGTTTCGTTTAGATGGGAAACTATTAGGCTACCGTTATGCTGTTAAGTAACGTTACATGTTCATAGAAGTATATTCACGACAACAGAAGACAAAAAATATTGTAGATAGGTTCTATACATTACTATATGTGTGAATGCTTGGTGACACCTGCAAATAATCAATTCACAAATATGAGTTAGCTGAACAGCAGTTGGAAATATTACTTACTTGGTCATGGTCATGGATGGTAAGGAAAAACGACCAACTGAAAAGGAACAGAGCTCGAGCTCATAAGTTACTAGTAGTGCTCGTGGATAGTTGGACAATACAGGTGCAGCTCAAAAAAATTGAATATCGTGAAAAAGTTCAATATTTTTTGTCACTCATTTCAGAAAGTGAAACTCATATATTATATAGATTCATTACACATAGAGTGAGATATTTCAAGCCTTTATTTCTTGTAATTTTGATGATTATGGCTTACAGCTAATGAAACCCAAAATTCAGTGTCTCAGAAAATTAGAATATTTTTGCTTTAACATATTTTTAAAGTATCATATTTAATATTTGGTCGCATATCCTTTGCATGCTGTTACTTCCTGATGTCTGTGACCAATCAACATCAAAAGACTCAATATCTTATTATCAGGTACTGTTACAAGCGATACTATAACCTCTCTGCATTTGAACTGATCTCTGAGAATTGGAGGGTAAGACTAGATTCAGCTGTAAATTACGCTGGTACAGTATGGAACACATGACTGGCAAAATGGCTATAAAAAAGGGTTATAAAAAATTCACCGTGAATTAGCTTAATCTCACACTGAAAAAAATGAGAAAAATCCAACCTTTAATTGAAGTAAATTTATTATGAGGAAAAAAAAATCCCTCATCAAAAAATTATTATTTTTAACAAAACAACGTGTGCCACAATTATTGGCACCCATGCATTTATATATAGAATAAAGTAATTTTTTATATTTGGTCGCATATCCTTTGCATGCCATGACTTCCTGATGTCTGTGACCCAACAACATCAAAAGACTCTTGAGATCTTATTTTCTGGTACTCTTACAAGCGATGCTATAACATCTCTACATTTGAATGGATCGCTATGGGAATTGGGGGGTGGTTTAGCTGTAAATTACACTGGAACAGTATGGAACACATGGTTGGCTAAATGGCTCTAAACCATCAAACAAGCCTTAACGTTACAGGAATTTAGCAGACGCTCTTATCCAGAGTGACTTACACAGCATTTTTGCATTCATACATATACATTATATCCATTGATACAGTTAAATGAACTTAAACCACTCCAACACCCAACACATGTGCACGTAGAGTAGATGCAATCTCTGATTGGTTGAAATGTATGAAGTAATGATTACATTTTTATATTTGGGTTGTTGAAATGTTGGACATGTAGTACATTCACATATTTGGAAGAGACAAAACTGGCAGCAGAGTGATGGTTTGAGGTTTGATACCTCAGACCCTTAATGACTTACAGCCATTTTACCAACCATGTATTCCATACTGTTTCAGCATAAAGAGTCATTTACAAGTCAAGTATCGGGAGGAACATGTTGCTTAGATGGGGGTAATTAACTATGTTAGCTGAATAATGCTTTGTTGTGAAAACACAGGGTGAGCTGTGAAGGGATAGTGTTCACACGGGAGAAAACATGCATGCACACTATGTGGACAGAAGTTCAAGTTTTTGCTAAATAAACCAAAAATATTGTCAATGGGGTTACAGTTTTACTCATTTCATTTCAGTGTCAGCCTTTTTGAGTCTGTGTGGTGCTGCTTCTCTGTACAGTGCCAGCCGTCCCTATAGCCTTTCAGAGTCTGTGTCATTATGCTTCTCTGTATAGTGCCAGCCGTCCCTATAGCCTTCCAGAGTCTGTGTCATTATGCTTCTCTGTACAGTGTCTTTGTGAAAGTTCGCTATACAAATAAAATTGAATTAGAATTTTATTGAATTTCAAGATTTGCCAATGGGGTAAGATAATTTCACCTGTCAAGCAAAAAGTAATTTAAAACAAGCTAATATTTTCTACTTGAGAAAGAAAAAAAAGATTTTAAGTCTCATTACAAGACTAAAACACTTGTTAAGCCAGACATTTTTTGCAGTGCACGTGAGAGTAATCGAACAGATGCATGTTTTGCTGATTCAGGTAATCTGAATCATCAGAGTGTTCACAGTGGAGAGAGACCATGCAGATATACATCTTGTACAAAGTCTACCTCAATACAGAACCTTTTAAGAGCGCCAGCAGAGAGACCATACATCTGTGTTTCGTGTAAGATAACTTTCTTCAGCAAAGATAAATCAAGGGAGTAATCTACAGTATGTTTATCATCCATTACATCGTACACATGTAGACCATGGTTCTTTTATTAGATTTTTTGTATTACATTTATATATATATATATATATATAAATAGCCACAAGGGTCTGAAATGTAATTTAAAACTAATGGTTCCCAATCCTCATTGCATTCTCCGATCAAGACATCTCAGGAAATGTGTTTCTCAGTGCATAATAAATGGTTTCTAATACGAAGATGGTCAAAACATGCTTAATAGGCATCTTTGCAGTGTATATGTACTGTGTGTGTGTGTGTGTGTGTGTAAAATAAAATATCTGAACTAATAATTAAGTTTTATATTGATTTTGTAAACTAAATGTTTTTCAGTTTAAACTGAATGGGTCAATCTAGAACTATTACAAGGTCTTGAATGATATATTAATGTAATATATCGGTGGCAGTGTAGTATAATGGTTAAGGAACTGGCCTTGTAACCAGAAGTTTGCAGGTTCGATTCCCAGGTAGGACACTGCTGTTGTACCCTTGAGCAAGGTACTGAACCTGAATCACTTAAGTATATATCCAGCTGTATAAATGGATTATATGTAAAAAATGCTGAAAGGTTGTGTAAGTTGCTCTGAATAAGAGCGTCTGCTAAAATGCCTGTAATGTAATCATTTACAGATATCATGCATACAACTTACTTTTCCTGGACTACTTTGGATGTTTTAATGAAAACAAATCAATAGATGGTGTGTTTAAACTTGTTTAATGGATTTGATGAGATGTTGCCCATAGCAACAGCTGAATCCTTGGATATTTTCATGTTGCATTTTTTGTACTTATTACATTGCATTCTGAAAGGGGGACATACAGGCAAACACAGTATTTGATGTGCTGTGATTAGCACATTAAGCATTGCAGTTTGATAGCTTCACATCTTGTGTGTGCAAATTACACAACCTGTCTATGAAATAAATTTCTATTCACATAAAGAGGTAACCACATTGGCATAATGTGTTGCTTCGGTAGCCACGGTGGCAGAATGTATACAGCATTACTTCATAATGGCTGAACCTGGTGGTTATCCGGCTGTACATTCTGTAACGGAATTGTATTATGTGATGTTCTGAAAAAGGCATCAGAAAGGAAGTATTTCTGCTTACAGTCTCTATTTTGCAGAAAATTACATGTAAATTGACCTCTGTGTGGTGATCTTATTGTTCCTATTTTTTAGCTCGGTCCTATACGTTTTTTCTATTGTTTATTTTAAAATATAACGTGATTATAACATTTCTTTTGCCATCAACAATTTTCTTAATGTTTGATAAGACCTTCTTATCTAGCCTAATTATTGAATATTTTTATACGGTTGTTAAATTGTAATCATTTCACCGGGGTCGGTAATTTATATGAAAATAAAAATCTAAATTCGTTCTAATAATTTTTCATGTGCAATTTTTCCCCCCATGTCGTGCAGTATCATCTCTTCTGGTGAATGAAATGGGAAAAATTATGCACTTAAAAAACTTTCCCATGTACAACACACGTCACTGGACAACTACCACCGAAGAAGTAACCTGGAGGCGGAGCAAGTAGACCGGAAGTAAACACAGCTAAATAATGTAACGAACTACAAATATTGAACTACTTCAGCGAGCTAACAATCTGTAAAATTTAGCTGATCATAAAAACAGTCATTTTTTAACATTGTTGCTAAATCTAACGTTACAGAGACTCGCCTTCGCTTGCACGAATGTGTATGTTAAAAACTAGGCTACATACCTAGCTCGCCACAATGGCTAACAGTGTTAACCTGAATTTCCATTCACAGCTTCGTTCCATTGTGGATACACTAGCAATGACGGCTGTGAAAGAAATCTCTTTCCTTGTAGATGATGGATTTGCAATCTTGCACCTGGAAATCTCGCGAAGCCAGAAAGAGAACGAAGCACTTAAATGCAAAATACAGACAATGGAGCTTCAGATTGCGCGAGGATGTGTGGAGGAGTCGGGAATGCGACAAAAGCTTGCCGACTGTCCTTTCGGCGCTGTTCAAATCGGTAAGCCGGTGGCCACTGGCAAACGTAGAGAGGAACTTCCTCTGCAGTTCTATACATGGCTTAGATGCCGTTTGTGGGCCTTCTTCACTGTCGAAGTAAATGGGAAATTTGAGTTTGAGATGCTTCGAAATACATGAAGTGTGAGGTTAAAGTTGTTTGTTTTCTCATCCTGGTTTTAGAGGAGAATCCATATAATCCATTTAAAATCACAAACAACGTCTTTGCAGAACGTATGGACGTACCGAGGATGGACGCAGAAACCCCCTCTGGGCACAAGAACACTGCCGCAACAACTACTGACATGAAGGCTGAGGTAAGTTACCGTGGCGTCAGTAGTGAAGCTTCTGTAGGCTGCCCTGTCTGTGGTAACGGTACCTGGCTCAATTGGCGTTTTATTCCTGTTTTTATTACGCCATTCTAATCACACTCTAGTCTTTGTAAAATGTGAAACTTAGCATTAGCCAGTGACATAAAAAAGGGGTTTTGGTATTTTGTGAAATGATTCCCAGGCTGAAGCATGTTGTACTTGATATTATATGTATTGCAATGACTCAACGTTTGTGTAAGCTTATTATCCCAAAATTTGAATGATGGCCTCATTCCCCTGTCACAGTGTGCAGACATGGAGGATATGATGACTGAAGTACTTCTTATAAAGGAGGAGAGAGTGGAAGAGGACAGAGACCCACAGGGAGAGATGAAGACCATGGAGGAGAGTAAGTAGAGAATGGGAGTTGTGTCATTACAGTGATGAGGTTTATTGTACACAGTTCTGGCTGTCAGACTCGTATATGAATCTCCAGTTTCACATTTATATGGCTGCATTTAGAGTGAATGTTGAACTCCACTGTACTTTTATAAGACTCTCCATGTCCGTAGATAGGTTGCACATAAAGCAGTGCAATCCATCTCATCATGGAAAGACATGCTCTTTGGTGGATCGGAGTGAGCCTTGGTTGAACATAAACTGAAACAATAAATGTTATTCAACCAAAATGCTATGGGTCTGATTTACTACAACTTTTAGCAGGTGCAAAACTAATAACACAACCAATGATGGGTGTAAAGCAAATGGCTTGACCAATCATTAGTCATGTAATTGGTTTTGCATGTGCTAAAAGGTTTTTCACATGCTAAAGGTTTTAGTGAATCAGCCCCTAAGTTTCTAAACATTAAAACAGATTTAAAGAGAAATTAACTTACCTATATAAGGAGTCTTTTGTAGCCATCTTGAATGATCAAGTTCTTGTAAAGTTTCAAACACTTGCATTTCCCTCCAGGAGCCGTGGAATGGAGGGCAAGCAGCAGGGAAAAGTGTCCCGTTCAGGAACCGGAGAATAAACCAGCGAATCACACAGAGGAGCTCACTGAGCAGCACAGGACCAGACGTGCTGTTTGGGAGGTCAGTGGACTGGAATCTGCACTCAAAACAGACCCAGAGACAGAAAGTGGCAAGATGCTTCAGCACACAGGATCTGAACAGAGCACAGGAAGACTCCACAGTTCCTGTCCTGAATACTTAACGTGTGAGAGAACTAGTCAACTGAGGACTTTCTGTACACAGGGGGCTGGTGAAACAGAGGCTGATGATCCCTCCTGCTCTTATGTTACAGAAACTAGCTCTGAGAGCCACTCAGGGCTGCAGTCACTTCCTCCCACAGGGAAAGCTGCTGCCTGTAGTCTGTCATTGGGGTCTCTTGATGAGAAACCAGAGGTTGTAATGATAGACTCTGCACCAACTGAAGAGGAGATTGAGATGCACTCAGCATGGAATGAGGAGACTATTTCAGAAAATATTGCATC
This sequence comes from Ilyophis sp. 1 JC-2022, assembly GCA_022702515.1. NCBI lineage: Eukaryota > Metazoa > Chordata > Actinopteri > Anguilliformes > Synaphobranchidae > Ilyophis > Ilyophis sp. 1 JC-2022. Next base: position 40,922,669 of record CM040400.1, on the reverse strand, counting down.
ACAGCACAGACACTACAGTGAAGAGAGACCGTTTAGCTGCCAACAGTGTGGAAAGCACTTTGTTCATTTGTCTCATTTTACAGTTCACAGGAGAGTTCACACAGGAGAGAAACCATACAAGTGCACAATATGTCAACAGCAATTTTCATGTTCAGGTAGTCTTAACAGACATTACAGAGTTCACACAGGAGAGAAGCCCTTTAGATGCACGTTTTGTGGAAGGTGTTTTGCTGAGTCGGGTAATCTTAAAAAACATCAGAGGGTTCACAGTCGAGAGAGACCATTCAGATGTACATCTTGTGGGAGAATGTTTGCCTCTGTAGAAAACCTTCAAAAGCACCAACAGAGAGACCATACTTCTGTGTCTTGCATCAGATGATTTTTTTCAGTAAAGATATACATGTTTATCATCTATTACACACACATGTAGACCATGTTTTTTTTTATTTCTGTAAAAATAATTCAGTCTATTTGCATCTGAAATTCAATTTAAAACTACTGGTGCCAAATTTCCATTGCATAATTGAATCATCATATCTTAGGAAATGTTTCTCAGAGTCGAGTAAGCTGTACCAAAGACAATGATTGTCAAAAACATAGTTAAAGCTGCAGTAGGCAACTTTCTCAGTGGTCACAATGTTGTTAAAACATTTTGAAATTCAACACCCGTTAATTTAAGTGTTCTTTAAGAGAAAGAGACACCCCCCCCCCACTGCTTCTCCACATACAGCGTTGCGAGCTTGCATCAAAGTTTCTAGCTACGATTGCAGGATTACAGACTGGCATGTCTACACTAAAAATGTCAGAAATAACACAATAAAACATTTAACAATAATGGTTAAACAGTTTAACAGGGACACAATAAAACATTTTCCATTTAGTCACCGAGCTCGGTAGCTAATGAGTAATGAGTGGTTTCACTTCTTTAAAGTTAGCTGTACCTGATGGTTCGTGATATCTGCGTTAGCTAAATATTTTTATGTGTGCAAATTGTTGACCAAGGCTACCCTCTATCCCAGACTTAGTTCCCTGATACACCTAGCCCCAATTCGATACTCTGCTGGACATTTTACAACAGGACTTTTTTTCTGGTTCTCATAACCGATAAATAAAGTAGCTAATTTTTCAGCTAACCAATTTTACTCAAACACTACAACAGTGATGGCTAGCTGAATTATATACAGAGCCAATTTTTGTTTTAGAAAGACCCCAAATACTTTTGCCGGGCTCTAGTCCCGGTTGGTGATGTAGTATCAAGCTGCACAGTTATTTGAACATGCAAAGTCAATCTCTTTGTTGAACTGGCTTATCTTATTGATTGGTTCATGTAATTAACCACTTTGTTTTGAAAACAAGAACTTGGGCAGAATCACTGTTTTTAGAATGCCTACCCCAGCCTTAATAAGCACATTTACCATGTAAATATACATTATGTGAAAACTACAGCCTTCATTCACACATTACTGTTGTGAATTTACAGCATCTTTTTTTAAAGACCACTCAATAAAATTAAATCCAAACAAATAATTAACTTCTATTATGGCCATGTGATTTTTTTTCAGTTTAAACATAATAAATCAATTTAAAATATTACCAAGGTATGTCTTGTACAATCTATTAATGTCTTAATTTAAGGTTCTCATGTAAACACCTTACTTTTCTATTGATTCTATTGAGACAGTTTGATTTATCAGACATTGCACTATGCCTCAATAGTGACTGTACTGTGTAAATGTATAGTAAGTATATATAGTAACTGCTGGCAAATCCTCTATGTGATAAATTAGCTGTACAGTTTTAATCAAGGAACTGTGTTTGATGAATATATACAGAGAACCAGACACATGGATTTCAACCATATGCCATTTTGATCACTTTATTTGTGATGAATAGATGGTACATTAAAGCTGTGTGTTGGATATGATGAGTTGCAGAAATTAATGTTGCTCCAGTGAGATGGAAAATGTCAGCTGACAAAAACGGAATTAAAAAAATCATACTGTTAACATCTTGTCACATTATTATTTGTCAAATTATTTATCACCTCAGATTTTTAGCTCCGCCCACTGGATAACAACATTCTTTTTCAAGTTAGATTCTAATATGAATATATCAGAAAAGCAAGATGGCATATTGTGTAATTATCGTGAGCATTCTTTCAAATGGTGGGTTGCATGAGCACGTGTTAAAAAAATTATGGGCAGTTATGTGATGCTGTTTGTTTGAAGGCTGATAAACAGGGATGCAGTTTAATCAGCTTGTTCCTCTGTTGCAGTCTGCAGACGGGGAGCAGCGATCCCTTATATCGCTCCATATAAAGGAGGAGAAACCTGAGGAGGCTCTGGAGAACACTGACCCTCACAGAGAACAGCAGAACAGCGGGAAAAGTGAGTGTATGTGTGTGTGGGGGTGAAATGTGAATTAGTTGTTGCTGAAATTGAATCTCGTCATTAGCTGCAGTGAATGTGGCTACCGAAGGCTTTAACTTGTGCAAGTCGGTTGTAGATCATTTATTTTAAATACTTTAAGGCTTTAGAGCCAGTAACATTTCCTGTACCATTAAAAACCATTTAAAAAGAAACATCTACTGTATTTTCAGTAATATTCCAACACTATTTTTTCTTCATAAGACGATTGTACATTTTGGTTTGGAACATGTTTTCTTTAAAATTTTGAAATACCTGTTACTGTAAGTTTTTAGATGCTGGTAAAATTTGAAAAAACTCATACAGAAAGATCTCTGAGAATTTAAAAAATATATTATGTGTTTTGGATGTATTTTATAAACTTAGAGAATGAAGTGATATTTATATATTTTTATAAGTTATATTTTCCTTCTGTTTCCCTGTACAGTGTCTTTGTGACCAACCCGGTCGCACCCCAACTAGTACAATATGCACGGAATGCGCCACCGCCTTTCCGTGCATATTGTACTAGTAGGGCCATATATCCGTGCATATGACACTAAAATTTCCCCCATTGAAATCTATACGAGTCGCTTTCCGTGCATATATACTCTTTTCAACCGAACTTCAAAACAGCCAGTCACGTCACTTCCTCTCTGTGAAAATAATATAAAAAATAATAAAAAATGAAATGATTCGACGCTGATATCGCTTCTCTCGTGCATTTTATAACATGTATGTATAAATATAAGGACAAATCAGTATGCCGTCATAACAATAACAAACGTACTTACGCAAAAATGGTCCAAGTTGACGTTATGATCGTTTTTGTAGCTTAGGCTCTGGTGGTAGCGGTCTTCTGTCAGTGCCAACCTAGATGTTCATGATGCTACTGTTCACCTGTTTAGTTTACCTAAAATGTATAGCTAGAGCGCTAGCTAGTTTGATTGCCAGATCACCAATGATCTAACTATATAGATTGTAGAATCGGGTAGTAGGATAGAAATGTAACGTTATGCTATTGAGCTATCTAACTAACGTAACCGTTGGAGAATATCAGCTGTCGAAGCTTAACGATACAAAAACGATCATAACGTCAACTGAACTTGGACCATTTATGCGTAACCATAACATTACAACATCGCTAACATCAAATTATCATTGAAATTATAATTGTTATAGAGTTAAAAAAATCTTGATTGCATAACTTGGTCATTTAAAGAGCAGCGCAGCCCTACGCTTCGGTTAAGATCCATTGGTTCTGGGTGTTGTGGCTCTGTTCGTTGTACACCCGTACGTTTGTTATTGTTATGACGGCATACTGATTTGTCCTATTGCATTTAATAATCATAATTAATTATTACTGAGCGGTGCAAACGTTTTGTAATTTCATTTCATTTTCTCTGTGGTAAATATATTGTGGCGAGCCATGGAGTTGGAGTCAGGTTTTCAGTTTGATTAGTTTATTGACAAGAGCGCAATCTTCGTACAACTTCACTTGATAAATTACAGGCAGAAAAAGACAACGCGCGCTGAACTGTAGCCAGCTTTATAGCCTGGCTTATGCAAATGAGCTGGCTAACAAAGGCGACCTCTAATAGGTGCCTTGCAGCTCACCTTAACCAATCACACTACATCATTTTGGTCACACTCAAAACAATCATTGACCCCGCTCTAACATCCTTAGAGCGGACCTGGTTGAGCTCATGCTGCCACATTTGGCGGGACTTTATACAACTTGTTTACCACAGTAGTCACCGTTCTGGCGGGAGGTTATATTTGAATGCTAACCGCCAATGTTACTGTACACGCATCAATGCATTTGAACACACTCTGGTAATGCAGCTACATCACCTATCACTCGTGCACTGGTCTGCACAGCACAAGCACACACACACAACAGTTCTATGTACACATTATTTACATCACTCGTAATCGCCCCGGATCGCCACATTGCCCCCACCTAAGGGGTCAGCAGTCCCCTGCGACCCCTTAAACTGTCCGCACTCACGTACAAAGTCCCGGAAACGGGCAGGGGTTCTCCGTTGGCGAGAAGGGCGATTCGGGCCCTCAGCCGCTGCTGGGCTTTCTGGTGAAGGAGGGGTGGGCGCACGTAAAGCGGGCTGATCCTCGCCGACGCCCATCCCCTCATCAACACCATCCAGCAGCGGCCGGTAAGGAGCTAAACGATCCCGGTGAAGCACCACCAGTTTCCTCCGGCCGGGCATGCGCACTCGATAGACCACCTCGCTAAGTCGGCCCACCACTTCACCAGGGCCCCGCCAATGCGATTGCAATTTCGGGGACAGACCCTTCTTACGAATCGGACAGTAGATCCAGACCTCGTCTCCGTTGGTGAAGGGCTGTCCCCGACAGCGCACATCATACGCTCGCTTTTGCTTAAAACTCGCGGTGGATTGGGCCTGGCGGGTAAAGCTGTGGGCGGTCTCCAGACGCTCGATCAAAGCCCGCGCATACCCGGCCTCTGACTGGTGGTGCTCCGTTGGTCCGGGCGGAGCTCCGAACACCAAGTCGACGGGCGTTCTCAATTCGCGCCCGAACATGAGCGCAGCGGGGGAGCACTGACTGCTTTCCTGCACGGCGGAGCAGTACGCCCACAGGACCAGGGGCAAATGGCGGTCCCAGTCCCGCTGGTGCTGGCTGGCTAGAATGGCTAACTGGGTGGCCAGTGTCTTTTTAAAACGTTCAACAAGTCCATCGCTCTGGGGGTGCAACGCCGTAGTGCGGGTCTTGGCCACTCCCAGCCGCTTACACACAGCCGCCAGCACCCGCGACTCAAAATTTCGCCCCTGGTCGCTGTGTAGCTCCTCGGGGGCTCCGAACCGGGCGAACATCTCTGTCACGAGCCTTTCCGCCGTCGTGTCCGCCGATTGGTCCGGCACCGCGTACGCCTCGGGCCACTTGGTAAAGTAGTCCATGGCCACAAGCACGTAGCGGTTGCCGGACTCGGTGACGGGGAAAGGCCCTAAGACGTCCACCCCGACCCGTTCCATCGGAGCCCCCACGACGTACCGCTGGAGGGGGGCCTGCGACCGCTGCGTCGGCCCCTTCTTGGCCGTGCAGGCGTCGCAGCAATGGACGTGCAGCTCCACGTCCCGGCGGCAGGCAGGCCAGTAGAACCTCCTCCGCAGTCGGTGCAAAGTCTTGCTGATGCCAAAGTGCCCCGCCCCCACAGAGCCATGCACCAGTCCAAGTCCCTGGGGGCGGAGCGCACGGGGCACCAGCAGCTGGAGGAGGTCCTGGTCGGACCCGGGGGCCTGCCACCGCCTATAGAGCAGCCCACCCTGCGACGTCAGGCTCCCCCACTGACTCACGTAAGCCTTCACAGCTGGGCTACTGGCCGACACTTCCCCCCATGCAGGCCGTGTCCCCGCCGCGATCCAGCTCTGCACCTGCTGCAGCTCGCCGTCGCCCTCTTGCGCTAGGCGCAGGTCCTGCTGGCTAAGAGGCAGCCATCCAACCTCACTCTCTACAGTCTGAACCGGGCATGCTATCTCCGTCACCTGCTCTCGCTGCTCGGCTTTAGTGCAAGGTCGACAGTCCAGCTCTGCACAGGGCCTCCGGGAAAGCGCATCTGCATTACCATGCAGCTTTCCGGGCCTGTGCTGAATCTGGAAATCGTACCCCTGCAACAGCTCGAGCCAGCGGGCCACCTGGCCTTCCGGATCTTTAAAATTTAAAAGCCAGGTTAGTGACGCGTGATCTGTTCTAATGAGGAAATGGCTGCCTTGCAGGTAAGGGCGAAAATGGCGAACCGCTTTGACCACCGCTAACAGCTCGCGCCGAGTCACGCAATAGTTGCGTTCTGCCCTGCTCAGCGCGCTACTGTAGTAGGCCACCGCTCGCTCCCCGTCTGGTCCCACCTGAGAGAGCACGGCCCCGACTCCGACATTGCTAGCATCCGTGTCGACGATGAATGGTCGCGCGACGTCCGGATATGCTAGAATGGGAGCCGCCGTTAGGGCGTCTCTCAACTGGTCAAAAGCATTCTGGCAGTCCCCTGTCCACTCGAACGGTTGACCTTTATTGGTCAAACGATGAAGCGGACTAGCCAGGGTGGCGAAACTCAAGACAAAGCGTCTATAGTACGACACTAGCCCCAAGAAGCTCCGCAGCTCACCCACATTGCTAGGCGTCGGCCATTCCCGCACAGAAGCCACCTTAGCTGGGTCAGTGGCTACACCCTGCCCACTAACGACGTGCCCCAAGAAAGCTGTCTCCCTCCGGAGCAGCTGACACTTCTTGGGATTGAGCCGTAACCCAGCCCGGCCAATCTCAGTAAGCACGTCGTTTAGATGAGCGAGGGCTTGCTCGAAGTCGCTGGCGTGTACTAAGAGGTCGTCTAAATACACGACACAGGAACTCCGCGGGACGGACGACAGCACCCGCTCCATCAGTCGCTCAAAAGTGGCAGGGGCGTTACAGAGCCCGAACGGCATGACCCGGAACTGCCACAACCCTTGCCCTATGGTGAAAGCTGATTTTGCCCTCGCTTCCGGGGACAGCCTCACCTGCCAATAGCCACTGCGGAGGTCCAGCGAGCTGAACCAACTGGACCCCGCGATATGGTCTAAGGCCTCGTCAATGCGGGGAAGTGGATAGGCGTCTTTTTTTGTGATCTGATTGAGACGCCTATAATCTACACAAAAACGCCACTCCCCGTCCTTTTTTTTAACCAGGACAGCAGGGGCCGCCCATGGGCTTTCAGAAGGCTCGATAATGCCCGCAGCTGCCATCTCCCTTATCTTGTCCTCCGCCACCTCTCGCTTGGCTAGAGACAGCCTGTGCGGACGTAACCGAATGGGCACAGCCGAACCAGTATCAATCTGGTGTTGAACCAGTTCGGTCTGTGTGCATTCTTCGTCCCGCACAGCGAATAGGTGGGTGTGTAACGGACAAGCAGGGCTTTAAGCTGCTGGCTCTGCTGCGGTGTGAGCCCTTTGCTGCTGCGCGTCCATAATGCTTGGACGGCTTGCAGCACCTCCGCAGAGGGCTGGGTAGCTGAGGCTAGCCCGCCCGTCTGCGGTGGTACTGTAACCTGAGGTGGTACCACGGTAACAAGCGGCGAATCAGCGGTGGTCATAGCAAGCACAGAACTGGGGCGACAGTGTTTGGGGGGCACCCCAGGGCATTTAGTTCGGCGGGCCGCTTTTAATTCATAATTTGATTGGAGGCCCAGCGTTTCGGTACCAATAGTTATAGTTTCGGTTATCACATTTATGCTAGCTCTCCACAAGGCTAATAAATCTAAACCGATAATGCATTCGTCCTTTATATCTGCTAACCAAAACTCGTGTTTCACTCGCTGGGCCCCCGCACACACTTGTAATTGTTTACTACCACGCATGCCCATCTTCTGCCCAGTGACGGAGGTTAGCTGGGTAGAGGTAGGGTTCCATGCACCCGAAAGCAGCCCGCTAGTACCCCGAAGTACCCCCGGCCTTACCAGGGAGATAGTGGCTCCGGTGTCGACCAGCGCCCAGCAGGCTTGTCCGTCCAAACTGCAAGGCAAGTACAGCCCGGTCTTCGTTCCCAGCCTGCCAATACGGGGCTCGGTCCCGTGGACCTGTTCCTCTGCTCTTAAAAGAGCATCAAACGGAACTTTTGCTCTTGGAATTTTCGCTAGGATGGGCAGGCTGGGCGCGCGAACGCTGGTTTGGGGACGGGCCTGGTTGAGGAGGGGTATGGCATGGGACGGTGGTCTCCTCACTGAGCCGTCCCGTTGTCGTTTCCCGTCGGCTGTGGGGCTCTCGCTTTTGGTGCAGGGGCGGTACAGTCGCGGGCGAAATGCCCCGGTTCGTCGCACCGGAAGCAGCGTCGCTCCTGTTCCTGTCGCTGCCGCGGTCGAGCTGGGTTCCGCTGGACCCATCTCACCTCCTCGCCGTCCTCGCAGTCGGCAGCTCGGACCCGGGGCTTGTTAGCCGGGGTCCCGTTGAGTGTGGTGCCCAGAATGAGCTCCAGTCGCTCGGCCTCGTGAAGCGCTGCGTCCAGGGACGCTGGTTTGGCGATGCGGACCTGTTGTTGTAGGCGCTCCGGAGTGAGGGCCTGCATGAAGGTCTGGCAGGCTAGCTCCTGCTGGCCTGCGTTGTCGAGTTGGGGGTAGCCGCGGCGAGCTAACAGCCTGATGTCGGCGGCGAGGACGCTGAGGCTCTCTGCTCCGGTCCGCCGTCGCGTAGTTAGCTTCTCCCGGCTCACCTCTAGGAATTGCCGCTGTCCGAACCGGCGCTCCAGCGCTGTCATCAGTGCTGGCAACGTCAGTGGTTCGGCGCTGTCCAGGTCTAAAAGCACCTGGCAGGCCTCGCCCTCCAGGGCTAACGCTAAGTGGGTGGCTGTCTGGCTCTCGTCCCAGCCGTTGTAGCTAGCCGCGAATCGTACCTGGCTTTGGTACGATTCTAGCTCACCCTTTCCCGTGTAGCGGGGTAGCTTGATCACCGCCTTTAACGGTGTGGTCGGTCGCTGCACCAGCACCGCCGTTTGGCTCGGCCTGGAAGCAGGGGCGTCCTCGTTGGCTTCCAGCCGACCTACTTGCGCTCCGTTCCCGGCCGCGGGGTCAGCCACCAGCGCGGGCACCTCCGCCTGGTCTCCAATGGGCATTCCTCGCTCCGGTCTTGCTACGCTGGCTCCTTCGGGGAGCCCCCCGGGTCTACTCTTGGGCCGCTTTGCAGATGCTCCTGCCATAACGTCCATCTGTTCTGTAACCTGGCGTTCCAATTCGCGGATCTGTTCCCAGATCATTCCAGTAGCCATCCCACTTCTGACACCATTGTGGCGAGCCATGGAGTTGGAGTCAGGTTTTCAGTTTGATTAGTTTATTGACAAGAGCGCAATCTTCGTACAACTTCACTTTATAAATTACAGGCAGAAAAAGACAACGCGCGCTGAACTGTAGCCAGCTTTATAGCCTGGCTTATGCAAATGAGCTGGCTAACAAAGGCGACCTCTAATAGGTGCCTTGCAGCTCACCTTAACCAATCACACTACATCATTTCGGTCACACTCAAAACAATCGTTGACCCCGCTCTAACATCCTTAGAGCGGACCTGGTTGAGCTCATGCTGCCACATTTGGCGGGACTTTATACAACTTGTTTACCACAGTAGTCACCGTTCTGGCGGGAGGTTATATTTGAATGCTAACCGCCAATGTTACTGTACACGCATCAATGCATTTGAACACACTCTGGTAATGCAGCTACATCACCTATCACTCGTGCACTGGTCTGCACAGCACAAGCACACACACACAACAGTTCTATGTACACATTATTTACATCACTCGTAATCGCCCCGGATCGCCACAATATGATATATATTTAATAACGTTTCGACACTAAAATACATTTTATTAACATTTACAACAATATTTTCTTGCGTATGGGCATTGTATGTATGGTTGATGGTATAATTCTCACTCTAGTTAATTTGGACTTTCGCTCAGTTATTTAATTTTTATGGTTGCTATGGCAACGTGGGAAGTCACGTGATTGGACGTAACAGCAAAGCACGAAGTATTATGTCATCTTTCACGTATTTGGTGAGTACATTTTTGATAGAATTGGATAAATAAATTATAGAACAGGGTTAAAAAAATGGGTTACAGTTACACCTTTACATGCAGGGTAGCGTTTTCACTGGACTTAATGATTTAAATTGATGTAACTTTGGATGTGGAGGCCCTGTGGGTTTATTGGTTTGTAGTAATGCTGTTATGCTAATAGTGCTAATAATTAGCACTATTAGCTTTGTCTCAAATTGAACTTTATCACACACAGGGTAAAATATGGACATTTATATAATGTCCAGTAGTGATGTATTTAGTTTAGCTTTGATTGATTGATTGAATACTTAATTAGCAGTTTGCATACAAAAAAGCACAAGACAGTAGTACAGTTTAAAATACAAGGTCTGCTAAGAGGATCTACACCAAGAAAGCACTATGGCTTATTTCAATTGGGGTCCTTTGTACTCAATTCATAGAAGAAGCTTATGTTACATCAGTTCATTAATCTGTGTAAGGAGTTTTTAATGTTATGTTAAATGTGTTACATGTTGGAGAATAGCTTACAACCCGTGTGAGTTTGTAGGTCGGCTATTTTCAATATGAGTAGCCTATATAAGATGAATAAAAAAGGAATTAAACACTGCAATTTGTAAAAACATACATTTTGCTTTTAATTAGACTCGAAGACACCCATCCGCCATCCTTATCGATTATATTGAAAACCTAGCAACATCACTGAATTATCTTAATCTTAATGGCTGCCCAAACTATAGACAGTACTAATGTTAGAGAATGTACACATAGCCAACCGATCCCCAAATGGGCACAGCCGAACCAGTATCAATCTGGTGTTGAACCAGTTCGGTCTGTGTGCATTCTTCGTCCCGCACAGCGAATAGGTGGGTGTAACGGACAAGCAGGGCTTTAAGCTGCTGGCTCTGCTGCGGTGTGAGCCCTTTGCTGCTGCGCGTCCATAATGCTTGGACGGCTTGCAGCACCTCCGCAGAGGGCTGGGTAGCTGAGGCTAGCCCGCCCGTCTGCGGTGGTACTGTAACCTGAGGTGGTACCACGGTAACAAGCGGCGAATCAGCGGTGGTCATAGCAAGCACAGAACTGGGGCGACAGTGTTTGGGGGGCACCCCAGGGCATTTAGTTCGGCGGGCCGCTTTTAATTCATAATTTGATTGGAGGCCCAGCGTTTCGGTACCAATAGTTATAGTTTCGGTTATCACATTTATGCTAGCTCTCCACAAGGCTAATAAATCTAAACCGATAATGCATTCGTCCTTTATATCTGCTAACCAAAACTCGTGTTTCACTCGCTGGGCCCCCGCACACACTTGTAATTGTTTACTACCACGCATGCCCATCTTCTGCCCAGTGACGGAGGTTAGCTGGGTAGAGGTAGGGTTCCATGCACCCGAAAGCAGCCCGCTAGTACCCCGAAGTACCCCCGGCCTTACCAGGGAGATAGTGGCTCCGGTGTCGACCAGCGCCCAGCAGGCTTGTCCGTCCAAACTGCAAGGCAAGTACAGCCCGGTCTTCGTTCCCAGCCTGCCAATACGGGGCTCGGTCCCGTGGACCTGTTCCTCTGCTCTTAAAAGAGCATCAAACGGAACTTTTGCTCTTGGAATTTTCGCTAGGATGGGCAGGCTGGGCGCGCGAACGCTGGTTTGGGGACGGGCCTGGTTGAGGAGGGGTATGGCATGGGACGGTGGTCTCCTCACTGAGCCGTCCCGTTGTCGTTTCCCGTCGGCTGTGGGGCTCTCGCTTTTGGTGCAGGGGCGGTACAGTCGCGGGCGAAATGCCCCGGTTCGTCGCACCGGAAGCAGCGTCGCTCCTGTTCCTGTCGCTGCCGCGGTCGAGCTGGGTTCCGCTGGACCCATCTCACCTCCTCGCCGTCCTCGCAGTCGGCAGCTCGGACCCGGGGCTTGTTAGCCGGGGTCCCGTTGAGTGTGGTGCCCAGAATGAGCTCCAGTCGCTCGGCCTCGTGAAGCGCTGCGTCCAGGGACGCTGGTTTGGCGATGCGGACCTGTTGTTGTAGGCGCTCCGGAGTGAGGGCCTGCATGAAGGTCTGGCAGGCTAGCTCCTGCTGGCCTGCGTTGTCGAGTTGGGGGTAGCCGCGGCGAGCTAACAGCCTGATGTCGGCGGCGAGGACGCTGAGGCTCTCTGCTCCGGTCCGCCGTCGCGTAGTTAGCTTCTCCCGGCTCACCTCTAGGAATTGCCGCTGTCCGAACCGGCGCTCCAGCGCTGTCATCAGTGCTGGCAACGTCAGTGGTTCGGCGCTGTCCAGGTCTAAAAGCACCTGGCAGGCCTCGCCCTCCAGGGCTAACGCTAAGTGGGTGGCTGTCTGGCTCTCGTCCCAGCCGTTGTAGCTAGCCGCGAATCGTACCTGGCTTTGGTACGATTCTAGCTCACCCTTTCCCGTGTAGCGGGGTAGCTTGATCACCGCCTTTAACGGTGTGGTCGGTCGCTGCACCAGCACCGCCGTTTGGCTCGGCCTGGAAGCAGGGGCGTCCTCGTTGGCTTCCAGCCGACCTACTTGCGCTCCGTTCCCGGCCGCGGGGTCAGCCACCAGCGCGGGCACCTCCGCCTGGTCTCCAATGGGCATTCCTCGCTCCGGTCTTGCTACGCTGGCTCCTTCGGGGAGCCCCCCGGGTCTACTCTTGGGCCGCTTTGCAGATGCTCCTGCCATAACGTCCATCTGTTCTGTAACCTGGCGTTCCAATTCGCGGATCTGTTCCCAGATCATTCCAGTAGCCATCCCACTTCTGACACCATTGTGGCGAGCCATGGAGTTGGAGTCAGGTTTTCAGTTTGATTAGTTTATTGACAAGAGCGCAATCTTCGTACAACTTCACTTTATAAATTACAGGCAGAAAAAGACAACGCGCGCTGAACTGTAGCCAGCTTTATAGCCTGGCTTATGCAAATGAGCTGGCTAACAAAGGCGACCTCTAATAGGTGCCTTGCAGCTCACCTTAACCAATCACACTACATCATTTCGGTCACACTCAAAACAATCGTTGACCCCGCTCTAACATCCTTAGAGCGGACCTGGTTGAGCTCATGCTGCCACATTTGGCGGGACTTTATACAACTTGTTTACCACAGTAGTCACCGTTCTGGCGGGAGGTTATATTTGAATGCTAACCGCCAATGTTACTGTACACGCATCAATGCATTTGAACACACTCTGGTAATGCAGCTACATCACCTATCACTCGTGCACTGGTCTGCACAGCACAAGCACACACACACAACAGTTCTATGTACACATTATTTACATCACTCGTAATCGCCCCGGATCGCCACAATATGATATATATTTAATAACGTTTCGACACTAAAATACATTTTATTAACATTTACAACAATATTTTCTTGCGTATGGGCATTGTATGTATGGTTGATGGTATAATTCTCACTCTAGTTAATTTGGACTTTCGCTCAGTTATTTAATTTTTATGGTTGCTATGGCAACGTGGGAAGTCACGTGATTGGACGTAACAGCAAAGCACGAAGTATTATGTCATCTTTCACGTATTTGGTGAGTACATTTTTGATAGAATTGGATAAATAAATTATAGAACAGGGTTAAAAAAATGGGTTACAGTTACACCTTTACATGCAGGGTAGCGTTTTCACTGGACTTAATGATTTAAATTGATGTAACTTTGGATGTGGAGGCCCTGTGGGTTTATTGGTTTGTAGTAATGCTGTTATGCTAATAGTGCTAATAATTAGCACTATTAGCTTTGTCTCAAATTGAACTTTATCACACACAGGGTAAAATATGGACATTTATATAATGTCCAGTAGTGATGTATTTAGTTTAGCTTTGATTGATTGATTGAATACTTAATTAGCAGTTTGCATACAAAAAAGCACAAGACAGTAGTACAGTTTAAAATACAAGGTCTGCTAAGAGGATCTACACCAAGAAAGCACTATGGCTTATTTCAATTGGGGTCCTTTGTACTCAATTCATAGAAGAAGCTTATGTTACATCAGTTCATTAATCTGTGTAAGGAGTTTTTAATGTTATGTTAAATGTGTTACATGTTGGAGAATAGCTTACAACCCGTGTGAGTTTGTAGGTCGGCTATTTTCAATATGAGTAGCCTATATAAGATGAATAAAAAAGGAATTAAACACTGCAATTTGTAAAAACATACATTTTGCTTTTAATTAGACTCGAAGACACCCATCCGCCATCCTTATCGATTATATTGAAAACCTAGCAACATCACTGAATTATCTTAATCTTAATGGCTGCCCAAACTATAGACAGTACTAATGTTAGAGAATGTACACATAGCCAACCGATCCCCAAAGGCCTATCTGCTGTTTGCCATTAACTAGCAGAGATCTGTCTTAAAATTCAATGTATTTATCTCAGGGTACAATATGGACATGTATGATTTACAGTAGTGATGTATTTACAGTGACTTATGTTACATATAGCTCATCAATCTGTTTACGCACTACAGTGGACCTCAAATACCTCAAATATAGTGGATGTACCTTTCAATCCAGTTACTGTTATCGTGGATGTACCCTTCAATCGAGTTACTGTAAACCTTCTTTTGAATCCTTTTGGGGATGTTGACGTTGTCATCCGCCCATTTGTCAAGTTTGTCAAAAGAAAATGGTGGAATAGAACTCATATTTTGGGACCAAAGCTCCATTGTTTACAATGGTTTGTAATGCAGGCTCAGACGTGTTGCCACCCCATGTGGTGATGCAATTAAAGATGGCCGCGGTGTGAATATGGCTACTAGAAGAGAAGGTGTATGAGTTATATTGTATTAACATACTTTACTATATATATTTGATAAAATTGCATGTTATTCATAAAAAATCTTTACATAGGGCTGCTTTAAGTAATGTTTTTTCCCCTTTTCTCTTTAAAAAAGAGAGAATGCCGAATCGCCGGACCTGCCCGCACTGTAAAGCCACATGTGCATGTGGCTTTAGATTTTGCCCAAAGCCAGAGGTAGGTCATACAGAATAGCCAATCCTCATTTTCATACATTATGGTCAGAGCCATTAAGTTCAAATGAACTTCATTGGCATTAAATACCTCAGTCTTTGTTGAAAGAGCAATACAGTGACAAGTTTTTTTTGTTTTGTTTGTTACACCAAGCATTCTCATTATATTGTTTATTTTCTAAACATTTCTCAACTGATGGATAGGTACCTTTTGAAATCTAATTTGACTCTAAGTTTTTATAAATTGCATCCTATTATTGCTAAAATTGGATATTGAGTCTGTTAGTATTCAACTGTCACTAGGGTGATTGAGATGATCCATATTTTGTTCTAGTAATTCAGGAAAATGGCAGCATCTCCACTAGCATTGCATTAATGACAACTTATGGCTTAATTGCTGTGGCCAGATAATGGATGATGCGATTTGAGAGCCTTCGTAGCTCACGCATGGTCATAGAGGCCCTTCGTAGCAGCAAACCTGTTTCCCGAAAGCCTTCGTAGCCTACGAAGGCTCTTGAATAGTTGCAGCTGGCACGGCGTTACGTGTGCCCTAACTGGCTTTGAGAAACCACTCTTTCAGTTGGCTCTCAAGAGCATGCCTTACGACTGCTCTGGCCATGTTCTCTCTCTCTCGCGTCTGTTGCGTAGAGCGCGCTTGCTTTTCATACCGAGAGAGAGACAGCGCACACCACCACAACACACTACATACAGTACATATACCGCACGTAAGGATCTTTTTGGGAAACCTGACCATTGACATTTTCCTGTTTTCTACCACCCTACCTTTAACATGATTAAAACATGTGGTGCATTAACTCAACAGCATATTTAGTGTATGTAAATTCTAGAAAAGTATCACAGAATTTGGAACTGTATTTTTATTATGTCTCTTGTAGCGCTCTCATCCTTGCTCTCTCTCACTTGTACAGTGTGGGAAGCTTTTGGCACATAAGGAGAGGCACTCCAAGGCCCTCCAAGCTTTCCGGGCACAATCAAAGGAATGGGCCAAAAAAACAAGGAAAGATGGCAACCAGTCCAAGGTTCTGGACCGGTCTTGGTTACAGGTGATAACATTTAATTTTCTTTTTTTTTTCTCTCTCTATTTTTGTCAGCCATTGCAAGTTCCAGTTAGCACAACCTCTTCAAAAGGCCTTTTTTACATATAGACCCAACAAATGGACCCAGAACTCTTTACTTTTCTAATCCCTTACACTTACAGTGTACAGTGCAGTGGGGGGTTTTGTCGCAGACTACAAATGTTTGTGTCTTGTTTATGGACTTGGGTTTGTTGACTTTAATGTTGTTTTTGCTTAGTAGCAGAGGCTCGCTCTGGACCAGAGCTACATGATGGCATGCTTCGCCAGAGTTAGTTTGGTTATTATTTTGAGATGTGTTATTATTTGTGCATGTTCACCCTGACGTTAAATGTCGCTACTGTTGTGGAGACCAGTGTGGTCCTCAACTAAATGAATTCCTGTGAGCTCTAAGGTCTTCAGACTTCCCTTCTCTTCACTGCTATCAGACGGATCATGGCAAAGGGCATCCAACTGTTACAAGACACGTTGAAACTGATGTTATAAATGAGAAATGAAACAATGTAGCACCTGCACCTGCACAGCCTATGTTTGGTCTAAATGTTATCAGAGAGTATTTGTATTGGCTGCAAAGATTAAAACTGATCGTTTGACAGCACCTCACATTGCGAGGCGTTGTGATTTTGTAGATCAGCTATTTTCACAATGTTTGTCTCTTTCTTACGTATATTTGACAATTTGTCCAATTTGGTTTTAAGAAGGTCTTAAAAGGACATTAAATTGTAACTTAAGAAATGTGTGGATACCCTGTATACACTTGTTGGTTTGTTTACTGTTGAGTGAGAAATCAATGTTGCAAATTATGCTAATGCTCATCTGGGGCCCCAAAATAATTTGTGGCTCACAGTTTGGGAACCGCTGACCTACAGTACACACATTGCCTTCCGTCTGGTAGAAAAACATAGTTATGAATTCAAGTTGTGCCAAAGTTTTGCCATCTACATTATATTAAAAACTTTTGGCTATTGATATATTGTTCTTAAACCTGCATTCAAAGTGGCGTTAAAAAGTGTAAAATAATCTTAAAACTGGGGCACAAAAGGGTACATTTGTTTACATTTCTGCACTCTATAAATGAACAGGGTAGACATGTATCTGGACAGGACTAATGTTTATTTATTTACGTGTTATCCAATATTGGAAGTGATGCACACAGAGCATGTTGATCTGTTTTTTTCAGTGAGTGGCACCAGTTAAAACAGAGTGATGGCTTAATATTAAACTGAAATAACAGTTCATTAGCCTTTGTAACCCTGCCATGACAATATCTACAAGTTTGCTTTTATGCTTTTCTTTTTTTAAGATGGAGAAATTGAAGGCCCTTGGATATATACCCCTGCTACTTTGGGGGAAGCAAAAACGGGGCAAGAGCGGTGATTGGGGGGCAGAAATGTGTTACCCTTTCTACCAGCTCCCTCAAGAAGCAACATTAGTCTTGGACACGCTCCTGGGCACCTTTACAGGGTTCTTGAAAGGTAGGTTAGAGCACAATATCTATTCATTATATCGATTCATTACATTGGTCCTGTATTATGCCCAGATAGAGCAGATTTAAATGTCTTAACTATACCATGTTTTTCTGGGGGGTTTTTTTCTTCGTTTTTCCCCCCCCCCCAAAGCATGCAATTTCCTGGAAAAGGATGCGGAAGAAGATGTGGCAGAGGAGGGGGGAGAGATGGTGGGCGACATAGGAGAGGGGGGAGAGAGAGGAGAGATGGAGGGAGAGAGAGGAGAGATGGCGGGAGAGAGAGGAGAGGAGGGGGGAGAGAGAGGAGAGGAGGGGGGAGAGAGAGGAGAGATGGCGGGAGAGAGAGGAGAGGAGGGGGGAGAGAGAGGAGAGGAGGGGGGCGAGGAGGGGGGAGAGAGAGGAGAGGAGGGGGGCGAGGAGGGGGGAGAGAGAGGAGAGATGGCGGGAGAGAGAGGAGAGGGGGGAGAGATGGCAGGAGAGGGGGGAGAGAGAGGAGAGGCGGGAGATAAAGGAGAGGAGGGGGGAGAGGTGCAATTTGAGGACGTAGGAGGTGAAGGAGAGGTGGAGGAGAAGAAAAAGAAGAAGAAGAAGGTACAGACTAAAAGGTACGTGCCGATACAGGATAGAAGATGCTGAGCAATAGAGTTGACCGTCACTATGCAGAATAGGTGGTCAGTCTTTGGGCACAAGAACACTTGGCTGTTTTCCCAGGCATGCATCTACCAGTGCAAGGCTGTTACAGTTAAAAAAATCCTGTTCCCATATGAACAAAATAATAATGATAATAATATGACAGCATTGCCTTTGTAAAGAGAATTTTCGCACATCCACTTCGTTCAGATGAAGGTGCGTTGGACAGTTTCAAATCAATGAAGCAATCATGAACAAAAATCCCACACTCTGCTCTTGCTCAGCAGCATCAATTTTATTTGAATTGGCATGTCAATTTAAATAAAACTCATGCACCAGTCCTGAGGGAGTGGGAAGGGGCGTGGCGTTTCAGGAGGTCAGAGAACCTGGCTTGCGACGCAAAGACCAGAGGCCTTTATTGCCATTTATACTTTTCCCTTTCCTCCTCCATACAGGCCTGCGGTGACAGTAACAACCAAGAGGAAACCGAAAAGGAAGAGGCATGATGGTATGAATAACTATTGTTAAAAATATTTGTATAATTAAAGCTGCACTACCTAATTTTCCTCTTCTACCCTGGATTTGACCCTGGTTTCCTGTGCACGTGCTGCCATTTGTACCATTGAGCTAATATAGCCTGCCTGCTCAGGGGACAAATTGAATCTGGACCTTCTGTTCAATTTGTGTCAGATCCTGTGTCTAGGTGAGACTCGACCTTTGACACTATTTGTCTGAATAGAAGAGCAGGGAGACAAATTAGTATAAGTTATATTGTATTAACATACATCGCCATGTAGAGGCAAATAGGGCATTTATGGCTTTGGTAATAGTGGGTCGGCCCAGAGAGGAACACAAAAAGATAACTCCTGCCAGGTATAATTATGCAGTACGTTAACTTAGTAAAAATGAATGGACTATGAGAGCATACTCTATGGCTGAAAAGCTCCTTGGTCATAAGCTCTGAGCTCTGAACAGGAGTAATATTCCATTAGCTTGCACCATAGAGGTTGTCTCTGGAGCTGACAATATATTAGAACTATGGAGGCAGCACTACTCTGCCCTATTTAATTGTAAAGACTGACTCTATAAAGTTGACAATATTCATAGTATTGATGCTCTTAGAGTATCGATGCTCTTAGAGTACAGCCCTATTTAATATGTACATGAATTATCTTTCTGTTTTCATTAAATCTTGTTGTATGATTGGAAACACATTAGTGAATGAACCATCTTATGTACGCGGGCGATTTGGCTATACTTTTTCCTAGCAGTGCTGGGTTTCAAGAGCTGCTACATATATGTTCTGAGTATGGCGCAGCATTTGATGAGAAATATAATGTGAGAGTGTTGTAATGATTTGCAGGACGAGAGGGGATAAGGATATCTCCTTTACATCTTTATCTGTCAGGTCAAGTGTTATCTGTGTGTAGCAAAGCTAAGTGTCTGGGACATGTTATAACAGATCTACTGGCTGATATGTAAAGGCTCACTCTCACTCACTCATCCCATGGCCTAGGGGGCCGAAGGGGTGTCATGGTGGATGCTTGGGCAGTGCAGTCAGGGATCTCCAGAGCTCTCGATCTTCTTCGATTTATTTCTTCGATTCTTCTTCGATTTCATTGCTTATGGTAATGAAAGTATTCCATTAATTTATGCCAGGTGCATCCAGTGCAATGCGGTCGCCTCGGAAAACAACAGGAAATGTTGATAAAGTAGAATACATTTTCGGTTACTGCATTGTCTTTTCAAAAACATTCATGACAGCAATGTTTAGCTGTAAATTACATTGTGTGTTTGTTTACATAGCTGCTATGTTGGATACGGCACAAAAAGTGAGACCAGAAAAGAAAAGAAAAGTGGGGAAAGAGGCACAAGTTCCTGCAGTGGCCAAAGCCCCATGTATAGCACAAGGTAAGACATTTGTATCATCGATATGACTAAAGTAAATAGTCTAGTCAATATGCACAACGGTTTTTTTTTTGGTTCATCCATTGTGTCTTTGTAAATGAAGACAGGAACGCAGATTATGTTGGATGGGCCATATGTGACAATGTTAAAGGGATATTTCACTTTTGATTATGTTGTTCACTTTTGACTATGTTGTCTTTGTAAATGAAGACAGGAACACAGATGATGTTGATGGGACCCAAACACCAACAGAAATGTTAGAGGCCATATGTGGCAATGGTAAGTGTCAAATAAAATGAACAAGAAAATAGTCTAGTCCAGTGGTAACCATGACTGCAATCAACAGCAAGCGAAGACAAACATTTAATAAAGAAAGTGATAACACTAACTACAGTCCATTTGTGTGTAGAAAATGTATGTCTAGATTAATATATGGAAATCAACCTTCGAGAAATATTTTAAAACTATCTGGAATATGTGGTTTGTTTTTAGGTGCAGGAGCCAACCGTCTACTGCCCTCAAATGATGACACTGGCATGACTGAGCTGATGAATGGCGATGCGGATGCAGGTACACTTTAAATATATATTACTATAATGTATGCATTTGTGACTTAAATGGAACACCCATAAAAAGAAAAGAAAAATTCATGTAAAGGTTGGGTGTTTAGAATATAAATGACAAAACTAATAATCATATATTGTTGCTGTTGGTTGGAAACCTTGTAGGCTATGTCCAAAACTATTACTTTTCATGGAATGGAAAACGGAACCTGTGTTCCAATGTGACTTGTGAGCTTTTAGATCGGTTATGATTGCTACTCATATGAGTACTCTTCATACGTATATTATATGTTATATATTTTATAGCAGCAAAGATATGTATTTGCACCATTGACCATGACACATCACAGTAGATGCATCCTGTGTTTCAACTCAAAAATAAAAATGTGGTCAACAAAGGATTGAAGTCTACAGCACAATACCATTTTAAACAACTGTACACAGTGGCATTGTACCCTGTTCAGTTTATTTCAGTAATAGGAACTAATTGTTCTTTTTCCATTGAAAGAAAACGTGGCGTGCCATGTCTGTGGGTACCGGTTCGATGACAAGAAGAGGAACCAGTACAAGAAGTGGCTGCAGTGGTCCCATTGCCTTGTGTGCAAGAGATGGTCACACACTCAATGTGGGTTTAGAAGGGGGAGGTGTGCTGATTGTGAACATTGATGTTGAATGTCCTGTGAATTGTACTGTTCCACTGTTATTGTTGCGTTGTGGACTCTGCCATTGACTAACAAGTTTCCTGTATTGTACAGATTTTGGTGTTGTTGCTCAATAAAGCTGCATTCAGAGTGTTATTGCTATTTTGAGGTTTGAATTACTGCTAGTTGATGTTAGAATGTTTTCTTTTGTATCTGAGACATGGGAGAGAGTACACGTGTACTTATATCGAGGACCAATTCAGAGGGTGTGTGAGACCTGATGTGAATTTCTGCACCTGGATAGTAATTTATCTGTTGCATACTGTACAACACAATTGTTCAATTATAACTTTGATGTACAGCCCTAGGCCAAATGCTTTTAATAATATAAGGCACTTTAATTAATCTTCATGGGGAAATCCAGATGTCATCGCAGGAGCAGAAAAGGTGGAACAGGAGAGCTACAGGTAAGGGTAGGAGTCAAGAACCAAACCCAGATGTAAGTGGTGTGTAAATATAAAGTATATAAACAAATATATGAATTGATATATATCACACAAATGTGAATTTGAGTAAATTAAGAGCAAATATTTACAGACCATAATAAGCAAATTTGACAAATGGATATAGTGTCCACAGGATTCATCTGGATGAATATTTGTGCAGTCTGAGCAGTCAATATATCAATCAATATAAATGGTAAAGCCACAGCCAGTATTGCTGTTTGAGGTTTCGATTATTTCTAATTTCTACGATGTTAGAATATATTGTATCTGAGCCATAGAGTACATGTGTACATGACTATATATTGAAGACAGATTCAGATGGAGTACGAGACCTGATGGGATTTTCTGCACCCGGATATCAACACTGAATATAGTTTACAGTCTGAACAGCGAATATATGAATCGGTATCTAAATGGTAAATGGTGCATTTATATAGCGCTTTTATCCAAAGTGCTTTACATACATTCATTCACACACACACATGGCGGAGGAAACCATGCAAGGCACCAACCTGCACATCTGGAGCAATTAGGGGTTCAGCGTCTTGCTCAAGGACACTTCGACACTAACTCTGGGGGAGCCCGGGATCGAACTGGGAACCTCACGGTTCCCATCCGGCCGCTCTACCCCTGAGCCACTGCCTGTAGAGCCCATCAACAGTGAATACAGTATGTGCAGTCTTATCAGTGAATAAAGTGTACAGTTTGAACAGTGAATATATGAATCAATATAGACAACAGCGAATGTGCAGCCTATCAACAGTAATATAATGTATAGTCCCTGATCAGTGGATATATTATGTACAGTACCAATAAAATATAAATGTACTGTCTATCAACAGTGAATATAAGCAAGCATCTATTACCAATGACATCAACAGCTGGTCCTATGCTTGTGGAGGCCCTTACACAGGGCGTGCCAGGGGTCTACCCTTCGCAGCAAGTGGACCCCCAGTTGTCCGTCTTCCGGTTGGCTTTTTGGGGATCTTTATGGGGAGGGCAACCAAACCTCCCATCTTTACTAATTGAGGGATGGGGAATTTTTGAGAGGCCATGCCCCCCCCCCACTAGGGTGAAGTTTGGGACTAGGGTTGGGAATTATGGGGCAATATATACTTTTTTTTGATGATCTAAAAAACGATAAGTCCCCACGGTCCAATTCTGACATATGTTGGTCAGCTGGCCGAACCGAACGCACCCATGTCTTTGTTTTTACCCTACGATGAAAAATGACAACGTTGACCTTTTGACCTAAGGCAACAGCCCTAACCCCACCCTTTTCGGCCCCTAAAGGTCGTGGCAAAAAAACAAGACCATGCCTCGTCGCCCCGAATCCAACAGTATATGTTTCGTCACTCACAGACCTTCCGTTCTCTTAATTGGTTAGGGTTGCCTCTTCGCTATTTCGCTTAATATCTCGAAAACGATAAGACATTAGGTTCCAATTCTGAAATATGTTGTTCAGCTCGCCAAGGCGCACACATGGATGTCCTTGGTTTCCTCCCACGGCCTTCCTACGAGAAGTTCGGATTTTCAAATTTGACCTCAACTATGGTGTCAGAGTTGTATCCCCTAAGTGCCTTCCGATTAGCTTTTTGGGGATATTTATGGGGGAGGGCAACCAAACCTTCCATCTTTACTAATTGAGGGATGGGGAATCCATTGGAGCCATTTTTTAGAGGCCACGCCCCCCTCCCCCCCCCACTAGGGTGAAGTTTGGGACTAGGGTTGGGGATTATGGGGCAATAGATACTTTTTTTTGATGATCTAAAAAACAATAAGTCCCCACGGTCGAATTCTGACATATGTTGGTCAGCTGGCCGAGCCGAACGCACCCATGTCTTTGTTTTTACCCTACGATGAAAAATGACAATGTTGACCTTTTGACCTAAGGCAACAGCCCTAACCCCACCCTTTTCGGCCCCTAAAGGTCGTGGCAAAAGCACAGCAAGGGGAAGTGTGCGCACCACCTATGTAGACATACTGTGGCGTGACAGCGGAGCAAACAGCACTGCAGACCTTGTAGCAACTCATAATGTAATAACAGCTCATATTGTGTATTACTGACCATGATGCTGACAGAATACTGACCAGTGACCATGTTACTAAACATGATACTGACATTATGACGATGTAACACTTTTCTCAACAAAATGAGCTGTTATTACATTATGAATTACATTGTAATAACTGTTATAACTGTAACTGTTATTACATTGTAATAACAGTGGCTACCTAAGGTTCTTATTGTAACACATTACATTGTTACATTATGCCAAAATCTGGTATTACGTTATGCGCTCATGATTTTATTACATTATGAGCTTTTTACATTATGAGATTTTATTACATTAAGATTATTGCGTATGAGGTGCTACAGACCTCCAGATCCTGGAGTGGATGGCGTCCCAGAGTTGGTATCGGCTAGTCTCATCATCTCAGTTAATAATTGATCGCAGTTACATTCATTTGTAATTTATTTAAATTATTTATTATTAACCTAAATCTGCAAAGTAACTAAAGCTGTCAAGTAATTGTAGTGGAGTAAAAAGTAATGTATTTTCCTCTGAGATGTAGTGGAATAGGAATATAAAGTATAAAAAAAAAATTGGAATAAAAACTGTACTTACTTTCCACCACTGCCCAATTGGGTAAAGGACACGGTCATACACATTTATGTTAACAGTTTTTATTGATGAAATGTGTGAAGTGTTAACAGTGTACTTAAGGTACTTTTATTACATTTACATAAACATTCTGGATACTTGACCTTATAAGTAATTACAATTGGGTAATTACAATGGGTCCATTTGTACACTCAGAGTTATGGGGGTCCTAGTGGACTCATTGTCGTTATACATATTATTGTTGTTATCACTGTTCTAATGCATTGGTGTGATAAGTCACTATAAGGGCTCATTGGGTGCATTAAGCGAATTCTTAAAAAAAAAACATTCGTTTTCATGCAAGACCACATAATGCTTCTGTCTACACCTTCAGGAATGTAAATACTTTACTTAAAACCAATGAACACTTCTGATTTATTATTACAATGTCTGTATCGTGTCCATCAATATGTGATGTTCCAAGTCATTATAAAATGCTTTATAAGTGTAATTATAGTGTTATAAGCAGATTATGCCTTGTTCATATTCCATTATAGACATCGGACGCATAGCAAGTGTGACCCAAGAGTTCAAATGTTCATTATAATAATTTAATCACTGACATTTTCAAAGGAATGGTCTACATTCTTCTGACCCTAAGACCCTGTGTGTCAGAATGTTGATACAGGGGGTTGCAAATTAGCCAATAAGCCATGCAGATGTATCAGAGGAAAAACCCTTGGAAGGCAATATGCTTTTAATGATACAAACTTGTTATGAGAATCATTATTTCACTCATGTTTTCAACAATAACTTACGTATATAACACCATACAACTTCAAGAAAATCCTTTTTTATTGTAAACATTGTGGTCAATTACAGAGTTTGCAGAAAGCGATTGGTGCAAAGTAACTAGTATACAGAATACATGTATAAAAGCTTAGCCTGGGATCCAGCCTGATTCTCTTCTCTACGTTTGTCTTTTTCTCACTTCAGTTGTGAAATTAACAAAACGCTGAGCGTAGCAAGCATGCTGGATCCCAGCCTAATGTAACCTACTGTTATGAACGGCGGGAAGGGAAGGACCCAAATGCAGGCGGAGATAAAATGAAATGATGGATTTAATTACAGCGGTACAAACACGGAATCCAAAGGATGGTCAGGGACAGGCAGGGTCAAAAACCAGAAGGCACGGCAAAGGTACAAAAAAGGGAAATCCAAAATCAAAGCCAGCGAGAACACAGTCCAGGGTCAAAACCAGAAAAGCCGTCCAACAAAAACGAGTAAAGAAAACAGACTGAACGAAAACAAAACTCAGAACACTAACAAAATAAAAAAACAAAACAGAATAAACAAACAAAACAGACTAAATAACAAAATGGACTAATAAACAGACTAGACTGAAAAACGGAAACAGACTCAGAAACTGAACAGACTAAGAAACAATACAGAACGGGTCAGGAACAGGAACAGAAGCGGAAGCAGAATACAGAAACGGAATAACAGATCTTACAGGTAACACAAGTGAAAGGGGAACACTGAAGGAGAAAGACATATCTACCAATGGGAATAAATAATCTGGGCGGGGTAACAGATAGGACACAGGTGCAAACACTAGGGAACAATGATTCAATAATCAAACATGACAAAG
Source organism: Ilyophis sp. 1 JC-2022 (assembly GCA_022702515.1). Taxonomy (NCBI): domain Eukaryota; kingdom Metazoa; phylum Chordata; class Actinopteri; order Anguilliformes; family Synaphobranchidae; genus Ilyophis; species Ilyophis sp. 1 JC-2022. Next base: position 40,896,681 of record CM040400.1, on the reverse strand, counting down.
ACGCGGACCGGAATCACATAGACAACCATGAAGACAAACTGACTTGGGTTGAAAGCAATCAACCACGTGCACAGCCAAGATAGCAAGTAGTCATTAGAAACAGGTGCGAGTAGTTCGCGAATGCAGAGGTAGGTAATTAGGTAAAGTCAAAGGCGGAGTATTAGAACAGCACTGAAATAGGCGAAACGTATTAGTAAAAATCTAAATGTTAAACTAATCTAATCCCCCCCATATAGTGCTGGTTAGGTTGTTTAGTAGTACTATAAACACACCCAAGTTAGTAAGTTAGTAAACATGCAGTGTAGGTTAGTGTTTAAACGATAATTGTTAGTACTATACAAAAGACTATAGAAAGCAGGAAGTAAGCGGAACAGATCGGAAGAAAGCGTGAACCCTCGGAAAATCCCGAAAGACCCCGAATAGTGCACAGACGTCAACACACGAACACGAACTGAATAGGACAGACTACGAACATGAACGAGACTGGGCAGACAAGTGAATGCAACTGAACATAACAGACTAATAAATAAACAAACAAAACAGAATGAAAAATAAACAGACTAAAACAGAACAGAAAACACAGATCATGACACCTACCAACATCAGAATCAACTGTCATATACCAGAATTACATTTTTTAATCAATTATTGTTTTCATGGGAGAAAAAAAGGTTTGGGGAAGGGGCAGAGATGGAGAGCAAATAGAAAAACTTTTTGTTACATCCCAGACAATATAGTCTCATATCACGTCATCGTCATCGTCCTCGTCCGAGCTGTCTTCTTGCCAGTCTCTTTCCTCCTCCATCTCCACCTCCTCTTCTTCTTCCAACAACCTTGGACTTGGCCCAAGAATGGCCTTGTACGCTCTCGCTGCAGTCTGCTGTTGGTGTTTAAGGTCCTCAAACCTTCTCTTCAGCAGACAGATGAAGCCCCTGGAACCCTCCTCTGTCAATCCATTTGGAAAATCTAGAATGTATGAAGAGCGGAATTAAGTTCACACTAAACATTTTCTTTTCTGACAGTACATACAGATCTCAAATACATAGCAATTAAAAAATAAATAAATAAAAAATAAATAAATAATACATGGATACAATATTGAACAAATACTATGATAGCAGTCACCTGAAAATTGCAGAATAAAGCCAGATTGAGATACACTTACTTCTTGTCTGTGTGCTCATTGAAACGGTGTCCATCTGTGTTTGGACCTTTGATAGCGAGTCCTTGAGGAAACCAAGGTGCTGCATCATCTCCTTTACAAGAATTTGCTTTTCCTCTGCCAGCCGTGAAACAAGCATAACTTGGTCAAAGAGCTGCTTCTTGGTGAGAATATCGACACCATCTGTGAAGGAATGACAACATTAATAATGAAAACATTTCATGATTAATTATAAATATACATGCAAAAAGTTACATCTCAAACAAGGTCACAAAGTCTAACAGAGATATATTCAATACCTGCGTTCTGTTCCTGCCAAGGCCATATCATGCTCTGGGCAGCTTTGTTGGACAGTTTCTGCACAACAGAGCTTATGTCCACAGGGCTTGCATCAGCTTGTTGGTTGTACCTCTGGAGCTCATCTAGCAACCTTTTTTTTTCCTGGCCAATTTTCTGGCTAATCTTCTGACGCCTTTTGTTTGCGATCTGTAAAAGAGTAGTATTACAAAAAGCTGTGATGGGATTTTGGGTCTCTGTCAAAGGAATGAATACATTTAATGTATTTATTTATTATTTTAATTTTACGGGCAAAGTAGGTTTTGAATTGTTTTAAATTAAATTGCTGTGTTTTTATTTTTTTTAACAATGAAAGTGTCTAAGCTGAAATGACACCTCACCTACAAAACAATATTAGGTGCTCCCAACTGAGTGTTGCCAACCAAGAATTAGAAAAATGACAAACACCAAACCGAGACTCTACACGCAGAACTCTGCAAATCCACCCTCCACTCCCAACAATGCTTGCAGGGCAGAATTAAGACGATACCCACTCATTATCAAAGCAAAAAAAGAGAGCACTAACTTTTATAACCACCTAAAAGGAAGCAAACCAGACACGCTCCATAACATAGCCCTCAACCATAGTGAAAACCTAAAGGGATGCCCCCCTCAGTCAGCTGGCCCAGGGACTCTACCAGACGGAAAACCAAATGGACTTAACCAGATTATAAGAAAACAAAAAGAAAGCGACCTGACATACTGGAAAGACACCCAAAACCAAAGCAATTTTAGTTCTATGTAGCAATAAAAACTGAATATACATTGGCAGAATACACGAGTACGGTAAACGACCCAAAACTTAGGAAAGCCTTGACTAGGTACAGACTCAGCGAGCACAGCATTGCAATAGAGAAAGGCCACCACAGACAGACCCAAGGGAAGAAAATGTGTTGGAAACAGAGCAACACTTTTTATTCTAACCACCTACCAAGACATCAGAGCACATACTTCAGACAGATTACACACACCCAAAGTGAGTTTGAAAACATTACCAATGACAAAAAAATCCCATACCTACTGGGAGATATACAACAATATCCAAACACAGCAACAAGATTTGTGAACTGTTGCAATAAAGGCAGCTAGCAAATTGACTACAAACCATTGACTACAAAGCATTGATTGACCTACTGCAATTATAAACAGAGCTGCTACCTTTAAACCCATTTAAAAAAAATGTATACTATTGAAATCGTTTTGCGAAATAATAATTGCTGCTATTTGTTCCAAAGCGACTGCAAAGGACTGATGCTATTCAAAAAGCTTTATATACCCTGTATATATAACATGTATACAACGACACAATGTGACATACCTCTGTTTACACAATGCTGTACCCCCTCCAACTGTATATACGTTCCCCATTTTCAACTGTTTTTATTATATTTTGACACTTGCTTATGTTTACTCATGCCCTTTCAATTGAATTGAGTGTTTTCCAAAGACTGTTGTCATTTTCAGCTGGCAAAGAAATACTTCAGTAGACACAGTCCCTTAACGAACACAATCTACATACTGCGAGTATGCAGCTGAATCATTTATGCTTAAAATATACATACTATACATACCATTCTGTCTGTAAATGTAGTGCTTCTTCTGGCAGATGCTCACAAAAAGTGCTTCAATGGAGAGCTGCAAAGCATGGACATCCACAGCATTGGCCGCTGCACTTCCTAAGAAATAATAAATAAATTATCACACACATTGTTGTTTTTCTGATAATAGACTCATTGTCAGCCGTCAGATTGGTCCTAGTGACTCCCTGACCAACCATACCAGCAAGCTCCTTCTGCATAATTGAGGTTGTTTATGCTGAGTTGTTTGCAAAAAACAAAAAAAAGCATGTTGCTGAGTCACTATACTGCACCCGAGATGTTCCTTTTTAACAAAGACAAAGTTTAAAATAAGAATAGGATACATTAAATGTTAATACAAGGTATCTAAAAAATGTTTTTCACCAATTGTAGAGGATAGAGAGAGAGGATTGTTGTCATACCAAGCAACAGCAACCAATGGGCATGGAAGAGGGGCAGGATCATAGTTGCCCCTCATAGAGCAGGATCATAGTTTAATAGTTGAAATGTACTTTCCTGTGCTTTTATCTGGAAGCTGCTAATAAGGTATCAATCAATCAATCACAGGCGACAAAGCATCCGTTTTATATTGCCAAATTAAACATTGTTCAAGGTCATGGGTTCCCAAACCTTTCAGGCCCGACCCCCAAAAATAATCATATTTGAAATGGGGAGTACCCACCCCACCCAGACAAGCACTTGAAATTATAGGCATTACATTTAGTTTGCCTTGGTTACACAGATAAACATTGTGAAAATAGACCAATTAGTAATAAGTGGAGTGACAAATATCACCCTCCCCGCCGGCTTCCCTCCCTCGAACTCGGGCCAATTGTAATATAGGATAGATGCTTGACCCGGTGGATTCAAACCCACAACCTCTGCGGTGCTGGGCAGGCACTTTACCACTGCATCACCAGAGCGCCTACTGTACTGAATCTCAACGTACAAACTTATGACGTACTTACAGTACCCATCACTTCACCATAACATATAGGCTACAGCTACAGTATATGCATTACAGCCAAAGAGTCTGACAGTGTTTGTGTAAAACATTCTTCTTACCGGTCTTGGCCCACTGCTTGACATCAACAACCCACTGTTGTAGCATGTCATCGCTACAATGGAACTGCTCCTGCAACTTCGTCAGGTTCTCTGTTACCTCCAAAGTCTTCTCTAGTGTCTGCAAAATTGCAATACTGAACACTGTCATTTAAAAATGTGTTCATGAAATATTATTTGAAGTTACACATGTAGCTGCTTGAAATAGTTAACCCTTTTTCTATACATTAACATACCTTTTTGTATCTGGAAGACAAAGCAAAGTGTAGGCCATTCTCTTTGCGGAGATTCCAACCCATTGCATGGACAGTAAGCATGTCAGTTCTTACTGTAAAGAACACAAATGCAAATAAGAATGTTGAAAATGTTTTATGTGTAACTTTGCAGGCTAGCATGGGGTTGAATAAGCTTACAGACCTGACTTCGTCATATACTTAGTGGTCAGGGCACATCTGGACAGAAAACTGTTGACCATTTCCACTTCTTCGCCTAAAGTTGTTCCGATACCCTCCTGGTTCCTTGCATTCCACTGGATCTACAGGAAGTATGGAATTGTTTAACAGTGTGGAAACCAGCATGGTCAATATTGATGCATAGCCTGAGGTCACTTGGGTTATGCTTTTGGTCAGTTCAGAGTCAGACCTTTGTTGTGTGGCTAACCGTCATTTATTGTGACAATTAAAATTAGTAATTTAATTAATTTATTAATTTAATTAATTAATTAATTAATTTAGTCATAAAAAAGAGTAAGAAGCATCACCTCGCATTTGGTATTGTGTGCTTTAGCATGCATCACAGACAAGCAATGTTTCTGTTTCTGAAGGGGTTGAAGATGACTCAGTTTCTCCGACACCTTCTCCAGGTATGGCACATATCGGCAGGTCACATCCATGGCCAAGAATGTAGCACTCTGGAACTCTTTTTGGAGAAACATTGGATAGGCGAAGATTTCTCCTCTATACATATTGAGACCTTTTGGGGGAAAGAATAATTATTAGGGAGCATATTACACAATGAAGGGGCTTCAGATAATCATCTACGATTTATTTCAATTGAACTCATCTAGACTACATAAATACTAATACCAACCTTTGAGAAGGATTCCATGCCTACAAACAGCAATTTCAACACCTTCTTCATCCAACTTGTTGGCCTGCTTCGATGACTCTCTTGCGGCTCTCCAATGAGAATCTCCACACATGGCTTTCCCTGCAGTCTACCAAAGTACATAGTTGGAAAATATTAGTAGTTGATTCAAGACAATAGATAGCAGGGCCATCTACAAAACTATTATAGTCAAGACTATTTATTAGCTGTTTAAAACTTACACTCTTTACAACATCTCGGACCTCCGCAACAAAAGTGGACACGTCAGAGTCTTTTACTAAAAACAGTCCATCAAAAAACCCTGGATCGTCACTCCTACAAGAATAGGGTTATACACACACACACACACACACACACACACACAATATTAAACAGCTTAGTATCAGCTTATAAAAAAAATACAATATTATTACGATAATGTAATAATAAAAATAATGTTAATAGGAAGGACATAACGGGAAACTCACTGGTTTGTTTTCTTGAACCTGTACAGTTTTCTGTTCCCATCAACAGAAACAGCCACCATTTCAGGGCTACAGGCCGGACAGACAAAGACTTCCTTTCCCAGAAGCTGGTTCTCTACAGAGTTGCAGTATGTGTACTGCAGAAAGCTCCTCTGAAAAGAATCTGCATTCACTTTGCCAGTCTGAAAGAAATACATAATATAATTAAATAAATATCTGTACAACTGTCCAACGACATGATCAAACTAATTACTCACTCTTCCAAACTGCTTTGTTCTCTGGTCCAACATTGCTGTGAAGGCTTGTCTCGACATTCCTGGAGCTGATGTCTTCATAGCGTCAAAGGAATGGAAGATGTCCTTGTGGAACAGGGTCTGTGCGTGCATGGTTGCAGGCCAGTAGCCACTTCTTATAAAGTCCCTGACTTCTGGAGACCACTGTGTACTGCACTGGTTGCATGATAGCACCGGAACATGAAGATCATAACGGCCTGAGAGTACATGAGAGACAAAAGTAACAGGGCACTAAAGTTATGTTATGTCTTTTAAACACATACCTATCCATAGCGCGCGCGTGCGTGTGTGTGTCTAGATAGACATAAATTCCTACCATTTATGCAAACCAGTATGATGGATCTACCGACAGAGACTGCAACATTAAATGTGTCACAGGTGCATATATTTGCCGGAATGGTTATTGGCAGCAAACAATCTGAAAGGACAAAGGGGACAATCTGGATGAAATGTTTGGTTTGAGTGAAGGTACATGGATAACAGGTTTTAATAGGAGACAATGTTGTATGTTTATTGAAAAAGAGACACAAACCTTGTTCACAAATGGTGTATTTACCATCGTTGAGTTTCACTGACTCCGTTGGGGGAATGTATTTATAAAATCCGAAAATTGTGGTTTGCCTATTGTGTAGAGTGTGATGTTCATGAAACAAACGGTCACACTCCACACAATACCACTCTGACGGCATACACTCCCCACAACGGATGACAGCTTCTCTCAAACGACAGTGTTGACACACCATCTTCACAATCTTCTCTGCAGACAACAAGCAGTCCACATTGTGTTGTCTTGCCTGTTGCCAAGAGAAGTGTGCATCTTTTTGTCTCTGGGTCCAACAGGACAACGTTGGCTGCTCCACACCATCCTGAACATTAATGCACGCCGAGTCCTGTATAAGCTCCTCGAGCCTCTGCAAATTAAAATCTTTAGGGAGAGAAATGGAAAAACACAAACATACCTTAATTTGCAACACCACTGCCACAGCCTTCTTTTGAGGAGTGTATTTTAAGTAGTTTTTATACTTACCAGGTTCTTGGTGGCCGAGACATGGTGATGAGACAGATGCAGTGGATGTAGATGTAACAACTGTTTGGAAGTAAAAAAATAGAAAACCACATTAGACCAAATATTTTCAAACTCTTAGACAGCATAAATATCACAACAATAACACTATCAAAAGATTACCCTACACCTAATCAAACACCACTCTCCATGAATTAAGTCCTTGCCCAACCCAACGCCATTAGTTTTATGAGATGGAGACTAACCATTAGATGAAGTCCTTTTCCTTGGTTTTTTCCCTGTGTTAACACGAATGCCATTTGCGTCCCTCTTCAACCAGGTCACTTTAGGGCATGCGACTTCAGGCTTCTTTGTTGTCACTGCCGCTGCCGCTGCACATTTGTTCTAGATGGACACATGTCATGAAATATAGAGAAATAGGCATCAACTAACAGGAGTTAAATTAATTACACATTTATGTACGAGAATGTAACTTACCGCCTTAATAAGTGCATTCCCGACCAGAGCAAGAGCTTCCAATCTGGCCTTACTCGACAATGACTCTGACTTTTTGCGTGTTGACATTTTACTGAAACAATAAAAAAGGTGTAAGTTATTAGTTATTACATACCAAACTGAAGCATTACTTCACAGTAACTCCCCCTCCCCTTTCTTAGTCCACTTCCGAAAAACATTACAGCAGAATCTATCAGTACTACGGCTTCATAGCTATGTAGGTATTTGGCATACAAATTGATTTTTTTTATCGCACAGCCCAAAAATAAAATAAAAGTGTTAAACTGAATGGCAATTAAAATTTTACCGATCATTTTATGATGGATGTTTTAAGTAGTAGGCTGAAGGTCTCACGACCAAAACGTTACTCAAATAAATTGTTCTCTTTAACCAACCCAAAATCATACATGTCCATATTGTACCCTGAGATAAATACGTTGAATTTTAAGACAGCTCTCTGCTAGTTAATGGCAACAGCAGATAGGCCTTTGGGGATCGGTTGGCCATGTGTACATTCTCTAACATTAGTACTGTCTATAGTTTGGGCAGCCATTAAGATTAAGATAATTCAGTGATGTTGCTAGGTTTTCAATATAATCGATAAGGATGGCGGATGGGTGTCTTCGAGTCTAATTAAAAGCAAAATGTATGTTTTTACAAATTGCAGTGTTTAATTCCTTTTTTATTCATCTTATATAGGCTACTCATATTGAAAATAGCCGACCTACAAACTCACACGGGTTGTAAGCTATTCTCCAACATGTAACACATTTAACATATTAAAAACTCCTTACACAGATTAATGAACTGATGTAACATAAGCTTCTTCTATGAATTGAGTACAAAGGACCCCAATTGAAATAAGCCATAGTGCTTTCTTGGTGTAGATCCTCTTAGCAGACCTTGTATTTTAAACTGTACTACTGTCTTGTGCTTTTTTGTATGCAAATTGCTAATTAAGTATTCAATCAATCAATCAAAGCTAAACTAAACTAAATACATCACTACTCGACATTATATAAATGTCCATATTTTACCCTGTGTGTGATAAAGTTCAATTTGAGACAAAGCTAATAGTGCTAATTATTAGCACTATTAGCATAACAGCATTACTACAAACCAATAAACCCACAGGGCCTCCACATCCAAAGTTACATCATCTTAAATCATTCAGTCCAGTGAAAACGCTACCCTGCATGTAAAGGTGTAACTGTAATCCATTTTTTTTAACCCTGTTCTATAATTTATTTATCCAATTCTATCAAAAATGTACTCACCAAATACGTGAAAGATGACATTTTACTTCGTGCTTTGCTGTGTTACGTCCGATCACGTGACTTCCCACGTTGCCATAGCAACCATAAAAATTAAATAACTGAGCGAAAGTCCAAATTAACTAGAGTGAGAATTATACCATACATACAATGCCCATACGCAAGAAAATATTGTTGTAAATGTTAATAAAATGTATATGAGCGTCGAATCATTTCATTTTTTATTATTATTTATATTATTTTCACAGAGAGGAAGTGACGTGACTGGCTGTTTTGAAGTTCGGTTGAAAAGAGTATATATGCACGGAAAGCGACTCGTATAGATTTCAATGGGGGAAATTTTAGTGTCATATGCACGGATATATGGCCCTACTAGTACAATATGCACGGAAAGGCGGTGGCGCATTCCGTGCATATTGTACTAGTTGGGGTGCGACCGGGTTGCTTTGTGACAGTTCTCTGTAAAAAGCACAAGACAAATAAAATTGAATTGAATTGAAGCGATGACTTCCTGAAACATGGACACATTTGTTTGCCTTTTAAAAGCCTGGAGCATGAACACAGTCTTGTTCTGGAGGAATGCTCTAAACTGGTGAAATTGGCCCTGTGACTGTTTGCTCTGCCCCCTCTCCAGGATTGGTGGAGTCAGGCTCTGATGGTGTTGGAAAGGCTTCCTCATTAGTCAGAGAGACCAGCTCTCACGTTTGGGAGAGCAGTGAATCGGAAGCTGCCCATAGAGAAAACCAGAGGGCCCAGCGCAGTCTGGAATCTGAGCCCATCACCCATCATGAGAGGCCTGGTCAGCTAAGAACTCTGCTTCCACAGTGGACCCCTGACCCAGAGATTGAGGACCCATCTTGTTCTTTTTCTGCAGAAACAGACATGGAGAGCCGACAAGTTCACTCGGAGCTGCAGTCTGTCCCCGTCACGGTGGAAGGCGATGAGCTTTCTGCTCTGTCTTCTCTTCAGTGGGATTCTGAACTTGTGCAGATGGACTTTGTGCCTGATGAAGAGGAGGCCGGAATGTTTGCAGCTTGGAACGAAGGCGCCATTTCAGAAAGAGTTCATACCAAACACAGACGTTACAGAGAGGTACAGGACAAAGAAGAGGTGCAGCCAGAAAATGTCACTAACCCTCGTGCTTCATTTACCCAAAGGGTAGAGAGAGAGAACACAGCAGAGTCGAAATACGTTGGCCTGAGTGTGACTGGATGTGCACCATTTAAATGTTTAACTGCCTCAAAAAACTACAGCATGCAATACAGAAACGGTAGAAGAGTGAAACGATTCTCTTTTCCTACATTTCAAAATAGCTTTGGTGGTTTTAAAGACAATGAATTCCAACAGAGCACTTTCACTGGAGAGAGACCATTCACCTGCATGCAGTGTGGAAGGAGCTTTGCTAGATCACATGATCTCAAGGGACACGAGTGGGTCCACACTGGGGAGAAACCATTTGCCTGTACACAGTGCGACAAGTGCTTTTCTTACCATCACCAGCTGAAAATGCATCAGAGGATCCACACTCGGGAGAAACCTTTTGCTTGTACACAGTGTGGGAAGCGCTTCACTCAGTCGAGCCACATTAAAACGCATCAGGCTGTACACACAGGAGAGAGACCGTTCAGTTGTTCACAGTGTGGGAAGCGCTTCACTCAGTCGAGCCACATTAAAACGCATCAGGCTGTACACACAGGAGAGAGACCGTTCTGTTGTTCACAGTGTGGGAAGAGCTTCTCAATCTTAGGCAATCTTCTGAGGCACCAAAATGTTCATGCAAGAAAATAAACATTTCAGGCTTTTCTTTTCTTCTTTTACATGTGAATGATCTTTTGGGCTGAAGTGGCCAACCCAGGTCCTGGACAGCAGCAGGGCTTTGTGAGTTAACCGTGTAATCAACTGCTTTACTTGATCCGTTAAGCCCGACTTGAGTGGCTTCTCAGGAGCTGGGCTGACCACCTCTGCTCTTGGGTAATACGCAGCTAGAATAATGCAGGATTGTATAAATCCTCATCCATACAGTTGAAGATAATGATGCACAAATACAAGGTAACACCTGCAAATAATTAATTCACAAATATGAGTTAGCTGAACAGCAGTTGGAAATATTACTTGGTCATGGTCATGGTAAGGAAGGACGGACGACCAACTGAAAAGGAACACAACTCGAGCTCATAAGATACCAGCGGTGCTCGTGGATAGTTGGACAATATTAGTTCTGTAGGCTATACATACACTGCTCAAAGAAATTAAGGGAACACTTAATCAACACAGTATAACACCAAGTCAATTAAACTTCTGGGATATCGATCTGTCCAGTTAGGAAGCCTAAACAATTGTTAATCAATTTCACCTGGTTTGGTGAAATGAAAGTGACAACAGATGGACAGGAGAGGCAACAGCAAGACAACCCCCAAAAAGTAAATGGTTTTGCAGGTGGTGGCCACATACCATTTCTCTCTCCTTATCCTTCCTGACTGATTTTTCTCTAGTTTTGCATTTTGCTTGTGCCCTTGTCACTACTGGTAGTATGAGGCGGTACCTGCAGCCCATTCAGGTTGCACAGTCCAGCTCCTCCAGGATGGCACATCCATACGTGCCGTCGCAAGAAGGTTTGCTGTGTCTCCCAGCACAGTTTCAAGAGCGTGGAGGAGATACTGGGAGACGGGCCATTACACGAGGAGAGCTGGACAGGGCCGTAGAAGGGCAACAACCCAGCGGCAGGACCGGTATCTGCTCCTTTGTGCAAAAAGGAATAGGAGGAGCACTGCCAGAGCCCTACAAAATGACCTCCAGCGGGCTACTCATTTGCATGTTTCTGACCAAACTGTCAGAAACAGATTCCATGAGGGTGGCATGAGGGCCCGGTGTCCTGTAGTGGGACCTGCGCTCACAGCCCAGCACCGTGCAGCTTGATTGGCATTTGCCAGAGAACACCAGAATTGGCAGGTTCGCCATTGGCGCCCCGTTCTCTTCACAGATGAGAGCAGGTTCACACTGAGCACATGTGACAGACGTGAAAGAGTCTGGAGACACCGTGGCGAATGTTATGCTGCCTGCTACATCATCCAGCATGACCGGTTTGGTTTAATTGACTTGGTGTTATACTGTGATGATTAAGTGTTTCCTTAATTTTTTTGAGCAGTATATATAGGCCTAAGTGAGAAATGTTAGTCGCCGATGAGGTTAGATTATTTCCACATATAGAAACAAAAATTACTAAATAATGCACCATCTGTTAAAACAATAAATACAACAAATACTGAGTCGGTGAACTCGCATATAAATACCATGTATATCGCACTCTTCCCAACATTTCTAAATGTCTCCTGACATTTTACACCTTCATAAATTAGCACTTTCAATCTATCAATGCTCTCCAAGGTTAGCCTATACTCAAGGACAGAATACTTCAGCTTTAAAGTGTGAGATTCCTTTTTCAAGTTCTGCAAAAGTGAGAACCATTACGTGAACTACACAAAGTAAACATATCATCATCTGACCTACAGCTTCAAACACAGTTTACACCAACATATACATAATAGTGTGACGTGATATATTTATTTGGTAGACATTATTCAGGCCAAGACAAGGTACAGTCAAAAGTTAAATATTCCCCAAATACACTACACACAGTGGTACAACAGTCTATCATTTCCCATGGCCTTCAAAGTATTTAAGGAGCTTTGGGGCTTGACAGGTGTGGCTTTAAACATATTTTAAAGCCACAAAAAGTTGGGGGGGGGGACATGAATAAAGAGTAATTTACAAGTTAAGTATTGAGAGGAACATGTTGCTTAGATGGGGGTAATTAGCTATGTTAGCTGGATAATGCTTTGTTGTGAAAACACAGGGTGAGCTGTGAAGTGACAATGTTCACATGGGGAAAAAACATGCATGCACACTATGTGGACAGAAGTTAAATAGTCTTAACAGACATTACACTATGTGGACAAAAGTTCAATAGTCTTAACAGACATTACACGATGTGGACAGGAAACATAAAATCTTATTTCTCTTTCTCAGTGCCAGCCGTCCCTATAGCCTTTCAGAGTCTGTGTCCTTCTGCTTCTCTGTACAGTGCCAGCCGTCCCTATAGCCTTCCAGAGTCTGTCGCTCTGCTTCTCTGTACAGTGCCAGCCGTCCCTATAGCCTTTCAGAGTCTGTCGCTCTGCTTCTCTGTATAGTGCCAGCCGTCCCTATAGCCTTCCAGAGTCTGTCGCTCTGCTTCTCTGTACAGTGCCAGCCGTCCCTATAGCCTTCCAGAGTCTGTGTTGTTCTGCTTCTCTGTACAGTGTCTTTGTGAAAGTTCGCTATACAAATAAAATGTCATTAGAATTTTATTGAATTTCAAGATTTGCCAATGGGGTAAGATAATTTCACCTGTCAAGCAAAAAGTAATTTAAAACAAGCTAATATTTTCTACTTGAGAAAGAAAAAAAAGATTTTAAGTGTCATTACAAGAAAATAACACTTAAGCCAGACATTTTTGGCAGTGCACAGGAGAGAAATTGAACAGATGCATGTTTTGCTGATTCAGGTAATCTGAATCATCAGAGGGTTCACATTGGAGAGAGACCATTCAGATGTACAGTGGAGCGAGACCATGCAGATATACATCTCGTACAAAGTCTACCTCAATACAGAACCTTTTAAAAGCACAAGCAGAGAGACCAAACACCTGTGTTTCGTGTAAGATAACTTTTTTCAGCAAAGATAAATCAAAGGAGGGAGTAATCTATAGTATGTTTATCATCCATTATATTGTACACATGTAGACCATGGTTTATTTTATTAGATTTTTTGTAAAAAATAAATAAATAAATATATACAGTCAAGCCGGAAAGTCTGCACACCCCTTTCACCTTCTCCACGTTTTATTACATTACAGACATATTCTACAATAGATTGAGTTCATTTTTTGTCTCAAAATTCTACACAAAATTGCCTATAATGACAAAGTAAAAACATGTTTTTAGAAATTTTTGCAAATGTATTAAAAATCAAAAACTTACATTTTTCATTTACATAAGTATTCATACCCTTTGCTTTAACATATTTTTAAAGTATCGTATTTAATATTTGGTCGCATATCCTTTGCATGCTGTTACTTCCTGAAGTTTGTGACCAATCAACATCAAAAGACTCTCGATATTTTATTTTCAGGTACTGTTACAAGCGATACTATAACCTCTCTGCATTTGAACTGATCTCTATGAGAATTGGGGGGTGAGACTAGATTCAGCTGTAAATTACGCTGGTACAGTATGGAACACATGACTGGCGAAATGGCTGTACGTCATCAAGGGTCTAAGGTATCAAACGAGTCCCAAACCGTCACTCTGCGGCCAGATATGAAGTAGATGTGGATAGATCCCTTTAAGGGTTGTTTCTCCTGACTTTTTTCCATATAGAGTTCTATAAGAAAATTAGGAGAAATAACCCTTGCAGTGATCCATCCGCATCTACTCCATATCTGCCAACAGAGTGATGGTTTGGGGCTCGTTCGATAGCTCAGACCTTTGATGACTTACAGCCCTTTAGCCAGCCATGTTTTCCATACTGTATCAGTGTAATTTACAGCTGAATCTAGTCTCACCCCCCAATTCCCATAGAGATCCATTCAAATGCAGAGAGGTTATAGTATCGCTTGTAACAGTACCTGGAAATAAGATATTGAGAGTCTTTTGATGTTTATGGGTCACAAACTTCAGGAAGTAACAGCATGCAAAGGATATGCGACCAAATATTAAATATGATACTTTAAAAATACATTAAAGCAAAGGGTATGAATACTTATGTAGATGAGAGATTTCAGTTTTCGATTTTTAATACATTTGCAAAAATTTTCACTTGTCATTATGGGCCATTTTGTGTAGAATTTTGAGACAAAAAATGAACTCAATCTATTGTAGAATATGTCTGTAATGTAATAAAATGTAGAGAAGGTGAAAGGGGTGTGCAGACTTTCCAACTTGACTGTAAATATATATATATATATAAATAGCCACAATGGTCTGAAATGTAATTTAAAACTAATGGTTCCCGATCCTCATTGCATTTTCCGATCAAAACATCTCAAGAAATGTGTTTCTCAGTGCAGAATAAATGGTTTCTAAAACGAAGATGGTCAAAACATGCTTAATATGCACCTTTGCAGTGTGCGTGTGAGAGAGTGTGAGTGTAGTATAATGGTTAAGGAACTGGCCTTGTAACCAAAGGTTTGCAGGTTCGATTCCCAGGTA
The DNA here is from genome assembly GCA_022702515.1 of Ilyophis sp. 1 JC-2022. Lineage (NCBI taxonomy): Eukaryota > Metazoa > Chordata > Actinopteri > Anguilliformes > Synaphobranchidae > Ilyophis > Ilyophis sp. 1 JC-2022. The sequence goes on along the minus strand of CM040400.1, from coordinate 40,881,642 downwards.
GGACACTGCCGTTATACCCTTGAGCAAGGTACTTAACCTGCATCGCTTCAGTATATATCCAGCTGTATACAGACGTGCTCAAATGTGTTGGTACCCCTGGTAAAGATGAGTAAAAAGGGTTATAAAAAATTCACTGTTTGGTGAATTTGCTTAATCTCACACTGAAAAAATGAGAAAAATCCAACCTTTAATTGACGTTCATTTATTTTGAGAAATAAAAATCCATCATGAAGAAATAATTATTTTTTTAACAAAACCATGTTGGCCACAATTATTGGCACATTTATATATAAAATAAAGTATTCATTTTTTATATTTGGTCACATATCCTTTGCATGCCATGACTTCCTGATGTCTGTGACCCAACAACATCAAAAGACTCTTGATATCTTATTTTCTGGTACAAGTGATACTAAATGTCTCTGCATTTGAATGGATCTCTATGGGAATTGGGAAGTGGGACTAGATTTAGCTGTAAATTATGCTGGAACAGTATGGAATACATGGTTGGCTAAATGGCTCTAAGTCATCAAGGGTCTGACGTATCAAACAAGCCTCAAACTATCACTCTGCTGCCAGATATGCAGTAGATATGGATGGATCACTTTAAGGGTTGTTTCTCTTGACAAATTTTTCTATTGAACTCTATGGAAAAATAGGTCACGTTGCGCTGTAATGGCGACATGTAGTCCAGTTGTCGCTCATGTTCATTAATTTGAATAATTCATACATTAAGTAACATGTCATCAAAGTAGCTGCAAACCAGTTAGGTAGACAAAAGCTTCTCAGACCGTCAATGGTGGATTTATCAATTTTGGGGCCGCCAAAACACCTCCTGACAGCATGCTGATAAAGCTGTTCACTTAAAGGAAAATTCTGCCAGTGTGGCTTCTAAGCCCCCTCCCCCCTCCTATCATTTACCTGTGGAAAGGCTTTTTCCCTTGTGCAAATGGTGACAGTAATATCAAATGTTTTATGTTATGTTAATTTATCTTAGAAAGTGCATAATTAGTAGTTATGTTCAATGATAGCCTATATTTGCCAATATTCAGTCATTCAGACAATGCTTCTGGGCGAACCCTACAGTAGCCCTATCTCTAATATGTCATAACAAAATCACGCTTAATAGATTTGATGGTGGTCTTTGTAATTAATATGGAGTCAATGTGTGTGGATTATGACAGCCATTCATCTGTTTTAGAGAATGAGTACTTTGTATTTATTTTTCAATGATATAGTTACCAATACTCAAGGTATATATACGCTATTTGTTGGAAAAATTGGGTCAGGGTTGAGTGCGATACCCCAAAAACATCCAGTAAGTGGCAGTTCTGAGAGCAGAAACAACCTTGTTAATGATAGGTCAGAGGAGAATGGTCAGACACATTCAAGCTAACAGAAAGGCCAAAAAATAAAAATGAACAACAGTGGTGAGCAGAGTATTATCACTGTATTATCAGAGTATTATCACTGAATGCATGTGTTGAACCCTGAAAGGGATGGGCTGCAGCAACAGAAGATTAGATAATACTAGGTAGGTATTCCTAATACAGTTGATACTGAGTGTAAATTGTAAGGAGTTCAGCATTTATCATTAGATTTCATCATTATTTCACACATGCGATCATCATTACTTCCTAAGTACTTGGCTGACTTGTGTCCCTCTAAGTAAAGTCATGGCATGATACTAATTTGTAAATGATTACTTAATGTAGATTGATAGGAGGCAAGCATTTGTTAACCATGAGTTCATCATTACTTAATTATGAGTTCAATGAATTGTGACCCTTCAAGTAAAGTCACACACGATTCTTCATATAGTAATGATTACCCCATGATCACATCACTATTACTTAATAAATAGCTCAATGATTTCTGCACCCTTGAAAACCTAATATTAAAATAAACCAGTCAAAAGTCATCCAAATAGAACGTCAATGTTTTACTAATTATACATGTGAAACACAATTTATTAAGACATTCAAAAGGACCTCACTCCCATTTCCTCTCAGTCGCCATATCTGATTTTTATAAACCCCCTTAGCCCTCTCTATATTTTGTGTGTCCCCCACTGTTAGGATCAATAAAGCTCCTGCTGTGGTTAACAATGAAATGTGTGTATCCGGCAGTGGCAACGCCACTGATCACTTATTATTGTGGTCCCCCGACGAACGTGTCTTCAAAATTTGGGAGCAGTCTTCACCAGTCTCAGAACTGGCCATTTCCTCTGATACCTCAAAATCCCAAAAATCTATTTCCGCCTCCTCCATGTCCTGCCATATCTCCCACGACCCTACTGTTAAAAGAAGATCATTTACAAATCAAAACTAGAATGGCACTCAGAGAGATAGACACCAAAAAAAGTGGGCAATACACTGAAATCTATGATATTGAACGGACTTAACTGCTTGCTTCTATTGTCGAAGTTACAGCAACCAATATGGCTTCCAGTGCACTGCACCTCTCAATTTCCGCTTGGGCTATAATTTAGAAACCCCTGCCTTTTTCTACCAAAACTAAAAGGTTAACAGTCATATATTAAAACCAGGTATATCCACAATACATATAAGAATAATAATCAATGCGTGATTATACTTGACACAATACAAAGCTAGTTGTTGTTTTACTCATCGGAGATTACTCTGGTTGGTCTTCTTGAACACGTGATGATGACTAGCTGACAGATCAGTATGAAAAGGTTGAACTACATGTAGGTGTATTACGACATCACGTAAAGTAGTTGAATCTAATTCAGCTCAAATTTTTTTTTTGTCCGAGATCACTAAAATTAAGTTAAGGAGTTTTCTTGCACACTGAATATGCACGCACAGATCAGAGGAGAAGGATCACATCTATCACCAGAGACCGTTTTAACACACACACACACACACACACATATATATATTTCTGGTGGCAACTGAAGGATATCTAAGTTAGGCTACTGTACATGCTCCTCGCAAAATCAAATTATTTCAATAAGTTCAGTCCTGAGCTCACATGACAGGGTAACGTTAGATACATACAAATTTTACTCCGAAAAGGACATTTCTAAGGAAATTATGTAATTTAACATTTGCCTAACTAGCTACTGTTACAGTTAGCAGCAATATAATCATTGTGTGTTCTAATACTAATGCCACTGAACAAGCCTAAATAAATGGCCTCATAGCAGCTAGCTTGCTAGCTATTTGTGTCTGAGATTGATTCGCTGCTACGTCAATTTTTTTTTCTTCAAACATAGCCAACATTGAACGCATTTACAATGAGCTAACTAGCTACATAAACTACTTACCGGAATTTAAGTAACATTCATGTAGTTTCAAATGGTTAAAAGCATTCGGTTTTGTCTAGGATCTTCTGCAGCGCATTCACATTTGCAAGATGGATTCATACCATAGACAGTCTGTCGAAAATAGATCCATACCACAGAGTTCTGTCAAAGATTTTAGATATATGACAAGATACAAAAATGACGCTTTTCCCCATTGGATGTTTTGTCCTTACAAGATAATAAAGTGATCAGGCATCCGCAGTAGTGTTTTCAGTTCGTTTAGCAACTAAAGTTACATAACGCAGTGATTTTCAACTAGTGTGCCGTGAGAGATCGTCAGGTGTGCCGTGGGAAATTATCTTATCCTATTAACTTCACTTAATTAGTAACACTTTTGGTTGGTGGTGTGACTCAGGATTTTTTTAATGTAAAAAATGTGCCTTGGCTCAAAAAAGGTTGAAAAACACTGACATAACGTATGCTTAGAATGAGGCGTATCTGCCGGGCGCTAGCCGGTTTTAAAGTTGGTTTTCATAACGGGTTGGAAGTAGTAGTACTGGGTCCGAGTAGGGTATAGCTGCAGCCTGCAGACTCCAAGAAACGCCCCTCACTCCAAGAAACGCCCCCAACCAACTACGGTGGCCTTGGGGGATCCTGTTGGTTCGCTGCTGTTAATCCGCAGCAAAATTATGCACACTAATATAAATGGGTATATGATGAAAGTATTTAAATGTATGTAAACCAGCTAAACAGTCCGTTCTATCCATATCCATTATATCCATTGTTACCACTCATATTTCTGTCATGAGCCAAATGAATTACGTTAGAGTGCTATATATTTTTACAATACAAGCTAGTGAAAATTAACATGGCCGGGGAGTCTATTGAAGAAGTCAGTAGTTTGTATTGAAATTATCTGTTATAGCTCGCTAAAAGTATGGATTACGGCGAACCGTTCATAGCCTGCCCCAGCCGGCTGATATTTGTGGAGAGGTGAAGTGCCAGAATAGATAAACTTTCAGAATTACTCGATTGCTTTCGGCCGCTTAAGCGGCCCACAGCGTTCACTTTTTTCAATCGAATAATATGGTGCTGTGTCTGAAGATATTCATATCGAAAGCAATTTATTACATTGTTATTTCGTTGTATTGAAGACAAAAGTAGAATATTTTATGAATGAAACTCATTCGTTAATGCAATTTAGAACTGTTCAATGAACCTATGTGTAACCTAATTGTAATTTTGAATTGTTATTTTGTATTTCTGAATCATTACTGTTTAATCATTGGGCAGGTTATCATTCGAGCAAGCTTGTTACCACCAGCTGTGCCAGCCGTTTCATTTTGTTCATTATTAAACCCTCCAGAATAAAACAGAACAACCCCTCTTTTTTAAATGTCCACTCTGAGATTCTTTAGTGCAACAGTAGCATTTTAATGGGCTGTATTGCCCTATTGGAATAGGAAAACGACTTCCAGCATAATACATTTTATAGCCTTTTCTTAAACTTGAAAAAAATAAAAAAAATGCACATATTGACAGACATGATTGTTCACGTCAATTTGTTGGCCTAACTAATGGGCAGGTTGGAGTTACATATACAGCTCTGGGAAAAAATTAAGAGACCACTGCAAAATTATCAGTTGTCTCGTTATTTCGGTTCCGTACTCTAGCACTTTGAGTTTGAAAGGATACAATGACAATGAGGTTGAAGTGCAGACTGTCAGCTGTAATTTGAGGGTATTTCCATCCATATCGGATGAACGGTTTAGAAATTATAAAACCTTTTCTAGGTGGCATCCTATGACAGTGCCATGTTTAAAGTCATTAAGCTCTTCAGTACGACCCATTCTAATGCCAATGTTTATCTATGGCGATTTCATGGCTATGTGCTTGATTTTATGTACCTCTTAGCAGTGGGGAAGCTGAAACACCTGAACTCAATACTTAGTAGGGGTGTGTCCACATACTTTTGGCCATATAGTATACACTGCTTAAAGAAATTAAGGGAACACTTAATCAACTCCTCGTGTAATATCTCCTCCACGCTCTTGAGACTGGGAGCTGGGAGACAATAGGTAACCTAATTCTCGGGGTTAATAGTAAATAGTAGATGTCACTGTACTGTTTTAAGGCTGATCGTGAAAAACGAATAGCCCAACTAAAATGTTCCGTGAAACAAATATATATATATATATATTTCTTATTTAGTCCTAAAACCGTCATTAAATAACGTTATTTACACAATGAGAAATTTGCAGAATGGGTGTAGCTAACGTTAATCTAAAATGTAGGCTATTGCCTGGTGGATTATAAATTAATAATTTTAATTGAAAATCTTACTCTTAGTTTAACTAACCAGGAATGTCATTATTGTAGTGTAGTTGGCCTATAGCACATCATGAAAAGTAAAGCTATTTCTGATTATTTGCGCCATGCTTCTATCAATAATACAAATGGGCATTCTGATAAGGTCTGGGGTAATTTAGGGTACCCCTCTCCGCAGGGAAGAACAAGTTGTGATTGGCAGACGGTGTCTGACTGATAGCACAACATTCTTTAGTTTGACACATCACTTTAATAGCTAGTTTCAGCACTGGATTAGACGTGTTTCTGAACAAACTTTGTATTTCATAAAAGTATAAGTGGCATTGCTGAAAATGAACGAATAGGCTGGTAACGGCATACTTTATGTAGTCTAATGACCTCAGTCGACTGAGCCAGATTTCGCTCATTACGCCGCTTACAAAAATACACAATTCCACACAGATAGGCCTACAGCATGACATCATTTAACATTAACGTTGCCCTGCATTGCTCTCTGACAATAAGCAGCTGAAGTAACTACGTCAGTTAGTTCCCTTCTGGAACTGAATGTGCTATACCTAGCTAGTTACATGGATGATCACTTGCTAGATAAACTAAAGAGAGTCAGCAAACTAACTTACGTCAACACACGTTAACACGTTGCTATGATAACGTAGGCTAAATTCCCTCGTTTTTTTTTTGTTTTTTTGACGTTCAACTACGTTCACATTGCTAATTAGCTGAAGGGGCGTTTCTTGTAGTGAGGGGCGTTTCTTGGAGTCTGCAGCTGCAGCTATGTATACTTGCTGGGTCCTGACAACATAGGCATATACCATACCCATTGTTTTTCATTAAAACAAGTGAGCAAATGGAACGTGGTTCTTATTTATAATCAAACAAGTCATCAACCTGGCGCTAGTGTATGCGCTACGTCAGTTCTTACTTCCTGCTTTTGTGTTCATGTAAAAAAACCGTAAGTGCAACAACACAACAAAGTCCCATCCCCCCTATAATCTAAAAAGAAAAGGGAAACTTTTAATTTCGTCTGTCTGATAATGACCCGTTTAGCGAACTGTTTTGTAAAAACTCCATTGACTTCCATTCATTCAACGAGCGCCTGTTATCTCTCTAATAGATTCTATTAGTTTTCATGGAAGTTCGAACTACCGTACATTACGGTTGTGGTCCTTGTATACGGAAAGCTAAAGGCGACAAAAGTCACAAACGGGTTATCTGGATTGTAAAAAATAAAAACGCTTTTAATATATTTCCTTAGCCTCCAATCAGTCGATAAAATAAAATTAAAAAAAAAATTATTAAAATTTATTTTACTCTTCAATTTATCATTTACTTCCTATTTTTATTTTTCCTATTTTCACAGTCCTAGCATGCATGTAATTGTAGGCTACATTAATAATTATTGTACCCGTTACCTAATCAGAGTCATATGTTGAGTGAGTCATATATTGACCAACCAGAGTCTTTTGTTGGCTGTACGATAAGTAAAACATCAATACTATATATTTGTTATTGTGTCAAGTAAAATCACGGATTGATTATTCTGTATTATGGTATAACTCGGTTGAAAATATGACTAAAGCACCATAGTTTTAGTAGAAACATATTAGAAGTAGGAGTAGGGTTCACCCAACAGTTTATTAGTCTGAATTATTGAATATTGCAAATAGGCAAATAATCTGAATTTCTGTTATTTTAAAAGTCTACCTAACGGGTTTGCAGCTACTTTGATGACATGTTACTTCATGTATGACTTAACTGGGAGTTAATGTTCATTAATTGATGATGCATTAAGTGTACAGTAATCACATGAATTAATAATGCTGTAATATTCTTGGTAAAGAATGGAAGGACACCGGACTCAAGGTAAACGTGACTTTACTGGTTGAATACTTGGTACGGAACCCCGTAAGGGACAAACAGTGCACATGACACAGAATAGCTAGATTAGGCAATCTACTACACTCCTCCCCTTTAGCAATAAACCTCCAACAATAAATGCAGCATTTTCTTTTCAAATGAACAATAATAACCAATGACATAAGAACATGTCAACTCTACTGGGTTGAGGTAGACTGCTCAACCCAGCACAAATCCAGGGGATTATTCTGCCCCGAAGGCAGATTTGCGGTCTATGCTAAATCCAAACAATGTCCTGTATATTTCTGCCAGGACAGCGCAGTCTCTGTCTGTTACATCAACTAAAGGTCAAGCCTTTCAGGTGGTCTTCGTTGGCGTGCAGGATTGCACTCTCTCAATCTGAACCTCAGGTGGAGGGCCCGGTTGTGCTGGTAAGTCAGGCTCTTTCTCTTGTCCACGTCTCCAGTCTGGAGTGAACTCCTCTGGGTTGATGCTGCTCTCCTTGTCTGTTTCTGCAGAGCTGTTAGACCGCAACAAATGATCCACGTGAACACTGACCTGGCGATGACCCACCTGTACTGTGTAGGTTAAAGGGCCTTTGCGATGTAGGATAACCCCTGAGTTCCACAGGCACTTGGGATGGCGGAAATCACGCACTTTCACCTTCTCCCCCTCACCGAAGTGTCTGACAGGCTTTGAGTGCTTGTCATGGGCCTTCTTCTGCTGCAGTTGATGCTTAAACACAGTGTTCGAGAGATCTGGCTTCAGTAGCGTCAGGCGGGTGCGGGGTTGGCGTCTCAGAAACAGTTCAGCTGGTGTACGTTCAGTCACTGTGTGGGGTGTGTTTCGGTAACTGAACAAAAAGCGGGCGAGCCTCTGGTGAGTAGGCACAGACTGAACCTCCTGTTTAGTCCAAGCTTTCTTAAAGATTTGCACCGCCCTTTCAGCAGCTCCGTTTGAGGCTGGATGATATGGCGGTGACAGTGTGTGTCTCACCCCATTGTTTCTCAGGAATGTCTCAAACTGTGCTGAAGTGAAGGGAGGGCCGTTATCTGAGACCAGTTCCTTGGGAAGGCCATAAGCCGCGAACAGGTGTCTCAGTAGGTCAATGGTCTTTTCAGCTGTCATCAGTTGAGTAGGGAACACCTCCATCCACTTAGAGTGACCGTCTGTGATCACCAGGAAGTGCTGTCTGTTTATCTCAGCGTAATCCACGTGAATACGCTCCCATGGTGCAGCAGCCCAGGACCACGGATAGAGGGGTGCCGCCACAGTCTTGTTGCGGACTGCTTCACAGGGCGAGCACTGACTTACATACTGCTGTATATCCTGGTCGAGCCCAGGCCACCACAGGTAACTCCTAGCAAGAGCTTTCATACGAGTGATTCCTGGATGACCCTCATGTAGATCTGAGATCAATCTCTTTCTGAACTTGGGAGGCACCACCACTCTAGATCCCCAGAGTAAACATCCTTGATCAGTTGAGAGTTGATCTTTCTTATCTGTGTAGGGACGAAGGTTAGTGTCACTCACATACGCTGGCCAGCCGGCCAGTGTCAAGTCCATCACCTTGGACAGGACCGGGTCCCGCCTGGTTTCCTCTGCTACGTCCGAAGCAGAAAGGGGCAGCTCTTCAATGAGTGAGATTTGGAAAGCAGCTGCGTCGTCTTGACCATCTGAGTCGATTTTGCATGGTAGCCTCGATAAAGCATCTGCATTGGCATGGTCGCCTGATCTTCTGTACTCAATGTCATAGTCATAAGCCAACAGTATCAAAGCCCACCTTTGCATGCGGAGAGCGGCCAGTGTCGGGACAGCAGATTTAGGCCCCAGAATGGCCAGGAGAGGCTTGTGATCTGTCAGCAACTGGAATTATCTTCCATACAGATACTTGTGGAACTTCTTCACACCATAGATTATGCTCAAAGCCTCTTTTTCAATTTGAGCATAGTTTTGCTCACTGGGTGTGAGAGTTCGTGAGGCGAAGGCGATCGGGTGTTCTTCGCCTGAGGGTAGGACGTGTGAGATGACAGCCCCAACTCCATATGGAGAAGCATCGCACGCCAGTCTCAACTTATTCTCAGGATCGTAGTGTGCGAGCCACTTGCTCTGCAGAAGGCGCTGTTTGCATGTCTGAAAAGCCTCTTCACATTGTGAGGACCATGCCCATTTCATTTCAGCCTGCAGTAGCTGGTGAAGGGGATGCAGGATCGTTGACAGGTTCACTACAAACTTGCCATAGTAGTTTAGCAATCCCAAAAATGACCTCAGCTCTGAGACGTTAGTGGGCGCTGGTGCACTGACAATGGCCTCCACCTTGCTGTTTGTTGGGTGCTGACCTTTGGCATCGATCTTGTATCCAAGATACTTCACTGAGTCTTGGAGGAACTCACATTTAGACTGTTTCACTCTCACGCCACAGTCTCCCAGTTTGCTCATCACCTTGTCCAAAACGGCTATGTGTTCTTCCATTGTGGGGGCCGTCACAAGAATGTCGTCCAGGAAACAAACCACATGATCTATGCCATGTAAGATCTGGTCCATTGTTTTCTGGAAGATCGCAGGGGCTGTTGAGATTCCATAGGCTAGGCGATGGTACTTGTATAGCCCCTTGTGGGTATTGATGACTAGATACTGTTCTGACTCTGAGTCTAGCATCAACTGTTGATACGCAAACGACAGGTCGAGCTTACTGAAAACCTTACCCCCGGCCAGGGTGGTGAACAGATCCTCGACGATGGGCAGTGGGTATTCTTCTTTTGGAATACAGCGATTTATTGTGACCTTGTAGTCCCCACATATCCTCACACTCCGGTCTTTCTTGGGGACAACTACAATAGGGGCAGCCCAGTCGCTCCTGTCCACTTTTGAGATGATGCCATTCTTCTCTAGGCGTTCTAGTTCCTTCTCTACAGCTTCCTTTACAGCGTAGGGCACAGGGTGTGGCTTGTGGAACCTAGGCTTGGTTCCATCTTGAACTCTGACTGTTGCTTGGAAACCCTGCATCTTTCCATAGCCATCTTTGAACAGCTCTTTGTGTTTCTCTAGCAGGGCTGCGAGTGTAGGTGGACTCACATGCTTGTCACCTTTCAGACTGAAGATTTCTCCCCAATTCAGCTTTATCTGTTTCAGCCAGTTACGGCCAAGCAAGGCCGTCTTCTCACCTTTCACTATGAGCAGGGGTAGCATCCACTCTCTCCCTTCATACTTGACTGGCACCTGTATTTGCCCTAACACAGGAATCCTGTCCCCCGTGTATGAAGAGAGATGGACAGCTGCTGGCTGGAGAGGCCACTGTTTCAGACTTTCTCTGTAGACATGCTCAGGAACTATGGTGACTGAAGCACCTGTGTCCAACTGCATACTCACCAGTTTTCCAGCTAACTCCATTTTCACATAGATTCCATCTTTGTGTTCTTTAGCTGTGTACATGGTGAATAGGTCGACTGTCTCAATTTCACCTTCCTCCTCTTCCTCCGACACATTGTGAGCACTTCCCGTGTGTCTTGCACTTTTACACACCCTCTGCACATGCCCTGTCTTTCCACACTTGTGGCACCTCTCATTGATGAATCTACAGTCACTCTGCCGGTGACTATCTCTTCCACACCGGTAACAACTTTGCTTTGCCCTGTCCGATGTGTACTGTGTCTTTGCATTTCCTTGAAAGCAAGACTGAGTCTTTGGTGCAGGTTTTGCACTTGAGTCATGTACCTTGTGAACCTTCTGACGTTCTGAGTGCTCCGACAGCTCCATGGTGTCCTTGTGGGCAAGCTCAAGTCCAAGGGCAATATCACAGGCTTTCTTGAACGTCAGATCCTTTTCCGTCAGAAGCCGTCTGTGATATGCTTCACCTGTGAGACCACACACAAACCGATCTCGGAGAGCATTATCCAAAAACTGGCCAAACTCACATGAACTCGCCAACCGTTTCAAGGCAAGGATGTAGTCTGCCACCGCTTCCCCTTGGGTCTGATGACGTCTGTATAATCTGAAGCGTTCTGCGATTATAATGGGCTTAGGCTTGAAATGGGCTGATAGTGCCTCAGTGAGCTGAGTATAAGTCAGGTCCACACATTTATCTGGTTCTACGAGATTCTTTAGCAATCTATATTCCGTTGGACCCAAAACACTGAGAAAAACATTTGCTTTCTTCTCATCTGTAATATCATTTGCAGCCAGCCAACGCTCAAAACGTTCCAGATAAGACTCAAAATCTTCCTTTGCTGGATCAAACTCTGGTACCCGTCCAATAGTAGCCATTTTCCTTATTTATTTCCTCAGTAGAACGATTTACCTGCAGAATGTCCGGTGAAAATCCTCCGTGAGCTAGCAACGTGTCGAGCTAGCAACGTGTCTTGCTAGCAGCACTCACTTTTCTCGTCAAAAACTGCACAGGTTCTTTATATTTCTCAAAGTTTCATTTCTTTAAAGACTTTCTCTTTCCAAAAAAAAAAAAAAAAAACAGTTTATAAAATCCTATCCTCGTCGCCACTGTAATATTCTTGGTAAAGAATGGAAGGACACCGGACTCAAGGTAAACGTGACTTTACTGGTTGAATACTTGGTACGGAACCCCGTAAGGGACAAACAGTGCACATGACACAGAATAGCTAGATTAGGCAATCTACTACAAATGCCTTGATCATTTATTAATATTGAGCCACACAGAGTTCATGATAGATCATGCATTAAATCATGATGAGTCATGCATTAGTTAAGGCATGAGTTGTGTTCCCTTATTGTAAAGTGTTACCCGTATATGGAAGAAAGTCGTGGAGACGGAGTTTGTGTGTTGGATTTATGACACTGGATATCTCGAGACAACGGGGGCTATTTCTAATCATGGCTATTCCACTTTAATTCGCTTAATTAATGCAATGATTCTATTTAATTTTTCATGTTGCTGGGGCTACAACTGAAGTTCCCAAAAGGGAAATAAAAGTTATTCCTTTCTATTCTATACAACTTATTGTTGCTGGACTACTACTAGTACTACTACTAAAAAATCAATAGATGGTGTGTTTAAACTTGTTTCATGGATGTGATGAGATGTTGCCCATAGCAACAGCTGAGTCCTTGAATATTTTCATGTGGTGGGAAATGTGAGATCATTTGTGTGGGGCATTTTTTGTATTTATTACATTGCATTCTGAAAGGGGCACATACAGGCAAACACAGTATTTGATGTGCTGTGATTAGCACATTAAGCATTGCAGTTTGATAGCTTCACAGCTTGTGTGTGCAAATTACACAACCTGTCTATGAAATAAAACACTAAAGAGATGGCAGAATGTGTTGTTTAGGTAACCACGGTGGCAGAATGTGTTGCTTCAGTAACCACGATGGCAGAATGTGTTACTTTGGTAACCACAATGGCAGAATGTGTTGCTTAGGTAACCACGGTGGCAGAATGTGTTGCTTCAGTAACCACAATGGCAGAATGTGTTACTTCTGTAACCACGATGGCAAAATGTGTTACTTGGGTAAGTGGCAGAATGAGTTGCTTAGGTAACCACAATGGCAGAATGTGTTACTTTGGTAACCACAATGGCAGAATGTGTTGCTTAGGTAACCACGGTGGCAGAATGTGTTGCTTCAGTAACCACGATGGCAGAATGTGTTACTTCTGTAACCACGATGGCAAAATGTGTTACTTGGGTAAGTGGCAGAATGAGTTGCTTAGGTAAGCACAATGGCAGAATGTGTTACTTTGGTACCCACAATGGCAGAATGAGTTGCTTAGGTAGCCACAGCGGCAGAATGTGTTCATCCAGCATTACTTCATAATGGCTGAACCTGGTGGTTATCAGGTTGTACATTCTGTCACAGAATTGTATTATGTGATGTTCTGAAAAAGGCATCAGAAATTAAGTATTTCTGCTTACTGTCTCTATTTTGCAGAAAATTACATGTAAATTGACCTCTGGGTGGTGATCTTATTGTTCCTACTTTTTAGCTAGATTCTATACCTTTCTTTTTTCTATTGTTTAACTTTTGAAAAATATAACATTTATTTTGGCATCAACAATTTTCTTCATGTTTGATAAGACCTTCTTATCATATAGTCTAATTATTTAATATTTGTCTACGGTTGTTACATTTGAATCATTTCACCGTGGTCGGTCATTTATATGAAAATAAAAATCTAAATTTGTTCTAATTTTTCATGTGCATTTGTTTTTCCCATGTCGTGCAGTATCATCTCTTCTGCTAAATGAAATGGGGGAAGTTATGCACTTTAAAAACTTTCCCATCACATCACGACGTCACTGGACAACGAACCACCGAAGAAGTAACCTGGAGGTGTAGCAAGTAGACCGGAAGTGGAGGGGTGCTGGGAGTGGGGGAATAGTAGGAGAGGGAAGTGGAGCTTTGTGAACCAGGTCTGGATGGAGGAGGCAGGGCTAGGCCTGGGTGTGGTGGCGCCGGTGGTGGTCTGGCCGTGTGTGCCCCCATGGCTCTTGCCTACGCCGGAGGTGGACGTCTCCTTGCTGGGGTTGGTAAGGGTGGGGGAAGGGGGTGAGGGCCCGGCTGGGCTGGTGAGGGAAAGGTTGCGGAGTGTGTGGGCGGCGCATTTGCAGATTTTTACAGATGGTTTGGTGGACCCCCGGAGTGGGAAGGCTGGATTTGCCATCCATATCCCCCAGTTGCATATTACCGAGGGCAGGCGGCTGCCTGATGGGCTGTCGGTGTTCACTGCTGAGGTGATGGCGCTGGTGTGGGCGCTGGACTGGGTTGAGCGTGCGCGCCCGCAGCGGGTGGTTGTATGTTCCGACTCAGCGGCTGCCCTGGGGGGCCTGAGCGGTGGTTCACGGGCTAGGCCTGATCTCATCCTTGAACTGGTGATGGCTCTGTACAGGGTGGAGAGGGTGGGGTGTAGGGTAGGGTTTATGTGGGTCCCGGCTCATGTGGGGGTGGAGGGGAATGAGGCTGTGGATGCAGCTGCTAAGGGGGCTTTAGGGCAGGAGGTGGTAGGGGTGGGGGTGGATCGGGGGGTAGCTGAGTGGAGAGGTAGGATACGGGGGGTGCTGATGGAGAGGTGGCAGGCTGAGTGGGAGGTGGAGGCGAGAGGGAGACATTTCCATGGGATCCAGGGGAGTGTTAGGGGGGAGAGGGGAGCCTTGGGAAGGGGTAGGAGGGAACAGGTCATGATGACCAGGCTTCGGCTTGGTCATTGTGGCCTGGCCTGGGACCTGGCCCGGATGGGGAAACATGGGGATGGTCTGTGTAGCTGTGGGGGGAGGGAGACGGTGAAGCATGTCATGTTGAAGTGTGGGAAGTACAGGAGGGAGAGGGCAGATATGTATGCTCATGTAATGAGGGTGGGGGAGCCAGTTGTATCTCTGAGGGTACTTTTGGGCCATGGGAGTCACCAGAATGAGGTGGGGAGGGCAGTGGCAAACTTTATGTTCACTACTGGCCTACATCTTAGGGTGTAAGGGCCTGGGAGGGGTGTAGTACCGTGTCTGGCCAGGGAAAGGCAGCAATACGCCACGTCGGCGTCTAGCCTGCCAGAAACATAAAAGAAGAAGAAGAAGAAGAAGTAGACCGGAAGTAAACACAGCTAAATAATGTAACGAACTACAAATCTTGAACTACTTCAGCGAGCTAACAGCCTGTAAAATTTAGCTGTTCATGAAACCATAATCATTTTTGAACATTGTTGCTAAATCTAACGTTACAGAGACTCGCTTTCGCCTGCTCGAAAGTGTATGTTAAAAACTAGGCTACATACCTAGCTCGCCACAATGGCTAACAGTGTTAACATGAATTTCCATTCACAGCTTCGTTCCATTGTGGATACACTAGCAATGACGGCTGTGAAAGAAATATCTTGCCTTGTAGATGATGGATTTGCAATCTTGCACCTGGAAATTTCGCGAAGCCAGAAAGAGAACGAAGCACTTAAATGCAAAATACAGACAATGGAGCTTCAGATTGCGCGAGGATGTGTGGAGGAGTCGGGAATGCGACAAAAGCTTGCCGACTGTCCTTTCGGCGCTGTTCAAATCGGTAAGCCGGTGGCCACTGGCAAACGTAGAGAGGAACTTCCTCTGCAGTTCTATACATGGCTTAGATGCCGTTTGTGGGCCTTCTTCACTGTCGAAGTAAATGGGAAATTTGAGTTTGAGATGCTTCGAAATACATGAAGTGTGAGGTTAAAGTTGTTTGTTTTCTCATCCTGGTTTTAGAAGAGAATCCATATAATCCATTTAAAACCACAAACAACGTCTTTGCAGAACGTATGGACGTACCAATGATGGACGCAGAACCCCCCTCTGGGCACAAGAACACTGCCGCAACAACTACTGACATGAAGGCAGAGGTAAGTTGCCGTGGCGTCAGTAGTGAAGCTGCTGTAGACTGCCCTGTCTGCGGTAACGGTACCTGGCTCAATTGGCGTTTTCTTCCTGTTTTTATTACGCCATCCTATTCACACTCTAGTCCTTGTGAAACTTAGCATTAGCCAGTGACTTAAAAAAGGGGTGCGGTCAGGGTTTTGGTATTTTGTGAAATGATTCCCAGGCTGAAGCATGTTGTACTTGATGTAGCTATTATATGTATTGCAATGACTCAACGTTTGTGTAAGCTTATTATCCCAAAATTTGAACGATGGCCTCATTCCCCTGTTACAGTGTGCAGACATGGAGGACAGGAGGACTGAAGCACTTCTTATAAAGGAGGAGAGAGAGGAAGAGCACAGAGACCCACGGGGAGAGATGGACACCAGGAAGGAAAGTAAGTAGAGAATGGGAGTTGTGTAATTACAGTGATGAGGTTTATTGTACACAGTTCTGGCTGTCAGACTTGTATATGAATCTCCAGTTTCAGATTTATATGGCTGCATTTAGAGTGAATGTTGAACTCCACTGTACTTTTAAAAGACTCCATGTCTGTAGATAGGTTGCACATAGGGCAGTGCAATCCATCTCATCATGGCAAGACATGCTCTTTGGTGGATCGCAGTGAGCCTTGGTTGAACATAAACTGTGAAACAATAAATGTTGTGCAACCAAAATGCTAAGGGCCTTTATCAGGAACTTTTATCAGGTGCAAAACCCTTTAGCACACGCAAAACTAATGACACAACCAATGATTGGTGCAAAGCAAATGGCTTGACCAATCATTAGTCATGTAATTGGTTTTGCATGTGCTAAAAGGTTTTTCACATGCTAAAGGTTTTAGTAAATCAGCTTTCTAAAGTTTCTAAACATTAAAACATATTTAAAGAAAAATTAACTTACCTATATAAGGAGTCTTTTGTAGCCATCTTGAATGATCAAGTTCTTGTAAAGTTTCAAACACTTGCATTTCCCTCCAGGAGCCGTGGAGTGGAGGGCAAGCAGCAGGGAAAAGTGTCCCGTTCAGGAACCGGAGAATAAACCAGCGAATCACACAGAGGAGCTCACTGAGCAGCACAGGACCAGACGCGCTGTTTGGGAGGTCAGTGGACTGGAATCTGCACTCAAAACAGACCCAGAGACAGAAAGTGGCAAGATGCTTCAGCACACAGGATCTGAACAGAGCACAGGAAGACTCCACAGTTCCTGTCCTGAATACTTAACGTGTGAGAGAACTAGTCAACTGAGGACTTTCTGTACACAGGGGGCTGGTGAAACAGAGGCTGATGATCCCTCCTGCTCTTATGTTACAGAAACTAGCTCTGAGAGCCACTCAGGGCTGCAGTCACTTCCTCCCACAGGGAAAGCTGCTGCCTGTAGTCTGTCATTGGGGTCTCTTGATGAGAAACCAGAGGTTGTAATGATAGACTCTGCACCAACTGAAGAGGAGATTGAGATGCACTCAGCATGGAATGAGGAGACTATTTCAGAAAATATTGCATCACAGCACAGACACTACAGTGAAGAGAGACCGTTTAGCTGCCAACAGTGTGGAAAGCACTTTGTTCATTTGTCTCATTTTACAGTTCACAGGAGAGTTCACACAGGAGAGAAACCATACAGGTGCACAATATGTCAACAGCAATTTTCTCGTTCAGGTAGTCTTAACAGACATTACAGAGTTCACACAGGAGAGAAGCCCTTTAGATGCACGTTTTGTGGAAGGTGTTTTGCTGAGTCGGGCAATCTTAAAAAACATCAGAGGGTTCACAGTGGCGAGAGACCATTCAGATGTACGTCTTGTGGGAGAATGTTTGCCTCTGTACAAAACCTTCAAAAGCACCAACAGAGAGACCATGCACCTGTGTTTTGCATCAGATGATTTTCTTCAGTAAAAATATACAAGTTTATCATCTATTACACACACATGTAGACCATGTTTTTTTTTTATTTCTGTAAAAATAATTCAGTCTATTTGCATCTGAAATTCAATTTAAAACTACTGGTGCCAAATTTCCATTGCATAATTGAATCATCATATCTTAGGAAATGTGTTTCTCAGAGTCGAGTAAGCTGTACCAAAGACAATGATTGTCAAAAACATAGTTAAAGCTGCAGTAGGCAACTTTCTCAGTGGTCACAATGTTGTTAAAACATTTTGAAAGTCAACACCCGTTGGCCCTGCCCACAGAGAAAGAGACCCCCCCCCCCCCCCCCACTGCTTCTTCACATACAGCGTTGCGAGCTCGCATCAAAGTTTCTAGCTACGATTGCAGGATTACAGACTGGCATGTCTACACTAAAAATCAGCAATAACACAATAAAACATTTAACAATAATGGTGTAGCTAATGAGTGGTTTCACTTGTTTAAAGTTAGCTGTACCTGATGGTTCGTGATATCTACATTAGCGAAATATTTTTATACGTGCAAATTGTTGACCAAGGCTACTCTCTATCCCAGACTTAGTTACCTGATACACCTAGCCCCAATTCGATACTCTGCTGGACGTTTTACAACAGGACATTTTTTCTGGTTCTCATAACCTAGAACTAATGGAGAAAATAAAGGAGCTCATTTTTCAGCTAACCAGTTTTACTCAAACACTACAACAGTGATGGCTAGGTCAATCTTTTTGTTAAACTGGCTTATCTTATTGATTGGTTCATGTAATTAACCACTTTGTATTGAAAACAAGAACTTCGGCCAAATTGCTTGTTTTAGAATGCAGAATTTTAGGATATAAACGTAGTGTATTGTGATGGATTTCTCTCACAGTACTTTTTATGATCGCTACCAACGAAGCATGACCGTTTTCTGATGTCTTTCAAGAAAATTTTGCCTACTCCAGCTTTAATAAGCACCTTTACAATGTAAATATATATTATGTGAAAACTACAGCCATCATTCACACATTACTGTTGTGAATTTATAGCATCTTTTTTAAAGACCACTCAATAAAATTAAATCCAAACAAATAATTAACTTCTATTATGGTCATGTAAACTAAATGTGATTGTTTTTTCAGTTTAAACATAATGAGTCAATTAAAAATAATAGCAAGGTATGTCTTGTAAAATCTATTCGTCATCATTTAAGGTTCTCATGTAAACACCTTTTTTTCCTATCGATTCTATTGAGACAGTTTGATTTATCAGTCATTGCACTATGCCTCAATAGTGACTACTGTGTAAATGTATAGTAAGAGTATATAGTAACTGCTGGTGAATCCTCTATGTGATAAATGAGCTGTATAGTTTTAATCAAGTAACTGTGTTTGATGAATATATACAGCGAACCAGACATATGGATTTCAACCATATGCCATTTTGATCACTTTATTTGTGATGAATAGATGGTACATTAAAGCTGTGTGTTGGATATGATGAGTTCCAGAAATTAATGTTGCTTCAGTGAGATGGAAAATGTCAGCTGACAGCAAAAACGGAATAAAAAAATCATACTGTTAACATCTTGTCATATTATTATTTTTTAATTTATTGATCTATAACTTCAGATTTTTAGCTCCGCCCACCGGATAACAACATTCTTTTTCAAATTAGATTCTAATATGAGTATATCAGAAAAGCAAGATGGCATATTGTGTAATTATCGTGAGCATTCTTTCAAATGGTAGGTTGCATGAGCACGTGTTAAAAAAATTATGGGCAGTTATGTGATGCTGTTTGTTTGAAGGCTGATAAACAGGGATGCAGTTTAATCAGCTTGTTCCTCTGTTGCAGTCTGCAGACGGGGAACAGCGATCCCTTATATGGCTTCATATAAAGGAGGAGAAACCTGAGGATGCTCTGGAGAACACTGACCCTCACCGAGAACAGCAGAACAGCGGGAAAAGTGAGTGTATGTGTGTGTGGGGGTGAAATGTGAATTAGTTGTTGCTGAAATTGAATCTCGTCATTAGCTGCAGTGAATGTGGCTACCGAAGGCTTTAACTTGTGCAAGTCGGTTGTAGATCATTTATTTTAAATACTTTAAGGCTTTAGAGCCAGTAACATTTCCTGTACCATTAAAAACCATTTTAAAAGAAACATCTACTGTATTTTCAGTAATATTCCAACACTATTTTTCTTCATAAGACGATTGTACATTTTGGTTTGGAACATGTTTTCTTGAACATTTTCAAATGCCTGTTACTGTAAGTTTTTAGATGCTGGTAAAATTGAAAAAAATATATATATTATGTGTTTATGATGTATTTTATAAACTTTGAAGTGATATTTATATATTTTTATAAGTTATATTTTCCTTCTGTTTCCCTGTACAGTGTCTTTGTGACAGTTCTCTGTAAAAAGCGCTATACAGATAAAATTGGAATTGAATTGAAGCGATGACTTCCTGAAACATGGACACATTTGTTCGCCTTTTAAAAGCCTGGAGCATGAACACAGTCTTGTTCTGGAGGAATGCTCTAAACTGATGAAATTGGCCCTGTGACTGTTTGCTCTGCCCCCTCTCTAGGATTGGCGGAGTCAGGCTCTGATGGTGTTGGAAAGGCTTCCTCATTGGTCAGAGAGACCAGCTCTCACGTTTGGGAGAGCAGTGAATCGGAAGCTGCCCATAGAGAAAACCAGAGGGCCCAGCGCAGTCTGGAATCTGAGCCCATCACCCATCATGAGAGGCCTGGTCAGCTAAGAACTCTGCTTCCACAGTGGACCCCTGACCCAGAGATTGAGGACCCATCTTGTTCTTTTTCTGCAGAAACAGACATGGAGAGCCGACAAGTTCACTCGGAGTCGCAGTCTGTCCCCGTCACGGTGGAAGGCGATGAGCTTTCTGCTCTGTCTTCTCTTCAGTGGGATTCTGAACTTGTGCAGATGGACTTCGTGCCTGATGAAGAGGAGGCCGGAATGTTTGCAGCTTGGAACGAAGACGCCGTTTCAGAAAGAGTTCATAACCAACACAGACGTTACAGAGAGGTACAGGACAAAGAAGAGGTGCAGCCAGAAAATGTCACTAACCCTCGTGCTTCATTTACCCAAAGGGTAGAGAGAGAGAACACAGCAGAGTCGAAATACGTTGGCCTGAGTGTGACTGGATGTGCACCATTTAAACGTTTAACTGCCTCAAAAAACTACAGCATGCAAGAAAGGAACAGCAGAAGAGTCAAACGATTCTCTTTTCCTACATTTCAGAATAGCTTTGGTGATTTTAAAGACAATGAATTCCAACAGAGAAGTCTCACTGAAGAGAGACCATTCAGCTGCATGCAGTGTGGAAAGAGCTTTGCTAGATCACATGATCTCAAGGGACACGAGAGGGTCCACACTGGGGAGAAACCGTTTGCCTGTACACAGTGCAACAAGTGCTTTTCTTACCATCACCAGCTGAAAATGCATCAGAGGATCCACACTGGGGAGAGACCCTTTGCTTGTACACAGTGTGGGAAGCGCTTCACTCAGTCGAGCCACATTAAAACGCATCAGGCTGTACACACAGGAGAGAGACCGTTCAGTTGTTCACAGTGTGGGAAGAGCTTCTCAATCTTAGGCAATCTTCTGAGGCACCAAAATGTTCATGCAAGAAAATAAACATTTCAGGCTTTTCTTTTCTTCTTTTACATGTGAATGATCTTTTTGGCTGAAGTGGCCAACCCAGGTCCTGGACAGCAGCAGGGCTTTGTGAGTTAACCGTGTAATCAACTGCTTTACTTGATCCGTTAAGCCCGACTAACAACAAAAACCAGCACAGATTGTGTGGCTTCTCACCTCTGCTCTTAGGTAATACACAGCTAGAATAATGCAGGATTGTATAAATCCTCATCCATACAGTTGAAAAGAATGATGCAGAAATACAAGGTAATTAAAAAATAGAAAATGAACAAAAAAGAATGAAAGTAGTTCTGTTCATAATACTTTCAGTCACAAAAGGCAGTAGCTATAGCCTACAATGCTGTAGAACTCCGGTCCAAGTCTAATATTTTGTCATTTACCAACAGTGTTGTGCACGTTCACACTTCACAAGAGCTAGCTCAAAGTTCAGTTCACACAGATTAAAATGAAGTAGTTCACGTTCATCGTTCAAAATTTAGAATTTTGAACTAAGTTCACAGTCCAAAAAAATGAAATAGTTCACGTTAATTTCTTCCGTTTTTATTTTTAATTAGCTGCTCCCAGCTCATTCCAAAGTCATTATTACTCCTACTGTTAAAGGTTAAGATGTATCTGCAGTTGCCTGCTACCCAACTCTCATCAGCACGAAATCAACTCAACTCCAGAGCCTTGAGCTGCGGCAATATTCCACCACGGCTCCAGAGCCCTGTCACAAACCAAAGAATTTTAACCGAGAGAAAATGCTGTAGCCTACACCATTAATAATAGTGTAAGAAATTATTACATGTGGCTGTTTGCAACCGAATTGCAATATAAAACATAATTCATATGTGATTGTGTTCAGCGAATGACAGCAAATAGGCTACTTATTTAAAGTGGTGGCATTTTTATTTTGGAACTCTTGACCAACAACAACAACAGTGAACAGATACATACAATTTTGTAGAATAGAAGAAATAAATAGTCTAATGGTTCAAATAAACATAGTTCATGGTGTCCAAATAAATCTTTACCTAATACCATTTAAAACGAATAAACTAAACAGGCTTCTGTAGCCCACACACACGCATCAAGACCTGGCTTGTTTGTCGAATATGGTTGGCTCCTATACAGCCATCCATCCACCACGTTTTCAGTAGGCTGGATGCTAGGATTTGAGGAAAAAATAATATTTATATTTGCATAGACTAATAAAATAACGTTATTTTAGGCTATAGGCCAAACGTTAAACTTCTGCTAGATTGCTCGAATATCGGAGATGGGAAAGTCGTAAATAAATGTAAACTGGATGCGATTGCAAACTGGCTTGAAAAGTAAGGGTGAGTGAACAGAAAACATTGAGCATAGGCTATTAAAAATGAGCATCAATCAGGTGATTTGCGTCTGAATAAAATATCAATGCTAGTTTACTAACTTGATTTGCTACCAGCTAGACCAGGGGTGGGCAGCTCCAGGCCTCGCGGGCCGGTGTGTATGCAGGTTTTTACTACCACCAGTTAACCTGGCTCATCAGCTAATTATTTGTGTATACCACCCACCGATTCACGTAAAAATTAAAAAAATATAAAACGCTACAATACACAAAAACGGCACACAATAATTCATTTAGCTGCTGTTTTCATCGTAGATTTAGAATTAAGATAAAGATCAAGATCAAAATTTTTTAAAATTAAATAAAATAAATTGTGTACTGCAAAAAACCAAAAACCACACCGCACGCGAGGCCCTGAGCTAGACTAAAGGCGTCAAATTCCAGCTCGCGCCACTGGGAGAAAGAGATGCGGCTCGGGTCGTTCGAAAGAATCAAACAATCAAACGGGACTGTACTAACTGGAAAGACCAAAAACTCGCTACTCCGACTCTTCAAACCGAACAGTACGGAAAGAGCCGACTCAGAAAAAAGAGTCGAACTGCCCATCACTACTCGGGTGCCGTAAAACTCTCGCGAGAGTTAACGACGCTCACGTTCATTAGTTGCAAACTGATACGTTGAGTTCTTGTGATGGGAGGTTCGACTCTTTTTTACTAACTTTTTGTTTGTATGAGTCACTCACCAAAGAGAGTCGGATTTTGGAGTCACTCGAGTCATCAAGTCAGTCTAACTTCCGGTTTAGCCCTCCAGAATGGGATAAAGTAATTTAATAGTGCGGCGACTTTGAGACTTTCCAAATGTTATCGGAACGAATGGATAAAATTCTGATAGTGAAACGAGTTATTTTGCGGGGGTTGTGACGCTCAAAAAAAATTATCCATCGTTTTATAGCCGCTCCTTTTCCCATGTTTGTGTGCAAGAACACTGCTTTTCGGACCTGGAAGTTGTAATTACACGGTTTGACCACTAAATAAAATTGGCTTCAAACACCGGCGCTGCTCTGGGGGCTTGCTCAGTACTCTCACTCACAAGTTAGGGAGCTCAGGGCAGGGGGCCGGTTCCGGGACTGGGGGAGCGAGTACTGGGTGACCGAGTGAGTAGCTATTTCGTGCAACCCGAGTCGAAATGTGCTTAACTCAAATATACAGGTGCAGCTCAAAAAATTAGAATATCGTGAAAAAGTTCAATATTTTGACAAAAAATATTGAACTTTTTCACGATATTCTATTTTTTTGAGCTGCACCCGTATATAAGAAAATATTGGCCACTGAATACCAAATATACACACATAGAGCAAAAAAGGACACCAATCACTTGAATACTATAAAAATCATACGTGCCCCTTTTTTCGGACGTTACACGAATACTACAGTTTGCGCTTCCACCTAAAAATAAATATTACCAGACAAAGATAGTTGGGGAACGGTTCAGCTGCTGGATCTATGTCGAACGAGTCAGGAACCGAGTAAAAGGCAAAGAGTTCCTCCGGGAACTTTTGGTTGTTACACCAGAAGTAAACAATACGGTAGTCTGATTGAGAGGAGCTGCTACAACGGCAGATGCTGAAAGATTTTAAATTGCCAACTTGTGAACGTGTTTACATTCAGCAATTCTAAACATATTGAACTTATAGTGGCGCCTCCATTTAAATGTGAAAGAACCCGTTAGCAAGCCGCAATGTCGGATTGTGTCAATTTGCACACGCAGCTGGCCTACATATTAGATGCCCTGGCAAATAAGGCTTTGGAAGAAATCTGCAAAGTCGTAGACGATGGATATGCCGTTTTACGTTTCGAGGTGTCCCGACACCAGAAAGAAAACGACGTCCTTAAGAGGAAACTGCAGATTATGGCGCTTAAGTCTGCGCAATGTTCTGCAGAGTCGCACCACAGTGCTGATGTAGTTCAGGTTTGCCATACGTTCAGTGGATCAGCAACAGCAGGTAAGTTAAATGGCTGTTTCAGTTGGCTAGCCATCTCAATTATGTTCTCACCCAGTATTAGCTTGAAATAGTTGAAAGAATATTGCAGTCATCATACGATCGCATTCATACGATTCTTCTGCATATCAGTAATTGTCATTTATATATAACCACCACTTTTCCCTTCTATCCTCTGTCACCTTTAGGTGAGTGTGGTTTTGCCTCGACAGAGAGGCCCTTTGGTCAACTGGCCGACGTTAGTCAGAGAGAAAATGGCGAAACAACGACTCTAGATGATGAAGATGATCAACAGCCCATCGTTACGAAGGAAGAGGTAAGCTCACGCACAGTGTCCGCGCGGGCACAGGAAGTGGAAGCACTCCGACTGTTGTTAAGTGGGGGGAGATGGCAAAGAAATTAGATTTGTCAGATTTTTAAAAAAGGATTTTCAATTCTCTGTCTCAAGGAGGAGCGGCCAGAATTATTCATTATCAAGGAGGAGAGACCGGAAGATGACCGGGGGACTGCTGAGCCACTGGGAGTGGAGCCGACTGGTGGAGAGAGTAAGCGGAATCCGGGGAATTTGCGAGAATATGACTGTGGTGTTGCAGACACGTTATCAGTCATTCTTATAAAAGATTATTCCAAGTTTGGAAATTAAATGTAAGATTGAAGACCTTAAAACTGCTTATTCAAGAAAAAGTAATTAAAACCTCAAGACACGTTATGGAGAGTTAATAACCTTTTGATAATATTTAGAAAACTGCTATGAACATCGTTGAGTTTATGTTGATATATCAATAGTGAATTTATAGTTTTAATTACATTAATAATTTTGTTGTTTTTAATCC
Organism: Ilyophis sp. 1 JC-2022; assembly: GCA_022702515.1. Classification (NCBI taxonomy): domain Eukaryota; kingdom Metazoa; phylum Chordata; class Actinopteri; order Anguilliformes; family Synaphobranchidae; genus Ilyophis; species Ilyophis sp. 1 JC-2022. The sequence goes on along the minus strand of CM040400.1, from coordinate 40,856,128 downwards.
TCCCACTAGGAGCCGTGGAGTGGAGGGCAGGCAGCAGAGAAAAGCGTCCCGTTCAGGAACCGCAGAATAAACCAGCGAATCACACAGAGGAGCTCACTGAGCAGCACAGGACCAGACGCGCTGTTTGGGAGGTCAGTGGACTGGAATCTGCTCTCAAAGCAGAGGGAGAGAGCGAGTGTGTGGAGACGCCCCAACACAGAAGAACTGAACACAGGGCAGAAGGACTGAACAGGCTGGACTCTGAGTTTGTAATGTTTGAAAGACCAGGCCAGCTGGGGTCTTACTGTACACAAGGGGGCGCCGTCACAGAGACGGAGGAGCCATGCTGCTCTTACTCTACAGAAACAGGACCACAGAGCCTGTTGGTTCCGTTCACTGAAGGGCAAGAAGGGAATGAATGTAATATGAACTTTACTACGTCAGAAAGTGTTCACACCCTTCTCGGAGACGGCACAGGAAAAAAAGCGATCATTTGCAAGTTTTGCGGGAGGGGATTCGCTCGTAAAAATGCCCTTGAAATACACCAGAGAGTCCACACTGGAGAGAAACCCTTCAGCTGTCCACAGTGCGGAAAACAGTTTGCTCACTCTGGCAACCTGAAGGTGCACCAGAGTGTCCACACAGGAGAGCGGCGGTTCAGATGCACACTGTGTGGGAAGCGCTTCATTTCGTCCAGCCACCTGAAAAGGCACTGGAACGTGCACACGAGGGAGCGGCCCTTCAGCTGCGCGCAGTGCGGAAAGCGCTTTTCCGATTCGGGGAGTCGCAAGAGGCACCAGAGCGTTCACACTGGAAAGAGGGTGTTTGTGTGCACGCAGTGCGGGAAGGGGTTCACTTCATCCGGTCACCTTAAAAGGCACCGGCTGCAAATGCACACTTCAAATAACATCATAGATATCCATAATGGGGCTGAAGAGGGTCCATGGCAGCAAGAGAGTAATTTACTAATTTAACATCATCAAAAATGCTGACGGAGGCCTGGAGTAAAATAAACTGAAGTTACTTGCAGCTGAAGTAGGTCAGTTACTCCTGTATGCAATCCAAAAATATATTCAGGTTAATACTGTTGTCATGACTTGTAATACATTTCAGAAGAAAGGCAGGCGGCTGCAATACTCTGGGTTTCCTCCATTGACTCTAAAAATAAATATGGAAAAAGTGACGATGATGTCATCCATTGATTGACCATGGGCTTTGTGAAAAGCGTTTTGATGCCGTGGAAGTGTTGCCATGTTGTACAAAAATCGGAGCCAGAGGCTGCGCAGTAGAGAGTAGGGGGACCCTTAGATGGTCTTTATGTCCAAAGGCCTGGTCAGTGCACAGTGTGATTGACAGACCGGGTCCATTACTAAGCGTGTGAGATCCCCCCTCAGTGACGCACAGGGATGCAAACTTTGGTCCCTGATTGGTCCACAAAATACAAAAATATTGTCCAAACGACACAATAACTTAACAAGTTGACACATGGAGAGACATTAGTCAAATACAATACACCTATTGGGACTGCATGTTCTTTTGGGGAAAAAAAGACTTCGTATTTTTACTGCATTTTTACCATTGATTTACATTGAAACGGGCGGCTGAATGACCTTTACTGGAACCAGCTGCACTGGCACGAGTGAGCAACGTCTCTCAACAAGACCAGGAAGTGAGCTTCAAAAATGAAACCCGGTCTTGGCCCCTCGGTTTCCCCCAGCTCACATTATCATTTATTTGCTCGATGGTTTCTAAAGTCCAAGAAAGGCCAGTAACAGTGATGATCTCGAGGAAGGAGGTGTGCTCAAGACCCTACAACGCTGGTTAAGGTTGATTACAAAAGTAAAGAATGCCTGGCTTTGGTATTTCTGCTTTTTTGGGACAGGCCTGCACTCTGGGTGAGGTCATTATGCCGGGATTCACAACTTGGGTAAATCGTCCGTAGAAAGAACTTTCAGAGAATTCGGAGTTGTGAACTGGCAGACGGCTAACACAGATGATGTCAGTGAAAGCTAAGTTATTTATGAGTAATTAAAGCAGATCACGGTGCACACTCTCTGCTCTGTGACCCTAAAGAAAGGATCTGCACGTTGTATGAGCTCTGTGACCCTAAAGTAAGGATCTGCACATTGTTCTGGAAACCACAGTTAGTGGTTGAGTCCCCCCCACTGTCTTCAGAACTAGAGAGCGAACCCTCTGGCCTATGTGGGTTTCTCTCTGGGACTGTAACTGTGGACAGACTGTCGTTTTTTTTTCTTCTTCTTTTAAAACGCAACGTGACAGCATTTGGTTGTATGTGAGTGTTATTCATTACAAGTAATGATTACATTTGTTGTGAAGTAGGTTATGACAATTTTATGTGCCTGTTGCTTTTTAATTTGGGATTTCAAATCATATTCTGTGCTGTCGTCAACAAATCCTGAACAGTTTGCTGTGGATAAAGGTGTGTGTGAGAGATGTGAATAATAAAATATTTCTCTTCACCTCTCATATAATCTTCTATAGCAATCACCTTTTGCCTATATTTTTTACTACACAACAATTGTGAATAATGTTTATGGTGTTCAGTAACTTTGAATACACTAAACATACAGAACTTCACTATATTTATTATGGATGTACTATACCCCACTTTGAATAATCAAGCTTGTGAGACATAATTTATCTCCACATTGGAGTTATTGCACAACACAGGCATTCTTTTTTTTCCTGAAAATTAGATTACAATTAGAACCAGGGGGGTATTCCACAAAGCATGATTACTGGGTTAGCTGGATAACTGCACTGAATAAAACCCGGAACAGCTCTTTTTACTTCAGCCCATGTTCCAGATTTGGGAGGGTTCTGGGTTTTACTCAGTGCAGTTATCCAGCTAACTCGGTAATCCTGCTTCGTAGAATAACCCTCAGGGCTTGTAACTCAAGAGATTGCAGGTTAAAATTCCACTGCCTTTGAAACACTAACCAAAGTACTTGCTTGAGCCACCAGTTCAATATTTGTACAACTCACTCTGGACAATGTTGGCTGCTAAACAATTGTAAAGTTTGGGACGGGCTCACCAGCACCTCTTTGGTTAAATAGGCACCTAAATTAAACTGCTGTGCAACTGAGCTGTGTATGTCATCGTGGACTTTACACATCAATGGGAACATAAGCCATATGATATTGCTTTTACTTTATCTCTTTGTGCCCAAATCAAGAGTGGAAATGATGAAAATGCAAAATTCCATTCAAGGAAGTGGCCATTTTATACCATGTGGGTCAGTAATACAGTAAAAAGAAAAAAGATGTATGGTCTCTATAAGCGATAATCTAGTTTTACTGTCTGCTAACAACACAAGCTCATCAAGGTAAGATAAATCCACAGCTCCGTCTTAACCCATATACTGTATGTATACCCTCAAAAAGGGTGTGTTAATATCCAATACACCTCCATTTCTAGTTATGGACAACACATTTTTGTGTAAAATGTACTACTTTTGTGTTACAAATGCACAATATATGTGTTACTAAAGGAGACATTTTAACATAGACTGTTGAAAGTAACAGAAAATGTGTTGTCCTTAACTAGACATGGAGGCGTGTTAAAAATTACATTTTATGTATTGTTTTTAGCACATCTGTTTTGAGAATGTATATACACGCACCTGTAAATACCGGTAAATTAAGAAATTATGCGTGCTATGTTTTATGCTGAATATAACATCTCGAATATCCCGATAAAGCAAAATTATATTCGGTTAAAGAAAGTGCATTATTGAAATACAGACAACACAATGATATGTTATTCTTTTCGATATATTTTTTATACAATACAATTCGATGTCCATGTAAGAAAACAAATCGTCAGTGTAAACACTAATAACAGGCTCAGATTACAATCCAGATATCATGCAAGTCTTGACCGAGGATCATAACGATTCTGCCTGTGCAGCGGACGCGCGTCACGCTCGCACAACAGTGGATGTGTGTGGCTTCCTCGCCAGCCCGGAAGTAAACACATTACAGAGCACAAGCGACCGGTTGAGCTGGCATATTTGTAATATCCACAGAACAATAATTGTGAACTTTTCGTGAACAGTCGTACCGCAGTAGACATCCCCAAAACAACAGTTTCTTCAAAATAGATTTTTTGTGAGAGGGAGTGAAGTACCCAATGTCGAACTGTGTTTCCTTTCATACCCAGTTAGCTTCCATCATGGAGGTGCTGGCGAACGCGGCCGTGGCAGAGATCTGCAAACTCGTAGACGATGGATACGCGGTTTTACGCTTGGAAGTGTCTGAAAACCGAAACGAGAACAAAGCTTTAAAGAGGAAATTACAGCTGATGGAAATGCGGCTCGCGCGAGATGCATCTGTAAACAACCGCCCTGATAGAACTAAGGTCTGCAGCACGTTAAGACAAGCCACGAGAGGCAAGTTAACACGCAAACGATATCGTGAGTTTGGGCAACCTGGAATTATTATTATTATTTTGCCTGCTTATAATATTTATATATTGCTGGCTATCGAATAAAATCCGGTGTAGCTAATGGAAAATGGAAAATTGTAGCTAATGGAAAATTATCATCGCAACGACTTTAAACGAAGCATTCGGCTCAACATCAGTGCTCGTACATTTACATTTAATAATTGATTAGTAACGTAATGTTATTGCTTTAAAAAAAATATAAATATCAATGCTATTGACGAGTTAGTAATGCAAGTTAAGCCTATGCTTTATAATAATCGGTGTCATTTAAGCTTTTACTAAATTAGCTGTGCCTGTGTTATTAGACGAGGGCCCATTCCTAGGTGCACAGAGTGTCTTCAGCAGACAGACGGACCGGGGTTTGACTCGAGATGGAGAGGCTGACGTCACAGCTCTGGATACAGACGGCGCTCCAACGCACCCCCTAGTCACGTGGGACGAGGTCTGTTCAGGCGGAATGCTGGTGCCAATGACAGTAGCTCTACTGTAACGTTTATGTGCATTATAAGCTGTTTTTATGTATTGTTCACTGAGATAATTCCACCCAAATTCTGGCATGTTCTTTGCTTACCAAATAAATGGTTAGTTACTACTGCTGAGAAATCATGACCTAATTCCTCTGTTTCAGTGTGCAGACGTGGCGGAAGAAAGGACTGAGTCACTTCCTGTCAAAGAAGAGAATCTGGAAGAGGACAGTGACCCACTGAAAGGACCCCATTTTTCTGGACAGAGTAAGTGAGGAAGACTGAGCTGAAGCAGAGATTCACGAGACACAAGCGAAAGGCAAGAGATGTGATGTACGTGTCATAGACGTAACAAAATCACACCATTCCGTCACACCCTTTCAAGCAGATGAGTGAAAGCAAGGGGAGAGGACAGATCATTACTTTTAATGGCTTTTAAAAAACATTTAGAGAAATTCCAGATGCATTATATTCCAGTTGCATTCTATTCCTGTTGCATTCCATTCCAGTTCAGTTCCAGTTCATTTCCATTACAGTTGCATCATGCATGACAACACATCCGCTTTGTGGAACGTTGATAAATTTGTAAGTAAAAAAAAAAAAAAAACAATCGCTCATGTCTACATGTTAAAATTTATATTTATGTTGACTTTCACATTCCCTGCAGTTGTGGATTTGGGTGCAGATGGAGGCAAAAGATCTCCGGACTCACAGACCGGACCAGGGACAGCCACAGAGGAGCTCACAGACTCTGAGCAGCACAGGACCAGACACGGTGTTTGGGAGGTCAGTGGACTGGAGTCTGCTCTCAAAGCAGAGGGAGACAATAGTAGTGTTGCTACCAAGAGGCTCCAGCATAGAGGATATGAACACAGTCTGGGTTCTGAGTGTGTAATATTTGAGAGAAACAGTCATCTGGGGACTTTCTTTTCTCAAGAGGATGGTGATACAGAGGCTGGCGATTCCGCGTCTTGCCTGTACAACACAGCAGCAGACTCGGACGCCATTTTGGCTCACTCTAAGTCTCAGCCTGTCCCTACTGCAGAGGAAGGCTCGGGTAATAGCGTGTCTTCGCGGTCCTCGCTCGATTGGAAAACGGACGTTGTAGTAATCGACTCCGTACCCGTTAAAGAGGAAACTGAGATGCAGGTGGCTTGGAGCAGAGGGACGTTTTCGGGAACGGGTCACTCGCCACTCAAAAGTTTTGGTGATTACAGGGAGAGAGAGGCGGCGCTACCAGAAAACATTATCGACCCCTCCCCGATAAAAACCCAAATGACAGTGAGACAGGAGACAGCAGCAGCAAAATTTGGTGCCCCAGAATACGCCCCCCATGAGTACGCCCCCTGTGATAACAGATTCACCGCATCAGATCGCGGTGATACGCACTCATTGAGAGTGGGCGCAAGAGAGAAGAGGTTCTTTTGCGCGTTTTGTGGAAAGGGTTTTAGCTGTCCAAAGAAGGTTGAAATACACCAGAGGGTCCACACGGGAGAGAAACCGTTCAGTTGCACACAGTGTCGAAAGCAGTTTGCACAGGCGGGCAATCTCAAAAGACACCAGAGAGTTCACACCGGGGAGAAACCGTTTAGCTGCGCACAGTGCGAGAAGCGTTTTTCTCACCTACATCAACTGAAGATGCATCAAAAGGTTCACACTGGAGAGAGACCATATGCTTGTCCACACTGTGGAAAAAGATTTGCTGAGAGAAGTTACCTTAGAATACACCAACAGAGAAACCATTCAGTTTTATATAGTGTGCGATGATATGCATCCGTTGGGATAGGCCTAAAAAAGACTATACAGTAGATATTATTTATGACCTATTAATCATAACGTGTTGTGCATACATACCTGTTCAAATATCAGTAGCAATATTTCCATCTGGAAAACATTTGGATGTGGACTTCGACAAATAGTAAACAACTAATTAATGTTGACTTTGGAAATTGTGTATGAATGTGTCTTTGTACACCATTTAATTGGAAATGGCTTGTTGGCTTTCCATAGCCAACATTAACAAATGCACATAGTGTTTTTTCCCCTGCTTGTTTCTTATGAATACAGCCATTGAATAGCTGTATATTGCCATAAGAAAACACTATCTGCCAGGACAGAAACATGCCTGAGTATGAGAAAATTGTGAAATCTTAACAAGTAAATTTGAGTAAATTTTTTTGTTATTTTATTAGGTGTGAGATCTCTGAAAGCATGATTACATTACATGGTACTAAAAATAATTCCCTTGTGTGGATGATGTTGTTGTTGCTGATACTTTGTATTTGTAGTTTGTTGAAGTTTAATAAAAAAAAAAGGGAATTCCTTTGAGCTGGACTTGAGCTGTTTGATTTAAAGGCCTCTGCACTAAGCCTCTATAGTCACTGTACTGAGTAAATCTACAGTCTCTGTACTGAGTAAATCTACAGTCGCTGTACTGAATAAATCTACAGTCGCTGTACTGAATAAATCTACAATCGTTGTACTAAGTGAATATACAGTCATTGTACTGAGTAAATCTACTGTCACTGTACTGAGTAAATCTACTGTCGCTGTACTGAGTAAATCTAGTGCCGCTGTACTGAGTAAATCTAGTGTCGCTGTACTGAGTAAATCTAGTGTCGCTGTACTGAGTAAATCTAGTGTCGCTGTACTGAGTAAATCAAGTGTCGCTGTACTGAGTAAATCTAGTGTCGCTGTACTGAGTAAATCTACAGTAAATGTAGAGCCACTGCTGGTACAGATGTTCACTGCTGTAGCAGCCGTTGGATATTGGGACATTTCAATTAAAGCCCCACTCACTGTATTAATGAATCCACATAGTGATCACTTTGCACACAGAGTTTGTACAGATTTAATCAAGGAATTGTGTTTACCTCATAATACAGAGAACCAAATATCAATTAAAAATGTACATCAAATGCATTTGTAAGGATACCAAATATTTTAGGTCTGTTTACATCATTGATCTTAAATCATAGCACATATATACATCGACAGGATACATGTGATAGAGTTTTTATCATGGTGATGACCATAGTGATTATATATGTTCTGGAAAGTGATAGTTGAGGTTATTCTTTAATTTTTTTGCATCATGGGTTATCAAATATATGTATATGATTGAAATTGATTGTCTGGAAGCGACAAATATGCTGAAAAATAATCACCACAAGATTTGGTGAAACCCCCATAGAACTGATGCGCGAGCGTTTGTGGTGAGACCGTTAAAGACCTAAAGGGATTATTACTGTACGTGTGTCGTGCTGCGCAAAAGTTCTTTGCTTGATTTTATCACAGGACTGAGGGTTCAGGTGGGACTAGTATGATCTCTGAGTGTGATGACTGCATGAGAGCCAAAGCCAATTCAGATTGATCACTTGAATCCTCTGTTACAGTGTGCAGATATGGAGGAGAGGAGGACTGAAGCACTTCTCATAAAGGAGGAGAGCGTGGAAGAGGACAGGGACCCACAGGGAAAGATGAACACCAGGGAGGAGAGTAAGTCGAGAATGGGGGGGTTATGAAAGGTGTAGACGCAGATCTTGTCGTTCTGCCACAGTTTGAATGTGTCCCTCATCCTGCGCAATCAGCCTCTAGATTCAGCTACTCTTGAGTATCAATGTGACACAGAGAAATGTTATGCCTGTATGGCTTTAGTGGGGATATTTTGGTTTACCCTGAATTTTAAAGTGATCTTTTTAAGTGTTTAAGCAGGTTTCTTCTTGTTTGAACTCTGGGCATCAGATTTGTAGTTTAGGACATGTGAAAATAATCTTCTCTGACATAGATTGTAGCCAACTGCTTTTTTTCTTTTAGTCAATAACTTTAAACATCTAAATATCTCACTGTCTCTCATTGAGCATTGCTGATACGTATGTCTGGTTGCCTTCTGTCTGTTTGCTGGAAGATTTTAATCTTCTTGATTCCTGCTCAATGCAGGCTTGTATATTAGAGGAAAGACATACTGCCAATGTATACTGAAGCTTTATGTGTATACTTGGGAGATGCGTATAAACAGTTAATGATTGTGCAGCTTGCCCCTTCTCTCTAGGGTTTGTGGATTCTGGCTCAGATGGCGATGACGTGGCTTCAGCGTTTGATGCGCGAGATAAACTAGCGAATCACGCGGAGGAGCACAGGACCTCACATGCCATTTGGGAGGTGGGTGGACTGGAGGCGGTCCTTGGGGAGGAGGCGGTCCTTGGCAGGGCGCTGCGGCGTGCGGGGGCGGACCTGGGGGTGGACAGGCTGAGTGGTCTCCTGCCAGAGGGCGTGATGTTTGAGGGGCCCGGCCAGTCCAGGACGTTCCTCTCCCAGGGGGATGGCGATGGGGACAGCACGGGGTCTGGGGATCCCGTATGCCTGTACGGGATGGGAGCCACACCCCAGGGCCCGTCGGCTCGCCCGGAGCTCCTCCCCGCTGCGGAAGACTCCGCTGCATCTCTGGCCTCTGTGGGACCCTTCGACTGGAAAGCTGAGCCGCACCCCCAGCTGTCGGTCAGGGAGAACTCCCAGTCCATTTCAGACACCTTTGACGGGAACACGTGTGGCCCGTGTTACGGCGGCTATGTCCCCTCGCAAAGCAGCAGCGGCGGTGGCGCTCACGGCAGAGGCGGCGGGAGAGCGAAACGTTTCTTCTGCTCCTTCTGTGGGAAGGGCTTCAGTTTTCCCAAACAGGTGGAGATACACCAGAGGGTCCACACCGGCGAGAAACCATTCAGCTGCACACAGTGCCGCCAGCGCTTCTCCCACTCTGGCAACCTTAAGAGACACCAGAGAGTGCACACGGGAGAGAAACCCTTTAGCTGTACCTTGTGCGAAAAACGGTTCTCTCACTTGCATCAACTCAAAATGCATCAGAGGATCCACACTGGGGAGAGACCATTTGCTTGTACACATTGTGGGAAGAGGTTTTCTGAGAGAAGTTACCTCAGAATTCACCAACAGAGAAGCCACACGGGTGTGTATAATGTGAGATGAGATGCATAAATTGGAATAGCTTCTTTTTTTTTTTTAAACATGAAATGTACATTTCTTAAACAAATAAAGTCAGAGGAGCAATTGGTGTATGTTACATTATGATAAATATTCAGAGACGCATGAATTGTCACATATATCTGTAGCTGAGTATCGATACAGCAACACTCGACAGGGCTGTGTGAGTGAATGACTGAAGCAGCTGGATTATCAGTGATTTTCTGATTTGAACCAATCACTGCTATGATGGCAGGGATCAAAGTCTTGTGATCAGAAAAGTCTTAAATCATGCAGCATGAATCAGTGATTGACAGTACATGGTGGCATCACCCCTTATGAGGATCAGGAAGTCCTTATTATTACATCACTAATGGACAGTTTACTTTAAATTTGGAATGGAAATTCCAAATTGATGAGAAAATTTTGGCAGTGATCCAAACATACTAGAGAAGATTTCAACAGTTCTAGAACTGAAGGTGTACGGAGCCTGTTTGCTTTGTTAGCACTTGTCTGATTACATGTTGTTATTTTGACAAAGTCAGTTCACCTGCAGGTGAACACATAGCAGAATTAAATTATAATTATAACTGTGCCTTACTTCACATTGAATTGTTTTGCATACTTTGCCCCAATGGACCCAGATACACATAAGACAGCATAGTTTCCTTTGTCAGGAATAAGGTCCAGGCTTCAAAGGATAATAACAGGGCCACCATTGGTAAAAAGTTACTATAGAGAGCTGTGTCAATGTCAATAGTATTAAAATATTACAATGCAATACACATTCTCAAACTGATTTAAAATGCGTTAATTTACCCTGAATAAATAAATGAATGTTTTTCTTGTGTCAAGATGTTTTTTTTAGAATCCCTTCGTGCTCATGTCACAGTGTTAACCTAGGGTAGTTTTCTCTCGGATTGAGCCAACCTTAACGAAAGAATAGAACGTGTCTATTCTGAAGAACATATGCGGCCTTTTTCTAGTTTTTACGGTACAGTTTTAATTCCGTCACGCCTCATACGTAGACCGGAAGTAATCGGTGCTCCAGCAAGATACATTTGGTTTGACGACCTACAACAATACCAACACGTCTCTGGCTGATAATCGTTATTGTCCTAAAAATTGTGAGAACCTGTCCTGGAGATAACGTTAAAGACACGGGATCGCGCTTGGCCACTACAATGTCGAATCGCGTTTTGCATAAACAGTTGGCGTCCATTATGGAAGTCTTGGCTAATACGGCAGTGGCTGAAATCTGCAAAATTGTAGACGATGGTTATGCGGTTTTACGCTTAGAAATGTCTCAAAGCAAGAAGGAGAACGACGCTCTCCGGAGGAAACTACAGGGAATGGAGCTTCGGGTGGCCCGTGGATGTCCAGAGAAAACAAAGATGCGAGAGAGCCCTGTACACCCTCGATCGGACGGATCTCACCTTTGTAGTGAATTAAAAGGAATAACTACAGGTAATTTACACGGCTGTTCACCTAACTCACTGTAGCTAGCAAAATAACTAGGTTTGTCATTTTGCATCAGCCAACCGCCAATGATCTTGAAATGTGTTTACATTTTTTGTGTGTTTGGGTGGGGGTGGGACGAAAATATTTCTGACGTCTGCACTCACGCAGACTGTACGGACCGTACGACACTATTATTTCTCCTAGCAAAGAATCTCGCAGGTTGCTCGTCTGCTGGCTTATTTGTTTTGAGTAATTGGTTAACTAATGTACCGTTGGGTTGCCGGACATGTCAGTATAATGCTTGTTATTCTTGTATTTTCTAAGTGCTATCAAACTAAAAATTCCTCTCGGATCAACTTTATTGTGTAGACTATAATAAGAAATGCCCTGGAAATTAGTTAGCGTTTCACCGTTTAGACGTGTGGCCCTGTAACTTATCGTTCAGATGTGATTACATTACATTACATTCATTTAGCAGAGGCCTTTATCAAAAGCGACATACAATAAGTGCATACAGAAGGTAATCGAAGCAACTACAGAACAGATTAGACAAAGTACATCCTTCCCATAATGTATCAGCTATCCCAGCTATGACCTTCACTGTAAAAAAAAATAGTGCTCTCCAAATAAAAAAATATTAATTAACTGATTAAAATAGCACTTTTGAGTTTGTTCAACTTCCAATGTTCAAGGTTATGTGGATTAAAAATTCTAAGCTCTGGTGACGAGCCTTTTATGTTGGCACAGCAACCATAAATAAGTTGTATGAACTCATATTGTGCGGTCCAGTAAAATATTTGTAGTTTTGTGAACTGCATTTTATTACTTCAAACAAATGTATTTGGTCTGTTTTATTTTAATAAAGCTTCAATAGTATTTGCAGAATTTCCATTCATACAGTTATATCAGTAGATTCAGCCAAAACCCAGCCAAAATCTATCTATGGCTCTTATTGTGTATTAGATTTTAAAAAGTCACACCTTAACTAGCTTTTATTACATATTTGAGAGGTGTGTAGGTTTACGTTTGGCATTGTTTTCAGACTGAGTACCACTGGTCAAGACTGAAACTGCACTAAACTCGCCTGTGTGGTGTGTGTGTGTGGAGGCGTGCACGTGCAACAGTGCCAAAGTAAATAAGCAGCCATTTCTCTCGGCTTTCTTAGTCTATGGGCGTCGACGCGGGAATTACGCTCTATTCGAGATCCACAATTCTTCGATGAAGAATGAAGTTGGCAAACCCTTATACTACACGGCTGATATGTTGTCTGATCTACAAGCTGGTGTTAATGTGGTTACAACCAACCTCAGTGTTTTAATCAATTAACAAACTCACAAATCCTTTTTGTAAGGAGTTGGATAGTGTGCAGTTTTTATCGCTTGTAACTGGCCTAGCAACAGTACCATTTAAAGGTTCTCTACTGCGCTATATCCGTTTTTCTCTGGGTGGTGCGTGTTATGTCCACAGAACTATATAATAACCCACTGCTAAAGTTTGACTGTGTAGCCACATGTTACCATGTAATTTTGACCTTAATAATAATAATAGTAGTAATGATAATAATAATAATAGTAATAATAATAATAATAATAATAAACAACGCATTGCAGTTGGGAAATGTAAATAATGCAACTGATTGCAGAAAATGGTTGGTTAAGTGTTGCAAATGAAGTACAACTTGCTTTCCCATATGCCCTGTATATGTGGTCCATGACAGTGGTATTCCTGGATCAGTATGCATCATTCACACACACACACACATACACACACACACACACTGGGATGGGTTACTCATAAAGCTGAATGGGTTGATTCTGGATCAGATTTGCACAGTAGAAGATGCAGTCTTCCACAGTGAATGCACTCGGCTTCAGCCCAAATTCACCAATACCATCACATGCAAACAGACTGGGAGTTTTTATTGTGTATTTATACTTTTTTGTGATTCTGTCTCTTATTTAATTTATTGCATTGTGTGGTGCACAGATTGTATATGAAACGCTGACGAACTATGCCATCTATTATATCATTGTCTGATTTATTGCTTTTGTGTTTATGAATGCAAGCTTGGCATGATAAGTTGTGCTGTGAGCAGGTTGTAAATTAGCCTAATATTTACTGTATTGTGGTTAATGGTGGCAGGAGAAACACTGATAGATTTTTGTTAAAATGTTAATTTTCCCCCTTTATAGTTCCAGAGGAGAGTTACCTTTCCCTGGATCAGCAGATGGCTGTCAGCCCCAGGAGAGCTGGAGAATCCACAACTCTGGCCAATGGAGATCAGGTTAGTTCATATGTCCAGCCAGTAGCTGACCAATCAGATCACACCATTTGGTCAGTCCGTAGCAGATTGGTAAAGATGCTGAAAAAAAAACTTGGTGACCGGTGTCTTTAAAAAGTTTGCTCATAAAAAGTCAGATGGGAAAACATTTTTTTTGGAAGTCCAATTTGAATCAAACTTGATGAGCTTATAAATGTGAATTTGTAGTTCTGGTGTGACTGTTTGTGATTAAACAGAAGTTTCACTAAATTATTTTTCAAGCACATTTCATTTTGGTATTATTTCGGCTTCTGTTATAGTGTGTTTGAAAGTTATAGTGTTGGGGTCCAGTCAGGTTAATCTGGGCCTTCTTCTTCTGTTACAGTGTGCAGACATGGAGGAAAGGAGGATTGAAGCACTTCTTATAAAGGAGGAGAGAGTGGAAGAGGACAGAGACCCACTGGGAGAGATGAAGCCTGAGGAGCAAAGTAAGTGGAAAAGGGTTTAAAATCTAAAACCTGGTTATTAAAGTTGAAAAGCTGTCAGAACCCATATGTTAATATGCCCTATTGCACTGGTCCCCAACCCTGTTCTTTGAGATCTACTGTCCTGTAGGTTTTCACTTCAGCCCTGACAAAGCACACCTCATTCAACAGCTAGCGATCTCATTGAGCTGCTAAGAATTTGTAGCAGTATGTGATCATGCAACAGCTGCTATGTCACTAACTGGACAGATCTGTTTCCTGTCATCACAGATGGGTCATTAACAGGTTTTGCTTCTCATTTCTCTCCAGGAGCCGTGGAGTGGAGGGCAGGCAGCAGGGAAAAGCGTCCCGTTCAGGAAACGCAGAATAAACCAGCGAATCACACAGAGGAGCTCACTGAGCAGCACAGGACCAGACGCGCTGTTTGGGAGGTCAGTGGACTGGAATCTGCTCTCAAAGCAGAGGGAGAGAGCGAGTGTGTGGAGCCGCCCCAACACAGAGGAACTGAACACAGGGCAGAAGGACTGAACAGGCTGGACACTGAGTTTGTCATGTTTGAAAGACCAGGCCAGCTGGGGTCTTACTGTACACAAGGGGGCGCCGTCACAGAGACAGAGGATCCGTGTTGCTCTTACTCTACAGAAACGGACCCACAGAGCCTGTCTTTTCACTCAGAGATGCAGTCGGTTTTCCCAGCAGCAGGCAATGGGCCTGGGAATAGTCTTTCTGTAGGGTGTGCTGATGCTAAGCCAGATGCTGTCCTGACAGAGTCTGTACCCAGTCACATGGAGGATGAGATGCATACATTATGGAACCAGGACTTGAGTGCTGACAGCGGCTTCACAGCTTATGGTCTTTACAACGTAGAGGGAAAGTCGAAAACACAGCTGAATAATAACACCAGCTTATGTGCCTCATATGCGCAAATGCACACCAGAGAGAAACTGTTCATTTGCACTTTTTGCGGGAAGGGTTTCAACCGCCCAAAAAAGCTTGAAATACACCAGAGAATACACACGGGAGAGAAACCGTTCAGTTGCTCTCTTTGCGGAAAGCGATTTGCCCAGTCGTGTAACCTAAACAGGCACAAGATTGTTCACACAGGGGAGAAACCATTCAGTTGCGCGCAGTGTGGGAAGAGGTTTACACAGTCCTGTCATCTCAAAACGCATCAGAGGGTCCATGCAAGGGCGAGACCGTACAGTTGTAACAGATTTTCTGAGAAAAGGTCCTTGAGGGTTCAACAGCATAGAAAGCACACAGGCATATAAATTCTTGTGTCATTAAGTAATTTGCAGTAAAAATAAAACATGATTAATGAATAAATAATTCATATTAAACATCCACATACCATCACTGCAAACCCTTATGTATTCCAATTGAGTACAGAACAAAATTAAAGTTACTCTTTCTGAGAAAACATGCAGCATGTCTATCGTATCACCGAAATGGTGATTAAACATGCTGAACTCTCAAATAAATAAATAAAAAACAGTTCAAGGGGAATGAGCTCAATATTTATTTTCCTTGTGACAGAAAATTCTAGATTGCCAGCCACTATCCACTCAGTGATTAGGGTTTAGCTTTTGTTGTTGTATATTTCCGCCTTCCAGTTGTTTATATTTTAAGTCTTTTATCTGTTTCTGAAAATAAACAAAATAATGTGGAACCTCATACAGCGAGTCCTTTCCATTCCTTCTTAAAACCATAATTTTCCCCAATACTGATTGCATTTGACAATCAACATAACTGATGGGAATTTCTGTCACTGTGAAGACTGTAATATAGACACAATATCATGTAAGCAGACATATTAATGTAACACCATTAAATGCAACATCACTTCCCCCCTAAATATGTTAGCTTGAAGTAGTTGTATTTTTGAAATCAGTGAAAAATGATATCTACTGGTATCTTAAATTGTCACGATAAAACATGACATGTTGTCACTGAAAATGATCGGTAGCAAGTGTGAACCGATGTTATGTTGAGGGAACCTGCATATGTCACTGTACAACAACAAGGAAATCATTAAACACAGATTATTTTGTGTGGCTGTTGTTCATAGATTGTGTATGAAGTTTGTCGGACTCAAATAAAACTTAACAAAAAAAATGAAAGAAAAGTTGGTCACAAAAAAAAGACTTGTTGAGTTTCCCCCTCATCACTGTAAGGCACTTTGAGTGTGAGAAAGGCGCTATATAAATGCAAGACATTATTATTATTATTATAATTTAAGAGGCTTTGCACTGAGAGATTAGAGTCACTGTACTGTATAAATGCAGAGTCACTGCTGTAGCAGTCGCTGAATATTAAGAGTCATTCCTTAACTAAGGCCTCAGTGTGGTTTATGGAAATAAAAACCTCTCGTTACTTGTCAGCCTGGTAGATGCACACTACCTAGCCTGTTGTCTAGACTCTTAGCCCGAGTGGTCTAGCAATAACGAAAGACTGATAATTGTCTTTAGAACTTGTTAGCTTGTTGCGTCAGTAATTCAGGGGTTGGGCTTCATGCGGATTGGATGACTGATTTTTGTATTTAACAAATCATAACTCTTGTTTTTCTTGCTAAACGTTCTTTGTGAGAGTCACTGTCTTCATACAGGTCAGTGGTAAGAAGCCCTACCTTTAAAAAAAAACAAAAAAAAACATTTGTGTTGTTAACCAATCGGTGTGCCTGACCACTATTTGGCAGAAGACTGCAACCCAAAGCATTAACTCGCTGAGTATGAGCTTTGCTAAACTAACATCACACAAGTGGTCTGATTCTCCAATTAGCCCTTACCCAGAGTCTCTTTTAAGGTTAAACTGGTTGCCTCATCAATCTGCATCAGCACGCTGGCATGCAGGAGTATTTTAAACTACGCATGTGACCCAAGGTCTGCTTTTCATGCAACTGTTCGACAGAAAAACAAAGTTTTATATCCTAGTCCCATTTTAAAGGGTTGAGTAGAATTAATATGGCCGCACAGTACAGCACACTTCTCTGTATGTTAATGAAAGAATAGATTCTCAGATATTTAGGCCTATTCCTGCAGAAACCACAGAGCTGACGAGGCAGAATGGCAAATACACAAACGGGTGCATTGAGCTGAATTATGTGAAATGCAGGGGTATGGGAGACGGCATGCCCACTGAATTAAGAGCCTATGGGACATCAGGGCAGAGGGACCTGGATGACTGTGGCCTGGTTTGGGCGTGGCCTGGATAACTGTGGCCTGGTTTGGGCAGTGGCCTGGATGTCTGTGGCCTGGTTTGGGCAGTGTCCTGGATGTCTGTGGCCTGGTTTGGGCGTGGCCTGGATAACTGTGGCCTGGTTTGGGCAGTGGCCTGGATGGCAGTGGCCTGGATGACTGTGGCCTGGTTTGGGCAGTGGCCTGGATGACTGTGGCCTGGTTTGTGTCTGAGCCTCTTTGAGTGAGGTCTAGGCTGTGTCCGAATCAGCACCCTTTCATACTATTGAGTAGGCTTGTTGCGTAGACTGGGCGAGAATGTATTTAAGTAGGTGAAATTTTCTCTAAATGTAAAGTACTGAAAACCCCCGTATGATATACTTGCGTCTGGGGTTTCGCTTAGTATATTCGGGAGCATACCTTCGGGAGTGTGGCCTGGTTTAGGTCTGGCTCTGGTACAGGCTTGAGGATTTGGCAGGTCAGAGCTCTACCCTCTGATGAGACTGGTACCCTGAAAGAGCCCCAGTGTGAAATGCAATCTGGGCTCACACTGAATCACCTTTTCCTCTGTTACAGTGTGCCGAGATGGAGGTGGGGAGGACTGAAGCACTCCTTATTAAGGAGGAGAGACTCAAGGAGAACCTGGGACACCCCAACCACCAGGGGGAGCTAAAGAACGGGGAGGAGAGTAAGTAGAGCGGCCAAACTTCTGTAAATACAGTCGTCACATTGGATTGTTTGGTCCATTAACCCCACACGTGTATTTAAATGCAGTGGTGCATTAATACTGTATATGTACTCCTTAATTCTGAGAGCTGAAGGTCGCCCTCTTCATTTCAATAATCGACTCACTTTTTTCACCCCCAGATATGTTATTTACTTGGTGGAATTCTCACTTTACAGTTTGTGTTATTATACATTTTTGCAACTATACTATTGTTCAATTAACCTTACCATAGGCACTTGTAAGTCTAGCTAGCACATACAAGATAATGTTCACCCCCTACCGCGAGTGTGTTATGGCCAACCATTACAGTCTTCTTAAATGCTACTTGAAATGTTGGTGAATTACGAATGTAGGCCTTTTAAGAGCTTCAGCTAAATGCCTAAAACATAAATGTGATTATGGCAGTGTGTTGTGGCTGTTTAGTAACCCGAATCTAAAACCTGGGAGGAACGGGTGTGTTGAACTCTGTATTTAGGAAAATCTTTCATTTGTTCCAGCATTCCGGCCTGTTGTGCGGTCACTTGCTAGGGCTGAAGGAGCTCTCGTTTTGGAGACACACAACACTCCCAATGGGGAAGTCAGCGCCCTGAGAGCCAGCCGGGAAGTTTGGCAAGTTAGTGGACCAGAGACCATCCTCAAGGTAGAGCCAGAGAATAATAGTGTTACCAAGACGCTCCAACACAGAGGAACTGAACACAGGGCAGAAGGACTGAACAGGCTGGACACTGAGTTTGTAATGTTTGAAAGACCAGGCCAGCTGGGGTCTTACTGTACACAAGGGGGCGCCGTCACAGAGACAGAGGATCCGTGTTGCTCTTACTCTACAGAAACGGACCCACAGAGCCTGTTCTTTCACTCAGAGCTACAGTCGGTTTCTCCGACAGAGGGATGCGCGATTAACGATCGGTCCTCTTTACATTTAAACCCGAGGAATATAACCGACTCTGTTAAGGTAGCAGCGGAGACACACTCAGTATTGAACAAAAGGCCCATGTCTGGACCAGCTCATAAGAAATACAGACTTTACAGAGACATGCCGTATAGAGAGACCGCTCAGCTGCAAAACGGCGGCACCCTGTATCCCAGCCATGCCCAAATACCTGCCAGAGAAAACCAGGTAGATTCAAAATCTGGTGCCTCGTTTAGGAAGGGATATTCCTTCTGTGACCTCCAGGCCACCAAGAGCGGCTGCAGAGCTGGAGCAGGAGAGAGGCTCTTCATTTGCACGTACTGTGGGAAGAACTTCTCTCGACCAAGGAACCTCGAAACCCACCTGAGGGTGCACACCGGAGAGAAACCGTTCAGCTGCACGCAGTGCGGGAAGAGCTTCAGTCAGCTGTGCAGCCTGAAAACGCACCTGAGCGTACACACGGGGGAGAGACCGTTCCGCTGCGCACAGTGTGGCAAGCGCTTCGCTCAGCCGGGTTACCTCAAAAGGCATCAGACGGTTCACACGGGAGAGAAACCGTTCAGATGCACGCAGTGTGAGAAGAGCTTCTCCTTTTTAAGTAATCTCATCAGACACCAGGGACTGCACGCAGGAGGGAAAGTGTTTACTGGTAGCCTTTGAGGGAGGTGTCAAAAGACACATTCTATCAGTCATACCTGAAACAACTTTACAAAGCTGTATTCTGGGAAATTATAATATTATATGTATAATATTATAAATACTTTCACTTATCATAAATATTCTAAATCTTCACTTCTTCTGAACATGTAACATCATAAAGAAAGTCACAGGCTCGTAAAGCATGCAGTAGCCGCTAGAAACGTACTCGCCGTGGACTCAGACATAGCCGCTAGAAGCGTACTCGCCGTGGACTCAGACATAGCCGCTAGAAGCGTACTCGCCGTGGACTCAGATATAGCAGCTAGAAGCGTACTCGCCGTGGACACAGACATAGCCGCTAGAAGTGTACTCGCCGTGGACTCAGACATAGCCGCTAGAAGCGTACTCGCCGTGGACTCAGACATAGCAGATAGAAGCGTACTCGACGTGGACACAGACATAGCCGCTAGAAGCGTACTCGCCGTGGACTCAGACATAGCCGATAGAAGCGTACTCGCCGTGGACTCAGACAGGTCACTTGAGTTTGCGCCCATATTTGGCCAAGCCCCTTCATGAATATTCATTAAAAAGATTGTTGCTGTTCCCAGAACGTTCAGTGGTGAGAACATGGAGCTGATTATGTGGTGGGGTTGAGGTCCACCAGGGGGCCCCATGACAAACAGCATCTGCCACATTCTACACCCGCTGCTGTTACCTGGGCGACATGAGGATGAGCCCACTGCCAGGATGGGGGGTGATGTCATAGTTGTTATTACAAACTAGCCAAATGGGCGACTCTTGTGTTCGAATACCTTTCTTCATTTCCTTCACTACGGAAGGCACTGGCTCAGGTTGGTCCAGATTCTGGTTTAAAAAGCGTTCACGTGGCATTTTGGGGCTTTAGAATACACCCCCATTGGATCTGTTGCATGGCTGTGTGCAGGGCGGGGTGGGGTAGGGTGGGGCGCTGCGGGGTTGGGCGGGGTGATGTGGGATGGGGCAGGATTTGGCAGGGTGGGCAGGACGTGGCGGGGTAGGATAGAGTGGGGCACTGCGGGGTTGGGCAGGGTGATGTGGGGTGGGGCAGGACGTGGTGGGGTAGGGTGGGGCACTGCGGGGTTGGGCAGGGTGATGTGGGGTGGGGCAGGACGTGGTGGGGTAGGGTGGGGCACTGCGGGGTTGGGCAGGGTGATGTGGGGTGGGGCAGGACGTGGTGGGGTAGGGTGGGGCACTGCGGGGTTGGGCAGGGTGATGTGGGGTGGGGCAGGACGTGGTGGGGTAGGGCAGGACGTGGTGGGGTAGGGTGGGGCACTGCGGGGTTGGGCAGGGTGATGTGGGGTGGGGCAGGGTTTGGCAGGGCGGGCAGAATGTGGTGGGGTAGATTGCAGATTGCTGCTGAGGGGTTTGTTCCTGATACAGTGGATTAATAATTTAATCAACATTCAAAATCTCCAGCCTTTATTCTTCTGGATCCAGACATCTGGATAAGGAGCAATGCTTCCTCTGTTGATCTGTATCTTAATGAAGATTGAATCATTAAGGTTAGTTTTTTTTTTTACAGCAGAGATCCCAGTGTTTCATGGTACAGTTTTTCCTGACTTAAAATGTCAAAACAGATGGGAAAATATTTGTTAAGTCTTTATATTTTATATCTAAATCTATGCATATATCTGTTTTATCTGTTTAATGTGCACATCATGCCTGCGTGTAATGATTTCCCCCCTTTGATTTATTTTACTTATGTTTCCATGTGATTAAATACACACACATGTACATGTTATTGTGTGATTGCATTTGCATATGCATATTTTAGAAATTCTAATAAAGCCTGTCAGTTTCTATTTCTTGTGTGGACGGATAATAATATTGTAGTTGAGAAAGTTTAGCAAACATTTGATCAGGGCACTTCACTTGAATGGCTATCATTGAATTATGGCTGAATTAAATATACACATAAATAAGGTAAGGGGCTGTACTAGGCTACTATATCACACGTAAAGTTTATGCTTATTAGGAGTGGTGATGGTGAACACTGATATCTGTTATTTCATATGGTATCAATGCTGTTTGGCAGGTTCTCAAATTTTTTGATTTTATAACACAGCTTGATAATTGGAACATGTCATGAAAATAATGCACTACCATCAATACTGTGGGTATAATTCACATGAAAATATATTTTAAATAACACATTTTTCAAATAAGAAGTCACAGTAAGATAAGTGAATTATGATCACTGAGTGTCACTGGATACTATGTGCATAAATATGTGCCACTAGAAACTGAATTTGAATAATTTATATTTGAATTTGAATTGCTCAACTTGAATAATTGCATTAAAAACTAAATCTGAATAGCACAATTAGAAATTGAATGTATGTTTGGAACTGAATTCCAATAAACTTGAAACTGAATGTAATATTATGAAATTTAATTAATTTGCTCTGAAACTGTATTTGATCCTCACTGAAAATTCAACTCTCTATATACAGGTGCAGCTCAAAAAATTAGAATATCGTGAAAAAGTTCAATATGTTTTGTCACTCATGTCAGAAAGTGAAACTCATATATTATATAGATTCATTACACATAGAGTGAAATATTTCAAGCCTTTATTTCTTGTAATTTTGATGATTATGGCTTACAGCTAATGAAAACCCAAATTCAGTGTCTCGGAAAATAAGAATATTACATAAGATCAATAAAAAATGATATTTTAAACAGAAATGTCAGCCTTCTGAAAAGTATGTTCATTTCTATGCACTCAATACTCGGTTGGGGCTCCTTTTGCATGAATTACTGCATCAATGCGGCGTGGCATGGAGGCGATCAGCCTGTGGCACTGCTGAGGTGTAATGGAAGCCCAGGTTGCTTTGATAGCGGCCTTCAGGTCGTCTGCATTGTTGGGTCTGGTGTCTCTCATCTTCCTCTTGACAATACCCCATAGATTGTATATGGGGTTCAGGTCAGGCGAGTTTGCTGGCCAATCAAGCACAGTAATACTATGGTCATTGAACCAGCTTTTGGTACTTTTGGCAGTGTGGGCAGGTGCCAAGTCCTGCTGGAAAATGAAATCAGCATCTCCATAAAGCTTGTCAGAAGAAGGAAGCATGAAGTTCTCTAAAATTTCCTGGTAGATGGCTGCGTTGACTGTGGACTTCAGAAAACACAGTGACCAACACCAGGAGATGACATGGCACCCCAAATCATCACTGACTGTGGAAACTTCACACTGGACTTCAAGCAACGTGGATTCTGTGCCTCTCCACTCTTCCTCCAGACTCTGGGACTTTGATTTCCAAATGAAATGCAAGATTTACTTTCATCTGAAAAGAGGACTTTGGACCACTGAGCAACAGTCCAGTTCTTTTTCTCCTTAGCCCAGGTAAGACGCTTCTGATGTTGTCTCTGGTTCAGGAGTGGCTTGACACGAGGAATGCGACATTTGTAGCCCATGTCCTGGATTCGTCTGTGCATGGTGGCTCTTGATGCACTGACTCCAGCCTCAGTCCACTCCTTGTGAAGCTCCCCCAAATTCTTGAATGGATTTTGCTTGACAATCCTCTCAAGGCTGCAGTTATCCCTGTTGCTTGTGCACCTTTTCCTACCACACTTTTCCCTTCCACTCAACTTTCTATGAATATGCTTGGATACAGCACTCTGTGAACAACCAGCGTCTTTAGCAATGACCTTTTGTGGCTTACCCTCCTTGTGGAGGGTGTCAATGACTGTCTTCTGGACATCTGTCAAGTCAGCAGTCCCATGATTGTGTAGCCTACTGAACCAGACTGAGACAATTTAAAGGCTCAGGAAACCTTTGCAGGTGTTTTGAGTTAATTAGCTGATTAGAGTGTGACACCATGAGTTTCCAATATTTAACTTTTTCACAATATTATAATTTTCTGAGACACTGAATTTGGGTTTTCATTAGCTGTAAGCCATAATCATCAAAATTACAAGAAATAAAGGCTTGAAATATTTCACTCTATGTGTAATGAATCTATATAATATATGAGTTTCACTTTCTGAAATGAGTGACAAAAAATATTGAACTTTTTCACGATATTCTAATTTTTTAAGCTGCACCTGTACTTCCACATTCAGTTCTCACAATTCAAATTCAGTTTTTGCAGTTTACTGTGACACACATCCAGGTCGCTGAGGAAGAGAAATCGAGTGCAGATTCACAGAACTTCTTTTTCTATGGCGCGGGATACGTGCAAAATAAGACTACTGAGAGGCCGGCGGAGACAACTGATTGGCCGGCGCTGGCAAATGATATAGCGACTGATAAGCCGGCGTTGGTAAATGAGAAGCCGGCTATTGATTCGCCGAGGCTGGTAACCTCGTAACTCACGTGCATAGCATAGCTACCCACAGGATTTGTGACTGACTTGGCTGGTCACTAACATTCCTAGGCTAGTCACTCACATGCCTAGTGCAGCTACCCACTGGATTTGCAACTGACTTTGCTGGTCACTAGCATTCCTAGGCTGGCAACTCACATGCCTAGCGCAACTAGGCTACCCACTTTTTTTTTTTTTTTTACTAGGTCTGAAATAACTTCTTTTTTGCATGTTGCATCATTTGCATTTTGAGTCTGCAGTAGGCTATCATATAGGCTAGCTATTATTGTTTCTATATTTTAGCGTGTAGACATGGTTCATTTTATTGTCTGTGACTGTGGCAAAATGAATTTCGGGGGGTTTCTTAAAGCTGTAATTTATCATTTCAGAGAAACATGACTGTAGCCTAATTGGGACTTTGACTACTACCACTAGGGGGGCACCGTAGATAAGAGATTCATAACTGGCTGGTCAAATTTAAAATATTGGCTACGTGTAATTTTATCCCATTAAAACTAAAAACTCTAGGTTGTAATTACAGTCCACTCATTTCATTGCCATGTAAAAAAACTGTTTTAAAGACTGTTTTTCAGTAGTCTCTGCCGGCTACTCAGTTGTCTTATTTTTGGCATGTATCCTGCACCATAGAAAATCTGCATGTGAATCTGCATTCGATTGCTCTTCCTGACCCGGATGTGTGTCACAGTAAACTTCAAAAACTGAATTTGAATTGTGAGAACTGAATGTGGAAGTATATAGAGTTGAATTTTCAGTGAGGATCAAATACAGTTTCAGAGCAAATTAATTCAATTTCATAATATTACAGTTTCAAGTTTATTGGAATTCATTTCCTAACTAATAAATTAATTTTCAAATTATGCTATTCATATTCAGTTTTTCAATGCAATAATTCAAGTTAAACAATACAAATTCAAATTATGTGATTCAAATTCAGTTTTTTAATGCAATTATTCAAGTTGAGCTATTCAAATTCAAATATAAATGATTCAAATTCAGTTTCTAGTGGCACATATTTCTGCCCATAGGATACCAACAGCAATAAACAAATTACCCTGAAACTAAAACAGCTTTTAAATCAACAATGTTTATAAGGCTTCTTAAATTAACGCAATATATCCAAAAGTTGCAAACTGTAGATCTAATTGCGCCCGGTTTCCACATGTTACGGTAACATTAATATTCCGTTACTTTCGTCTTCTCTGCAGTCCGGAAGTAAATGGTGTATGGGCAACAAACTGTATTCTCCATCACTTAATATGACACCCTGTGTCGCCTAATTGTACTTAGTCGACTGCATTATTAGACTGTACGTACATACTATACAAAGCCTCTCATAAATATTTCGTTAGAGGCGTGTTGTGTACAGTACAATGTCGATTATTTTTCATAAACAGCTGGCCTCCATTATGGAGGTGTTAACAGCTGCGGCAGTGGCAGAAATAAGCAAACTTGTAGATGACGGTTATGCGGTCTTACATTTGGAAATATCCCAACACGTGAAAGAGAACGAAGCTCTGAAGAAGAAACTGCAAATGATGGAGCTACGGGTTGCGCGAGCTTGTCCAGAGAGAACAGACGCACGAGACAGTCCTGCTAATAGTCGCCTTTTAGAAGTGCAAGTTCGCCATGAATCCAGAGGAACTAAAGGTGGGTTGGGTAGTAGCCTATGCACTGCTTTTCGAGGACCTCCACATCGATTATACCTGGTGAAGTCGTCAAATTATTTTCTCTTAAGTGTCAAGAGAGACCGCAAACTGTTGATTAACGTACTATTTTTTACTCGTTAAAATATCGCAAAACGTCATTTGCTAGGCGGTCATACAAGCGTAAATGCGTACAATTGGAAGAAATATCAGTTCTGATGGTTTCATCTCACAAACATTATTTTTATTTAAACCTTTATTCAAACTAGTTGAAAAGTTGTGGTTCATCGGAACGTTGATTAAATATTATTTGTAAAAATAGCTGTGCTTATTCACCACAGCCTTATTGCAACTTTGTGTAAAATGCCAATTTTCTATAGCACAGCTTTGGAGAATTCCTCCACCAGAAAAAAAGCACTGTATTAGTGTCCATGCTTTGCCAGGTATCCTTTTAATTCATGTGTCTGGTGACCTTCTCTACTTGTAGCATGTGTTTACCTGATACGGCAATTTAACTGCTGCTTCTGCTGTTGTGATAGCTTCACTTGTCAGGCTAATAACTTTACACTACGGCCTGACCAGTCCCATACTCATGTAGGGTCAGTCTGACCAGTCCCATACTCATGTAGGGTCAGTCTGACCAGGTTCCGGCCATGTGTTTTGCTAATGAGCAAATGATCAGTTGCTTTATAGGAGGAATCATGATCTCATGTTTTTGGAGCTCCAATTGGAGACTTGAGGTTCAAGCCAATTGACCCACTGACTTACATCATGTAACCCTGGCTAAAACTAGGTAGAATCAATATGAATGGCAGGAAACTAATCGCATACATTGGAACTTCTCTTTACAGATGGTCTGAAGAGAGAGCACCTAGTACTGGCACTAAAGTGATTGCAATCAGACAGTTGTATCTTTTAAGTTTTCCTCCCGTTTCAGAGAGTTGTTTTCAGGCGTTAGGGAAGCCAGCGGCCAGCGGGTCGCACACAGGTGGACGGAACACACCTGTGTCTGGCACTAACGCTCCCGACCAACCTGCCATTTCAACCAACAAGGTAAGCTCACCTGTCCTGCAGGCTTCAGTGGACACTTAGTTGCCTGCTCCTCGCCAAATTAAAGAAAATCCACATAATTGCCTACGGCGAGATATTTATCTAGCCATAGATAATTATCAAGTTCAAATTGAGCCGTTTAGGGACTTGCTTATTGTATTTTTGTTGGAAACTAAAAAAAATTGACTATGCATTTGAGGGTTTAACAGCTGGATTTTTTGGTGGAGTAGTTACTCTTTTCCCCGGGTACAGCTGTTACAGTGTGCAGACACAGAGGAGAGGATGACTGAAGCACTTCTTATAAAGGAGGAGAGCGTGGAAGAGGACAGAGACCCACAGGGAGAGATGGACACCAGGGAGGAGAGTAAGTGACCTTGTTTGCGTAACTCTAGTAGATATAGACGCTGTGAATCGGCATGAAGCTCTAAAGAAGTCGTTATTCTGGTAAAACCATGTTAGGTAGGACTATCACTGAGCACCATTTGCTTTTCACCATTTAATTTTCACACTTGAAACCACAGTTTCATTTTCATATGAATTTTGTTGTTTTTGATCCTCCCACTAGGAGCCGTGGAGTGGAGGACAGGCAGCAGAGAAAAACGTCCCGTTCAGGAAACGCAGAATAAACCAGCGAATCACACAGAGGAGCTCACTGAGCAGCACAGGACCAGACGCGCTGTTTGGGAGGTCAGTGGACTGGAATCTGCTCTCAAAGCAGAGGGAGAGAGTGAGTGTGTGGAGACGCCCCAACACAGAGGAACTGAACACAGGGCAGAAGGACTGAACAGGCTGGACTCTGAGTTTGTAATGTTTGAAAGACCAGGCCAGCTGGGGTCTTACTGTACACAAGGGGGCACCATCACAGAGACAGAGGATCCGTGTTGCTCTTACTCTACAGAAACGGACTCTGAGAGCCTGTCCTTTCACTCTGAGCTGCAGCTTACTCCTATGAAAGATAACACTGGTCATACCAGTCTTTCTGTGTATTCCCATGATATGAAACCAGAGGTACCGGCGGACACTGTGTCCATTAAAATAGAAGCGGATATTCATCCCACCTGGAGCGGGGGGCCAGTGTCAGAGATTGTGTATACAGAGCACACACATTGCCCTGAGGACAGAGGTGGACAGGCAGCACAGACGGATAATGTTTACATATTGTGCCTGCCTTTTAACCAAGCTGCGGCTAAGGGAAGCGTAGCAACAGCACCAAAATCAAACCCAGGAGACGTAAACGGGACTCCACTCTATGAGAGAAGGTACGCAGCATCAAAAGGCTTTAGGATTCTCCGTAAGGCCTGCACGAGGAAGAGGAAGTTCATCTGCAAGTACTGTGGGAAGGGCTTCCCTCGCGCGAAGGAGCTGGAGATACATCAGAGAGTGCACACGGGAGAGAAACCGTTCAGCTGCACTCACTGTGGGAAGCGCTTCACCCAGAAGTGCAACCTCAAAACGCACCTGAGCATCCACACCGGGGAGAAGCCATTCCGGTGCCTGCAGTGTGGAAAGCGGTTTGTTCAGTCGGGCTATCTGAAAGCGCACCAGAGAGTCCACACGGGAGAGAAACCGTTTAGCTGCTCCAAATGCGGGAAGAAGTTTGGGCAGTCATCGTATCTGAGGTCCCATCAGAGCGTCCACACAGGGGAGAAACCGTTCAGCTGCGCGCACTGCGGGAAGTGTTTCACTCGTTCGTGTCACCTGAAAAGACATCAGAGTGTTCATGTGCCTGGTGGTAACTGTACCGATGTGAACTTATTTTGATGAGTAATTCACTCAAGATAAGGATATAATGTGCTAAATAAAGTAAGAGGAGTCCACTATGTAGGGAAATTATAGTATATAAAAGGTTGCTGTAATGGTGCTTGGCCAGCACAAAGCCCAATGTTTTGGCAAAGCCTTTCTCAAGAAAACAAACAAAATGACACCCCATAACCCCCATGCTGGACAGAAACACCCCACTTAACACTGAGGAGTTGTATTCAGGCTGGCTCACTTAGTTCAAATTCCAGGTAATTATTAATGTTGATCCATGCATCCGCAGCTCACCTGTGTAAGTGTTACCCTGTGTTCACATGTTAGTGGAAAAACTGTTTCTGCAAACTTGGTCTAAACAACAGGCCACAGGTCAGTTTTTCAGACTTTTCCCGCGCCTGAGGTCACTATGGCGATCAAGCCCACTGCGCTGGGCAAAATGGCACAAATAACAGGCGTTTTTCAAAGCAGCCCATGATGGTCGACGACAAGTTTCGTACAGATGAGCACGATGGAGGCGGGAAATGCATCCATCTGCAAAAGATTAGCCATGATGATTTGAAAGTTTGTCTTGCAAGGAAACCCCCCCATAAATTACAATGCTAGAATCCTGTTTTCCTGTCGCACTAGAGTTCTCCAAGATCCTATGAACTTTCACCTGAAATACATTTGATAAATGGATGGGGAAAGCACGGCCTGCTTTCCTGGTAAAATATGTCCTTACCCTAGATGATGATTTGTCACCTCAGCATATCTGTAATGTAATTTGCATCTAAAAAGTGAGATGTGTCAATTCCATATATTCTCAGGCCATTATTCTTGGGTCGAATTTGTTTCAATGGTTGCAGTAACCAGTGTAGTTTTAAATGGAAGTTATTTGAGTGTATTGAATTAAATTAAAATAATTAATATGCTACATGTTAATGTATAGTTATACTAGTTACACTTTGGAATGATTAAATAAATATCTGTAAAACCTGAAGGTTTCCATACTGTGTGTTGTTTCAAAGCTAAACGGAAAACGGAACTAACATTGTTCACAACTGAATACACGGGGATTTAAGTAATTTCCAGTGAGTTATCAGTTTAAAGTTTTTTAGCAAAGTTTTTTTTTGCATTTGTACATAAACATTGGGAAGTCAATGGAACAATACTTATATTAATATTACTTCGAGAAATTGAATTCAGTACTGGTTCATGGTCTCCCAGAAGCGGAAGTAACGCATGTTCCGTGGGGTGGGATTTGGTGGCTTCTGCGAGCAGCGCGTGCGTATTAGCTTGGTACCGTAAACCCAGTGCGCTACTTTTATGCTAGGCCATTTCAGTATGTTTCACGTCACGAATAGTGCCGTTTAGACGTTTTGCGAGATCGGTTTTCTTTCACGAGTTGTTCTAAAAATCATCTCGAACAATTACAGGCGTGAAATGGTCCCGTATAACGTTAGTCACCGACACTAGCAAGCCGTGATGTCTAATCTTAACGCGTTTCGTACGCAGCTAGCCTCAATCATTGAGATTCTAGCGAATGCGGCCGTGGCAGAAATCTGTAAACTCGTTGACGACGGAAATGCAGACATACAATGGAAGATGTCACAGAGCCAGAAAGAAAACGAAGCTTTGAAGAGAAAATTACAGTCTATGGAGATTCGGATCGCACGCGGAGGTGCAGAGAGATCCGGAGCGCGAGAAAACGTTGTTTATAACTGCAGCAACTGCGTTGCGATTTTGAGAGAAACGGCAGCTGGTAAGTGACACCACACCGTTTTGAGTATTTGGCATTTGACAGAGATGGAAGGACCAGGTTCAGAAAGTAAAAGTCCTCCCCGTTATTTTGTTCCAAACACCTGGATTTGCTAATTAGCACAATTCTTAAGCCGCGGGGCGGCTGTGGCTCAGGAGGTAGAGCGGGTCGTCCGCTGATCGCAGGGTTGGCGGTTCGATCCTGTCCACATGTCGAAGTGTCCTTGGGCAAGACACCCCAAATTGCTCCCAATGAGTAGGCTAGCGCCTTGCATGGCAGCTGCCGCCATTGGTGTGTGTATGTGTGTGTGTGAACGGGTGAGTGAGAGGCCATTGTAAAGCGCTTTGGATAAAGGCGCTATATAAGCGCAGTCCATTTATTTATTAATTAGTGAAATCAGCTGGCTCAGTTCATGGGTGGAAGAAAAGCATGGCAGGATCCCTGGACTTTCCACCTCTGGTATTTCATACATTGCCCTTCAGATTTGTGAATATAGCCTAGTGACGATGCATAGCTACAAATCCAGTATTTATTTAAAAGCGCAATTGTAGGTATAAAAAGTCCACATGCTATATGGTTTCCAAACCATTTTCTGAGCCCACTTAATGTGCAAATATATTTTCTGGGACCCATCCCTTATATTTTCTAAAAACATATTGAGCAAGTACAAACCCCAATTCCAAAAAATATGGGACAGTATGACAGTAAGCAGAAAGCAGTGATTTGTAAATTGTCTTTTACATATATTTAATTGAAAACCGTACAAAGAAAAGATATTTAATGTTTTACCTTATCAACTTTATATTGATTTTTGTAAATGTACACTAATTCCGAATTTGATGCCTGCAACACGTTCCAAAAAAGTTGTGACGGGGGCAAAAAAATAATAATGGGAAGTTTGAAAAACACCTGTTAGGAACATTCCGCAGGTAAACAGGTGATGCTATCATGACTGGGTATAAAGGGTTATCAAAAGACTCTTGATATTTTATTTTCAGGTACTCTTACAAGCGATACTATAACCCATTCTGGGATGGGCAACTCCAGGGGTGCGTCCCAATAGTCTTCACTCCCCACCTCCCTTCCTCCACTCCCCCACTCCCACTTCTCTCCTACCCAGAAGTATGCAAAACTGTAAAAACCACCTTCTCTACTCCGTGCCCCGGAAACCGATCTTTGTGTTTTAATCTAATGTCGCTGATTACATCTTAATTACGTATTAATGGTTGCATATTAATTAATGTCTTGACGCAAACCACAATGTCAAGTACATTGTATACTGCACATGCAAATACTTGTACTCGAAACGTTCAGACAGTTTTGCATACTTTCAGGTAGGAGAGGAGTGGTAGTGGGGGGTAGGAGGAAGGGAGGTGGGGAGTGAAGAATATTGGGACGCACCCTTGGCCGCGCGGGCCGGTGTGTATGCATGTTTTTACTGCCACCAGGTACCACGGCTCAATCAGCTAATTAGTCAAATCACCGATTCACTCGTAAATTACAGAAAGATAGAACGCTACAATACCCGGCACAAGAACATTCATCAGCTGCTGCTCATAGCGGGGATATGTAGATTCAAATATCAGATCATGTAAACGATTGGGCTAATTAAATAATTGTTAACTGGTGGCAGCAAAAACCTGCATCCACACCGGCCCGTGAGGCCTGGAGTTAAACCTGCATACACACCGGCCCATGTGGCCTGGAGTTGCCCATCCCTGCTATAACCTCTCTGCATTTGAATGGATCTCTATGGGAATTGGGGGGTGGGACTTGATTTAGCTGTAAATTATGCTGGAACAGTATGGAGTACATGGTTGTTAAAATTAGGGATGTTCCGACTAATTTCCCTGACGTTTAAACGGAAGTTTAAACTTAGACTAGTCGACTAGTCTAAAAGTAAGAAAACACTCAGAAAACAGTCAAAATTGAGCACAATTCAATCTATAAGGTTAAACATTGTCCGAAAAAATATTGCGTATATTATAAGAGCCATTTGAAACCGTTAATCACATTCTTCAATAACCAAATCGTATTTTAAATGCGGCTGAAATGTGTGGCACTTTGCGCCTTGCATTATGAACATTGCACATTATCCTACAAAACATGACAACAACTCACTAAATAAAAGTTAACAAATAACATTTATTGAAAACAATATTCAACGTAACAAAACATTTTTAGGAAACGTGCCTGATTATTACAACGGCATTTTCATTGGGTGAACGCGATCGCATAGCAAATACAATAAAAAATAATAATCGGTCATCAGAAAAGCTACCAATAATAGGAACACAAAAAAATAACAATTAGGCCGACTGATCGACGTGACATTAGATTCGTTTTATTGGGCTATTCAACAACGCGATATGCCTACTTACTCTTTCCACCTCGCTGGTTTAACTTGCAGGGCGAACAGGCTAATGCGTTTTGTTTTTTTCCTTCGTTTTTTAAATTTTTATTCCGGCGTTGTTAACATTAGTAACGGATGCTCGTTTTTTTATAAAGCAACATTTGACCAGGAAAACATGACATTTCAGTGCAAATTATGTCAATATGTAATTTAAATGTGTACATTAATAAAATAATAAGTTTAACCAACTAGTATTTCTGGTGCCGACTAGCGAGGGTAGCAACGTTTAATCGACTAGTCGACTAAACGCGCACATCCCTAGTTAAAATGGCTGTCAGTCATCAAGCGTCTGAGGTATCAAACGAGCCTCAAACCATCACTCTGCTGCCAGATATGCAGGTAGATATGGATCACTTTAAGGGTTGTTTCTCCTGACTTATTTTTCCATAGAGTTCAATGGAAAATAATTTTTGGAATTGGGGTTTGTATGTTCGAATATGGAATCAAAATGCATATTGTTAACACAACGGCATGCACACTGCAACTATTGATTGAGAAGTGCCGTGTTCAATTTGACCGGTGTGCAAGGTGGGTGGAAAGAGAATTATATACGGGTCCCCACAACCCTCCTGATGATTCAGTCACCTTGACAGATTATCAGTGGTTATGTTTTACAATTTTTCAGGGGGAAATTTTCCTGTCAGCGAGGCAGCATTTTACAGGCTGCTGGTCAGCGGGAGGACAGAAGGAAAAGCTGCAGCCGTGGAGGAAAACCGCGCTCCAACGCCAACGCTGCTCCGCCCCACTGTGGAAAAGGTCCGTTACAAGCATTAGCAAACTACCAGAAGACGGTAAAAAAGGAAAAAAAAAAACATGAAATGACAGAATAATTTGAAAATGCCTTTGGCTGTTGTTGTTTAGGTGTTTAGTTTTCTCAGAAACTTGATTGCAGAAAACACAAACCATTGCTAATGCCTTCACTCGCATGTGGTTGGTGGGAGAGTGAGGCTTCGGCTTCATGAACCCCAGAATGAGCCTAGATATCCCCTTGATCAGGGGTGTCAAGCGCCAGTCCTGGAGGGCCACAGTGTCTGCAGGTTTTTGTGGTTTCCTTTCAATCAGCAGCCAATTAAGGCCTTGAGAACAAGGTGTGTGGACTCTAGTTTAGCCATTCAATGACTCAAATTAATCACTTGTGCTGAATCACACCAAAACCAACAGACACTGCGGCCCTCCAGGACTGGAGTTTGACACCCCTGCCCTAGATATCCTGTACTATCCACGATTTGAACCAATTGGTCTTTTTCCTGTTGAGAGAAATTAATCCCTATTGGTTCAAACAAGTCTGATTTACAGGGCATTATAGCTCCACCCATGAAGCCTCACTATCCAATCACAAGGCAGGTGTGTGATCAGCAGGGTCAAGACACTTGATACAACTAATCAAGACCTTGATCAGTAGAATCAGGTGTCTTAGTGCTGGGCTAAAACAAAAACCTGCGCCCACACCAGCCCTTTGCGGATGAGGTTCCCCACCCCTGGTATGCACCAATGCCAGACTCCTCAAAGAAGAAATCACAAGCTTCAAGGAATTTAGTTAAAATGTCAGATCATATAAATTACTGGGCTAATGAAATTATTACAGCAATGTTGACATGAAATCTATAAATAGATATGGCCTACCTTACCCAACTCAGTTTAAAATCTGGGGTCCAATCAGATTGATCACCCCATTCCCCTGTTACAGTGTGCAGACATGGAGAAGAGGACAACTGAAGCACTTCTTATAAAGGAGGAGAGAGTGGAAGAGGACAGAGACCCCCTGGGAGAGATGGACACCAGGGAGGAGAGTAAGTGGAGAATGGGGTGCACTGGAAATGGTTTGTTAAGATGGAGATAATATGTGACCAACTTTGTGCCACTTTAATTGTTTCAAGGCACAGAACTCAAGTTTTGAGAAATTTACCTCCAGAATCCAGCCAGTGACAGTTAGACATCAAATCCAGTCTGATTTAATTTTGCATTTTGGAAAGATATTGCAAGTTCAGTTATAGGGGAAAAGCTTCTGTGGAGTCGGATCAGCTCAGCACACACGGTTAGACACAAAGTCTTCCACTCAAATCAGGTATTTTGTGCACACAGGGAGATACACGGCGATACAAGACTTCCCCCACACATTCTTATCCCCTTTTAGAAGGTTTTACACAATCTAATTTTCGCATGGTTACACTACACTTTCTGGTGATGTTTATAAGAAAGCGAGGACCTCATATCTGCAGCCCGTCTCCGAGGCCTGATACTGAGACACGCATGAATATATAATAAAACCCCTTTTACTGAAACTCAGAGGGAAGTATAAACCCTTGTGAAAAGATATGTTATATATGGAACACAGGCACAGTAAGGATACAAAATGTAGGTTATATAGAAATGTAGTTATGAAGAACAATGATTCGAAATAACGGATAGTAAATTGTAAAGTTGTAAATTTAATAGGCAGTGATTAGAAATAAGAGGATTAGGATTTCTGTCTTCACAGCTTAAGATGGCTGTAGGGTGATGCTCCAAAAAATAAAGATTTAATCCAGCACAGTATTAACGCTTCGGCTAGCAATGCCTTCATCAGAACATATAACAGGAATGTCCTGGGTCAGGACTCACAACAGGGAGTATTATGTCGGCCGTATGTGTGTATATATGACTGATTTAAACACATTCCACTGACACAATCAAACTAGTTTACTGCTGCCAGTTTGCCAGTTCTAACCACACAGCTAGAAGTCTTTATGTCACTTTTTATTATGTGTCTTTCTCACAGGAGCTGCAGAGATGTGTGCAGGTGATGAGGAAACGGCTAGCATGGTGCACAAGCAGAATAAACCAGCCAATCACAAAACAGCTAGCATGGTGCACAAACAGAATAAACCAGCCAATCACAAAACGGCTAGCATGGTGCACAAACAGAATAAACCAGCCAATCACACTGAGGTGCTCACAGACACTGAGCAGCACATGACCACGCACGGTGTTTGGGAGGTCAGTGGACTGGAGTCTGCTCTCAAAGTAGAGGGAGACGATAATGCAAACCAGAGGCTCCAGTGTATGGAATCTGAACACAGCGCCCAGAGACTAAATAGCCCTGGGACGGAGATCTTCATGTACGAGAAACTCCATCATCCAGGGATGTTCTTTCCTCACGTGGAAGACGGCTCCGTTGCGAAGGAGTATGTGTACAAGATGGAAACTGAAACAGACAACCTTTCTGTTCACACAGAAGTACAGTGCACAGCTACAACAGGAGAAACCTCTGGGAACAGTTTTTCATTGCCATCTCTTGACTTCAAGCCAGACATTGTAATAACAGAGCCAGTTAATTCAGAGGTTGCAGTGAATGCCCCTTGGAGCAAAGAGACGGTGCCAGGGCATTTTTATACACAGCATGAACATTCCAGTGTAGACACGGGCATACTGGAAATGTGGACGGAAAGGAACCTGCGTTCCTCGCAATTCCAAGGGTCTGTGGAAAAACATACTAGTGTCTCCAGAACAAATGCACTGGATGTGAGTGCTGATGCTCCACGTGAGAGAAAGAACACTACATCAAAAGGAGCCACAAGGAAGAGAAAGTACCTTTGTAAACATTGTGGGAAGGGTTTCCCTCGTGCAAAAGACCTTACAAGACACCAGAGAGTCCACACAGGAGAGAAACCGTTCAGTTGTATGCACTGTGGAAAAAGGTTCTCTCAGTCATGTAACCTTAAAACGCATTTAAGTATTCACGCTGCAGAGAAACACTTTCATTGCCCACAGTGTGGAAAGCAGTTTAGCCAATCAGGTTCTTTGAAAGTGCACCTAAGAATCCACACAGGAGAGAGACCATACAGTTGTGTACATTGTGGGAAGCGTTTCACTCAGTCATGCAGTCTTAAAAAACACCAAAGTATTCACATGAGAGAACACATTTACAGGGAATTGCATTAACTTTTTCACTCACTAACCAGAGTGGCATGTGGATTCTAAAAATCACCAGCCATTTTCAACATTTTACCAGCTACAGTACCTTTTACCGTATATCAGAGCCTGGTTGGTTTTCTGCCAAAGTGGCTGCTAGAGCACAAAATCTTACCAGCCACAATCAAAATTTTGTGGGTGTTCATTTCACAACCTGCATATTTACATTAATACCATAAGTAAAGAATTACTTTCAGCTGTGCAGTAATAATGTTTACTATAATCATCTTACTCAAGAGAAGTACTCAAGAGTTACTCAAGTAACCATAGACTAGTTATTCCTGATTTCAAATGTGATGTTTTAGAAACAAATGTTGATTCAGTTACCTGTCAGCGCTTGCTTAAAGAAGATTCTGGAATGAGAGGGCTTATAGTCTAGTGCTTTTGTTAGGACTGTTTATCTGAGTATGCTTGAGTGATTTTGGGTGTATCTGTCCTAGTGGGGTGGACGTCTTTGGTTACCCTGCTATGTGCAGTTTTATTGGAAGCAAGAAGATATTATCGGCCGGTATTGGGCGATCACAGATATATCGTTATCGGCATTTGTTTTTGCCGATAACCAAAAAACAAACTGAGCAGCACATCATGTCATATACTACTTAAGGCCTGATTTACATTTAGCGGGTGTAAAACTATTTAGCACACGCAAAACCAATAATTGGTGCAAAACAAATTCCATGACCAATCATTGGTTTTACATGTGCTAAATGGTTTTGCACCCACTAAAGGTCTTAGTAAATCTAAGTGTCATTACATAGTTTGGCCAACAGACAAGTCAATTGTTCAGTTGAAGAATAGCCTATACTGCCTATAGTGCATCTTTCTCACAGTTTCTCTGAGATAACCGAACTTGAGGGATCCATGCAAAAAATGCATAATAATTTATTGTCGGCAGCTATATATCAGTTATCGGATTTCGTCCCCCTCTAAATTTCGGTATTGGACCCAAAAATCCACCATTGGGCGGGCTCGAGTGCAATGCAGTGCGTATCTTTGATTAGTCTGCTTGTTACAGACTTAATAGACCTTAATATAACATCATCATGTAAGATACCGTGGTCAGGATGAAAAATTTGAATGGGGTGCAAATCTTACCCCTTCTTCAACACTAGATTTCTATCTAACACATGTATCATCGGTGGACTTAGAAGAAGCTTTGTATGTATGTATCTTCTCACAGGGGTTTATATTGTACATCTACGCTCTCATTGAGGTGTTCTGCAGACACTGAGGCCCCTGAGCCAGCGGTACACATCCCTGCTTTCATGGTTCAGAAATGTGGAAAGTGTTCAAAGATAATGCCTCAAGGCAAGGAGAATAAACATATGTGATGTGTGGTATTAAACGGAGGTCACTAAGTAAAGATGAATTAGGTTTGTAAGGTGAGAGACTCTGAGCCAAGGTTGTGATGAGCGGGAAAGTGAAGCTATGAATTGCATCTTGAATAATGTCAATGTAACCACGACAATGTTACGCTGCGTTCACACATCCAGCAACTTCGGTCGCCCAGTCGCCGGAAGTCCATTCATTCTCTATGAAGCTGAGCGACGGTCAGCGACCTGAGCGACTAGAAAACTGAGCGACCAAAATCGGCCGATAAATGTTGCCTGAAACGTAACTTTTGAGCGACCATCGGCCGTAACAGCCAATCAGAGTTCCGCGCTTCATATTTCTCCAACCGATACGAAACCATTTCGTGAAAAGGGGTCCCACTGTTGCCAGCAGCTGGTCGAACTGCTCACAATCCAGCCGAAAATAACGCTGGAAGCGGTCCCCGTCCAGGCGGAGTTCCTGCACCAGCCGGTGAAATTCTCCGAGCTGCCGGCGGCGTTGTACGGTGCTATGCACCCAGAGCCTCCGGCGTAAATAAATTAGGGCGACAGCTTGCAGTTTTTTTTTCCGGTTCATTTTCCAAAGTGGTATTTTTTACTATAAAGCTGAAGACTCAATTTATAGTAAAAAATATCCCTCCAAAACGTTCAAATAAAGGAGGGAAAGAATCTAATTGGAAGTTTAATATCATTTCATGAACGTAATCTACGTAATATTGCCTATCAAACTAAGCTAGGCGAAATAGGGTTAGCAGCGGTAACAACAGTAAATAATTTATATATTATCATTGTATAATTATCAGTGTCATAACATAACCTTAAAGGATATATGTGGCAGTTCTACCAATATCACATTGAGCCCAAACTACATGTTGAGTTTTATACATATATCTATCTATGTATCTATATAGATAGATAAAGATCACTAGCTCCCGACGAAAATAGATATAGGCTAGCCTATCGCTAGCTAGCGAGAACACATAATTATCAGTGTCATGGCATAACTATAAAGAATAGGATGCATCGCAAATATGTCTTTGTTATACATAGGCTACTGCCGTTGTTTATCTGTTTCAAAAAATTGTAGCAGCACGAACTGACTTGGATGACACAACGGGAAGCTCTTGCCCCGCCCCCAGCCTAGTAGAATTGACCGACTCAGCGACCAGTCGATCGCTGTGTGAACACAGTGTTATGGACCTCCTGAATGGGTATAAGAAAATGCTGGGGAGGCCATGTGCATCTGACTGCATAATGCGGGAGGGGTGGGGTTGGAAGGTTGATGGGTGAGGTTTGATGTCAGACCCCGCCCCATCGATGCGTGCGATTGGTTAAAAAAATGTCAAACCCCGCCCCATCGATGCTTGTGATTGGTTAAAAAAAAATTACGCCTTGCGGAACTCTGGTCTTTGGACAATAGACGGTAAAAAAATATTTTTAAACTGCGAAAGTGCACTTTTTGTGCCGCCTTGTAAAAATTGGAAGTCCGGGCTAGGTTGTGAAGGCCAGCCCAGGTCCGGGTTGTCCACCAAGTGTGTGAGGTACCGCCCCATCCGAGTGACGCTCAGTGACTGATTGGTCCACAAAATATTTAAATATTGTCCAAATTACACAATAACTTAACTTAAATCGGCCCATGGGGAGACATTAGTCAAAGAAAAAGCCTCTATTGTGACTACATGTTCTTGTGGGAAAAAATTATTGACTTTGTATTTTGACCACATTGGTACCATGGACTTGCATTGAAAAGGGGAGCTGAAAGACCTAAATTGGAGCCAACCGCACTGGCACTAGTGAGCAACGCTCTCAACAAGACTAGGAAGTGAGCCCTGCCTTGGCCCCTTGGCTTGGACTAGGGGGTAGGATGTCTAATGGGTGGGATCTACCATCATGCCCTGTCCTTCTGTAGTCTGAGGTCAGATGTCTCTCTGGGAAGGTGCCGTTCCAGACACCAGCCAGGTCTTTTATCTCCGTGAATCTTTCCCTGTGCGCACTTGAATAAAGCAAAAGTGATCAAATATTTCTCCTCCTGTGCCTGATTGTTTCTGCTGAGCTGATCTGACCCTGCGGAAATTTTCCCATACCATTTCTCTCTCCTTATCCTTCCTGACTGATTTTTCTCTAGTTTTGCATTTTGCTTGTGCCCTTGTCACTACTGGTAGCATGAGGCGGTACCTGCAGCCCATTCAGGTTGCACAGGTTGTCCAGGATGGCACATCCATATGTGCCGTCGCAAGAAGGTTTGCTGTGTCTTCCAGCACAGTCTCAAGAGCGTGGAGGAGATACCGGGAGACGGGCCATTACACAAGAAGAGCTAGACAGGGCCGTAGAAGGGCAACAACCCAGCGGCAGGACCAGTATCTGCTCCTTTGTTCGAGGAGGAACAGGAGGAGCACTGCCAGAGCCCTACAAAATGACCTCCAGCGGGCTACTCGTGTGCATGTTTCTGACCAAACTGTCAGAAACACTCCATGAGGGTGGCATGAGGGCCTGACGTCCTGTAGTGGGACCTGCAGCCCAGCACCGTGCAGCTCGATTGGCATTTGCCAGAGAACACCAGAATTGGCAGGATCGCCATTGGCGCCTTGTTCTCTTCACAGATGAGAGCAGGTTCACACTGAGCACATGTGACAGAAGAGTGGAGACGCCGTGGCGAATGTTATGTTGCCTGCAACATCATCCAGCATGACCGGTTTGGTTTAATTGACTTGGTGTTATACTGTGATGATTAAGTGTTCCCTTCATTTTTTTTAGCAGTGTAATAAGACTGATGCATTAATAATGTACCTTAGTTCTCCTTTTACATGGTTGCCAGTTGGACAGCAACTAAGCTCCTTTTCAATATTCATGGTGAAGCCATGTGAAATCTGACCCCCCCCCCCAATAGTGCAATATTGCCCGTATAGCTTCATGGGAGTTACTCGGCCAGCTGAATTGTCTCTGAGTTGCGCGGCAGCGAAGGGATAGAGTATCCTGGTCTAATTGGGCTTTATGAATTGGGAAAATTGAAAACCAACGATTGGTAAAACAACTTATACTTTGTCAATAGCCTCCAATTTACATAACATCGTAATGGCAAGAGCAGGCCATTTAGCCCATCTACACTAGCTAAAGTTAGCAATTTAGCTAAGTTAATGCGTTTTGTTTTTCATGGAAAAATTGCGTACCTATAGGTCAATAATGTAACGTTACACACAATTCACATTGAAACTAAATAAAAGTGACCGTTTCGAATTGTTTTTTTAATTTTTGCGTAGGAATGCGGTCGATGGCAACATCTATATTAGGTGTGTATGATTTGCAACTGATTATGTGTAGCACCTCTGTAAAACACGGGATGGAATACTGCACATTTTTTCCACTATTTACGGTAGTTACAAGGATGGCACTGATTTTTAAGAGATTCCAATCTCACAGAAAATGGCGTCACCGAGTGAACGTCTGCATAGCGGAGCAGCGGCAGACGTTTGCAGAACAAATATGAAATCTAAACTCAACTGTACAATTTAAATCGAAACATAAACACAGCCATCATTTCCACATACAGTTACAAATGACGAGATATGTCATTTGTGTGCCATGACGGTCTCTGACTCACACCAAAGCTGTCCGACGCCATCTTGGAGCGCCACGTGACGAGGTTTTGTTAAAATAATTTAGTTGGGAGTACAATCTCGTTTAACTAGTTGTCCTATCTCTGCCGTTGTTCCCAGCAGTGCGGAAATTAAAAGCAAACTCGGCGAAACCCAGCAACAACAGCTACCCAAATAACTAATTTTAATGTTTGGTAAATTTACCATTCCAGACATTGTGAAGCAAATATTCTGTACCTCCCTAGGATATCTTCATCCAGGGAGTGAAATCGTCAGGTATCGACTGTGGATCGCAAGCTAATCGCTGCAATGTCGAATTGTGTTGCGTTTCATACACAAATCGCTTCCATCATGGAGGTGCTTGCGAACGCGGCCGTGGCGGAGATCTGCAAACTTGTGGACGATGGGTATGCGGTTTTACACTTGGAAATGTCCCACAGCCAGAAAGAGAACAAAGCCTTAAAGAGGAAATTGCAGATGCTAGAGCTGCGGATCGCCCGAGGGTATACAGAGAAGAACTCAATAAATTCTCGCCCTCTTGGAGTTCAGGGTTGCGAAAAAGCCAGAAGAACAGGCACCGGTAACGACAGCACACCGTTAATGTAACGTTAGTTATTGTTTTGCTCATTTGCATCGTAGTTTGGTCATGCACTACGTCTTTAAAACGTGTAGCAGTAACTTGTTTTCTGATCGATGATAATTGGTCAGCTAACTATCGTTAGCGCAATTC
Source organism: Ilyophis sp. 1 JC-2022 (assembly GCA_022702515.1). NCBI lineage: Eukaryota > Metazoa > Chordata > Actinopteri > Anguilliformes > Synaphobranchidae > Ilyophis > Ilyophis sp. 1 JC-2022. The sequence continues at coordinate 40,814,017 of CM040400.1, read as the reverse complement.
GTGATTTTTAGCCAAAACCTTAAAATAGCTACTGAACGTGACCGCTTTTAAGTTGCCAATTATGTTCCAGACAGCCATTTTCCTGGCGAAGCGGGGATCTTTGCCAGGCCTTCAGGCGCACAGAGGAGAGATGGGGAGATTACGGTTGTGGATCAAGACCACACACCAACGCAGGCTACTGGCCCCAGAGACGAGGTCAGTACAACAGCACTAGAATCGTAAACACTAACCTAAAATTAGCAATGAAGAAGACTTGACAACATTATTTAGCCAACTAGCTAGCTAGCGTTGAGTTAAGGTGTCATTAGCGATATGTTAAAACGAATATTATTGTGAGGGAAACTTTTTTTAAATTTAACGTAACCTGGACATGTATATTGAGTGCCCTCGATCGTCGACCATGCTAGAGAGGGTATGTTGGTGCTTTCAAAGCATCTGTGTTTGTTTTTTGTTTTTTATAGGCGTATGACATCGCTTAAGTTGTGTCAGGTGGTCATGATGCATTCCTGGTTTGTTGGGAACGTCTCTGGTCTTGCGAGGAATTGAATAATTACTATTATACTATAACTATTTGGGTACTCCGACATGGGCGGGTGTGAATATAAACCAGATTAATAAATCAAACAAATGAAACTATTACACAGGGATTTCGCAAAGATTAACTAACCGATTTAGCTTGAAATAATTAATGACAGTATTTAATTAACGGTTCAATGCAAGTGCCTGTCTTGAGCGACGCTGTTGGATTGTTTAAACATTGGATTGAGCATCCCACAGTCACATGATCTGATTTAAACGAACGAATGAATAGAATAGAATAGAATAGAATACAAGTACATGACATATCGCTCGTCTTTGTTGGAGGAATTTCAGATTGTGGTTGACATTGCTAATGAGTTTCCAGAAGCTTTTACTCGTATTGACAGGTTTTCAATGTGGTTTATTTCTATTTATTCATGACCAAACAATGCAAACCTCTTTCATCGTTGGAGAACTGGTGTCCAGTAAGATTGATGGTTCTATTCGTCTGTTACAGTGCCAAGACATGGAGGAGGGAAGGACTGAAGCACTTCTTATAAAGGAGGAGAGAGTGGAAGAGGACAGAGACCCACAGGGAGAGATGAAGACCAGGAAGGAGAGTAAGTGGAGAATGGAGAAGTCCTGTTACGTTGTTGCCAAATTGAATATTGATCATTAAAGTGCCTACCAGTAATGATTATTTATTGATTTTTTTACACAATGTTAATCTGTTTATTTTTATAGTAATAGTTAACGTCTTTCCAATTGTGCATCATTAGAAAATAACTAATTAAAAAGGCCAAAAAGGTCTTGTTAATGTAGTGGTTAATTAGGCATTTGTTTTAAACAGTGAATGATGTTGTGAGTGTAATAAAATCCTGTTTTTGCTTCTCATTTCTCTCCAGGAGCCGTGGAGTGGAGGGCAGGCAGCAGGGAAAAGCGTCCCGTTCAGGAAAAGCAGAATAAACCAGCGAATCACACAGAGGAGCTCACTGAGCAGCACAGGACCAGACACGCTGTTTGGGAGGTCAGTGGACTGGAATCTGCACTTAAAACAGACCCAGAGACAGAAAGTGGCAAGATGCTTCAGCACACAGGATCTGAACAGAGCACAGGAAGACTCCACAGTTCCTGTCCTGAATACTTAATGTGTGAGAGAACTAGTCAACTGAGGACTTTCTGTGCACAGGGGGTTGGTGAAACAGAAGCTGATGATCCCTCCTGCTCTTATGCTACAGAAACCAGCTCTGAGAGCCTGTCCATTCACTCAGGGCTGCAGTCCCTTTCTCCCACAGGGAAAACTGCTGCCTGTAGTCTGTCATTGGGGTCTCTTGATGTGAAACCAGAGGTTGTAATGATAGACTCTGCACCAACTGAAGAGGAGATTGAGATGCACTCAGCATGGAATAGAGAGACTATTTCAGAAAATATTGCATCACAGCACAGACATTACAGTGAAGCGAGCGAGAGAATGGAAATGATCCCTGGAAGCGTTGACATGTCCCCCTCATATGCACATATATCAGTGAGAAACAGTGAAGCCCCACACATCCTTGCGCCTGATATAAATGCACGTGTGCCCTTTGATAATGAAATATCGGCACCAAAGGGTATCGGTACGCACAGAGTTGGCAGAAGGGAGAAACTGTTCATTTGTACGTATTGTGGGAAGGCTTTCAATCGTCCAAAAAAGGTTGAAATACACCAGAGAGTCCACACAGGAGAGAAGCCATTTAGATGCACACTTTGTGGAAAGTGGTTTGCTGAATCTGGTAATCTTAAAAAACACCAGAGGGTTCACACAGGAGAGAAACCGTTCAGCTGCACACTCTGTGGGAAGAGATTTGCCTGGATACGAAACCTTAAAACACACCAGCAAAGAAACCATTCTGCTGTGTGTAGTGGAAGATGAGTTTCTTACTTTATATTTCAGGTGGGGTTTCGGGGCATCTTCAGTGAATCTGAAGTACATACAAGCTTGCCCTCACATGCACACATTCAGACTGTAGTGTCTTTTGTGTGCTTTTTATTTTAAATGAGTCTGATTCAAATTTAAATTCTTTATTCATTCTCAAGTTGCATTCTCCACTTGACAAGCAGACAAAGAAGAAAAAAATATATATATAATAAATTAACTACAATTTTTTAAAAATCCTCTTTTAGTAACATATATTACAACATTGAAAGTGAAATGTGTGGTTTTTGTCAGCTTTGAAGAACAGAAAATTTTTACAATACCATGGTTTAATTAATAAGCACCTGTACGTATTGTCAAAAAAAGTGTTATAGTAGTTTTAAAAGTCCGAAGTCTCAAGCCAATGAGTGTTCAGCTTAAAGATGGTATGTTCATGGGAACACAGAGTTGGGAATGGAGGTGTGGCTAACTTAAGCAGAACACAATGATCTGCATCTGCAGAAAAGAGGCATTTTCCAAGCCATCTATGATGATAGATCTGATGGATACACAAAATGGAAACTGCCTGGTTTAAGACTGGCTGATGTATCCACACTTTGGTGTGAAACCGGAAGTAAATTGGCCATGTTAAGAAACAGCTGCTTAGTTCTGATTTGGTACTAATGGATAAGCCATGTTGCAGTTCGTCTTAACCCTGCCACAGGGTTGCCAACTCTCAAGCTTTTGGCATGAGACACACGCTTTCAGGCTCTGTCTCACGTGACCGAAACACATCTCACGCCAAATAGAAAGACTGCAACTAAAAACAAAGCTGCTTTCTGATTAAGCAAATTATCTATCTTCTCTCAGTGCACATTTTGTATTATTTTTCAGTATGGTGAACTGAGATTGATTCATAAACATTACAGAGAGACTGTCGATTGACTTCCGCTTTTTGACAGCACCGCCCTCTGCAATTTTGCACCAATCAAATTTATGCCCGCGCTTAGCAGGCATGGCTACAGCAGCGGGTTATTGGAATATTCTAGTTAGATGCGAGACGGAATTAAGTGATGGTCAGGCACAAATATCACCGCCCAAAGCCTTTATAGGTCTGCCTAATACAGGGTGAGACCCACGTAAATCACACTCTCAGTCATTCTATTTCAAATGCTGGTAAATCCACAGCAATGTATAGTTTTTCTACAGGAAATCCCCCACGATCTCAATACCCCCCCGTCCAAAATCTCACTCCAGCCTGCTAACCAAAGTTGGCAGCCCTGCTCTTATATTGACCATCTCTTATGTGACAATGTAAAAATGGGGGATTCTGGGATTTCACCGTCTTCTGAGCGTGAAAAGAGTCTTTATTAAGTAACGAAAACGGGCTGGAAAGAAGACTTTAAAAGTGTCTGTTTTCTCTGTGCTGGTTTTAAGATGTGTTTGCCAAATCAAGAAGATCTTGAGACTTGGACTGAAAAAGAGAATTTCCTGTATGGATGTTGTTGTTCATGAGTTGTATTGAACTTTTTTTGAAATTGTAATAAAACAATTTGATCCCAAATGGATAAAAAATATTTGTTTCTGCCAGACTGTTGAACTGCTTCATTTAAGAACCTCTGACAGAACCCCTACTGTACTGAGTAAATCTACAGTCGCTGTACTGAGTAAATCTACAGTCGCTGTACTGAGTAAATCTACAGTCGCTGTACTGAGTAAATCTACAGTCGCTGTACTGAGTAAATCTACAGTCTCTGTACTGAGTAAATCTACAGTGAATGTAGAGCCACTGCTGGTACAGATGTTCACTGCTGTAGCAGCCGCTGGATATTGGGACATTTCCTAGTTAAAGCCCCACTCACTGTATTAATGAATCCACATAGTGATCACTTTGCACACAGAGTCTGTACAGATTTAATCAAGGAATTTTGTTTACCTCATAATACAGAGAACCAAACATCAAGGCTGTTGTGTGGCTGTACAGATTTTTTATTTGTATTGAGTACTGCCCAAATATTAAGCCAACATTAATTTTATAATGGACTATTCAGACAGTATGACTAAATTTGTCATTTTAGTTTTGGTTGAATTATAGTGACTTATTTTATCCTGAATCATCTTGATATTTCCTCCTGGGAGGCTGGTAATATTGCAGTTTTCAGAACATGTGCGCTATCGGTACAATATGCTTCACGGAATATCGAGTGGTGTAGTCATTTGGTCTTTTTAGACTTGTATTCACAACTTCCGTAATTCACAATTATGATTTCCATCATAAAAATGAGAACTACAAAGGCACTTTTTGAGCATGTTAGTTTAAGAATTGTTTTTGGTACCCACCAAGCTCTGCCCCCTCAATTTCATATGGTTCTGTTTATCATACAAACAAGGCCAAAGTATTTCAGGTTCTAGTGGAAAAGTATGATTAACTCAAAACTCAACAAGGAGCCCGGGGGTGACCAGTTGTCACCGATTCCTTCATATATATTTTCAGTTTCATGTTATTCCTTTGACGGCATAAACTTATTACATCGCCTATGTTTTTTACACCCTGCCACCCAAACATATTTTTGTATTTTCTTGACTGTCACATCAATAACACTGCATCATATTGAGTTTTTTTGTGTGTGTGTGTGTGTGTGTGTTTTATTTATTTAATTATTTAAAAATTGTGGTTCAGTTTAACCTGAAGGCCTGTTACCTGATATGTATTTGAAATGTGGGTGAACCTGCATGCGGTCAGATTGATCACCCCATTCCTCTGTTACAGTGTGGAAACGTGGAGGAGAGGAGGACTGAAGCACTTCTTATAAAGGAGGAGAGACCGGAAGAGACCCTTCAGAACCGAAACTCGCAGGGTGAGCCGCGGAACCCGGAGCAAAGTCCGTTTTCCAAAGGAAAAGTTTCAGGTGTGTATAACCTTGATGCACAGAATGAACCAGTGTTGTATAATAGTTAGGATAGTTAGGTTGCCAGTTTGACCACCGGGTGTAGCACAGCCAATGCACTTTAGTACTTTGGTTCAGTAAATATCCAGCTAAATGGATTGTATGTCAAATAATAACAACAATTAAAGAAAAGACATCCCGGCATTAGAATGAGAAGGGCATTAGAATGAGACAGGTAGGAATTAGAATGATAGATATGCATTAGAATGATAGATAGATAGGCATTAGAGAATGAGATAGATATGCATTAGAGAATGAGATATAGATAGTAGGCATTAGAATGATATAGGTAGGTAGGCATTAGAATGAGATAGATAGATAGGCATTAGAATGAGATGGATAGGTAGGCATTAGAATGAGATGGATAGGTAGGCATTAGAATGAGATAGATAGATAGGCATTAGAATGAGATGGATAGGTAGGCATTAGAATGAGATGGATAGGTAGGCATTAGAATGAGATGGATAGGTAGGCATTAGAGAATGAGATGGATAGGTTGGCATTAGAATGAGATGGATAGGTAGGCATTAGAATGAGATGGATAGGTAGGCATTAGAATGAGATGGATAGGTAGGCATTAGAGAATGAGATGGATAGGTTGGCATTAGAATGAGATGGATAGGTAGGCATTAGAATGAGATGGATAGGTAGGCATTAGAATGAGATGGATAGGTAGGCATTAGAGAATGAGATGGATAGGTAGGCATTAGAATGAGATGGATAGGTAGGCATTAGAATGAGATGGATAGGTAGGCATTAGAATGAGATGGATAGGTAGGCATTAGAGAATGAGATGGATAGGTTGGCATTAGAATGAGATGGATAGGTAGGCATTAGAATGAGATGGATAGGTAGGCATTAGAATGAGATGGATAGGTAGGCATTAGAGAATGAGATGGATAGGTTGGCATTAGAATGAGATGGATAGGTAGGCATTAGAATGAGATGGATAGGTAGGCATTAGAATGAGATGGATAGGTAGGCATTAGAATGAGATGGATAGGTAGGCATTAGAGAATGAGATGGATAGGTTGGCATTAGAATGAGATGGATAGGTAGGCATTAGAATGAGATGGATAGGTAGGCATTAGAATGAGATGGATAGGTAGGCATTAGAGAATGAGATGGATAGGTAGGCATTAGAATGAGATGGATAGGTAGGCATTAGAATGAGATGGATAGGTAGGCATTAGAATGAGATGGATAGGTAGGCATTAGAGAATGAGATGGATAGGTTGGCATTAGAGAATGAGATGGATAGGTTGGCATTAGAATGAGATGGATAGGTTGGCATTAGAATGATATAGGTAGGTAGGCATTAGAATGAGATGATAGGTAGGCATTAGAATGAGATCGGTGGGTAGGCATTAGAATGAGATCGGTAGATAGGCATTAGAATGATATAGATAGGTTGGCATTAGAATGATATAGATAGGTTGGCATTAGAATGATATAGATAGGCATTAGAGAATGAGATAGATGGATAGATAGATAGGCATTAGAATGAGATAGGCAGAAGGGTGTCTTAACCAGATGAGCCACCGCACAGCCCCGAATATTGCAAAATGTTTCAACGATAATTTGGGGTTTGAGTGGCTCAGTCATCAATGGGGGAAAAGGCATACATTTTTCTACCTGTCTAATAAGTCTAGTAAATGGCACGTATTATATTCCAATTTAGCTTCTGTGCTTAATGTTCCCTCGTATTAAAATGTCCCAACTTCTCTCGTATCTGACCCCTCCAGGCCAGCAGGGTGGGCAATGAGGGGCTGTGTTGTGATTGTCATGTTGTTCTAATCTTGTGAATGCCTGTGTTTCTACTGCAATGTTGGATTATGTCAGCAGCTGCGATGCTGTGCTGCTAGCTGGTCGCTAGTATTTATTCTGATTCTTCCTTTTACTTCCAGGAGCTGTGGAAAGGGGTGTCACCACTGGGGGAAGAGCTCCCGCCCCAACCTCCCGGAGGGCACCTGGGCCCCACCCAGAGGAGCTCACTGAGCAGCACGGCGACACAGGCAGCCTTTGGGAGGTCAGTGGACCAGAGATCGTCCTCAAAACAGAGCCAGAGAGTAATAATGTTACCAAGACGCTCCAACACAGAGGAACTGAACACAGGGCAGAAGGACTGAACAGGCTGGACTCTGAGTTTGTCATGTTTGAAAGACCAGGCAAGCTGGGGTCTTACTGTACACAAGGGGGCGCCGTCACAGAGACAGAGGATCCGTGTTGCTCTTACTCTACAGAAATGGACCCACAGAGCCTGTCTTTTCACTCAGAGATGAAGTCATTTCCTGTTACGGAGAAAGTGCCCGGAAGTGGTGTGTCCTTTTCAGGGCCCTGTGATGCTAAAGCAGAGGTTGTGTTAAATGACTCTTTTCCTATAGAAGTGGTGACTGAGGTGCATTCAGCGTTCAGCGAAGGTGCCACGCTAGGCGTAGCTAGAGGCCATCGCAGCTTCAGCAGGGAAGAGAAGCGGAGAACGGAGTTACAGATCCATAGTGTAACTCATAAGAGTCCGCCGCAAGCCCTGGCGTCTTTCAGAAAGACTCACAGATTCGCTGCGCGGAATAAACTATACATTTGCAAGCTCTGCGGGAAATGTTTCACCGGTCCAACGAATCTCGAGGCTCACTACAGAATCCACACGGGAGAGAAGCCGTACAGTTGTACGCAGTGCGGGAAGCGCTTCACTCAGTTTGGTAATCTTAAAGCGCACCAGAATGTTCACACGGGAGAGAAGCCGTTCAGATGTAAGACCTGCGGGGACAGCTTCTCCCATCCGAGTAACCTTAAAAGGCACCAGAGACGTGTCCACAGAGACCTGAGCTGAGTGACAAGGCAGGTTGTGGATTTTGCTGTGGTTTATACTTGACCAAAGCCAACGTGTCTGTGACGGCGACCCATCTTACTTCGTGATTGGCTCAGAGGCCACATGTGACCTCGCCATTCTTCTATGATTGGTTCAGAGGCCGCATGTGACCTCGCCATTCTTCTATTATTGGCTCTGGCCGCATATGACCTCGCCGTTCTCCTGTGATTGGCTCAGGGACCATGTGACATCGCTGTTCTTCTATGATTGGCTCAAAGGTTGCAAGTGAACTCACCGTTCTTCTATGATTGGCTCAGAGGTCGCATGTGACTTTGCCGTTCTTCTATGTTTGGCTCAGAGGTCGCATGTGACCTCGCCGTTCTCTTGTGTGTGAACTGACTCTCTTCAGGAAGCTTTTTTGAAATGTAGTCACCCTTCCAGCACAACATAAAAAATTAGAGGACAATCCTCACACGCCCAACGCGCCCCCCAAATTCACTTTATAGAGTTTGTTGGCCATGGTTCCACTCAAAAACAGGAAAGACGTCTTGGCGAAGACCCACTTACGTTGTATGACATTTAATTACATTTCTAATAGTTCTTTATACATTTAAACTGAACATAGATTTGTTCAAATTTGTTAAAGCTTTGCATCACTGGATTTTTGGAATAAAGATAAAAATTTTCTTATTTTCTATTTGTTTGAAAAAAGAAGCATGCCTGTGGTTTATTTACATTTCTTAATTTTGCATCAAGAAAATGTGTAACCAGGCAACTTTATCTCCAAAAAAAACAGAACCTCATAGTCCCGTGTATTATGTCCTCTTTCTGTCACACAAAAATGCAAATTACTTGTATTAGAAGGGATGCTTTGTGAGAGTGTTGTGGGGGTTTCTTGATTTGATAGCATGGCAGGTATTAATTATATCTGGTAGTTTTACTCACCATATACCAGTGGCGTACCGTTGGTTGTAAAATAGGCCTTCTGTAACCTTACCTTTATTACCCTCAACCAGTTTCCATTTATAGTTCTTAATTATCAATCAAGCAATTCATTTAATAACAAATACCAATGAATATAGCAAGTTTTTCTGTGCTAGGATTTTTCTTTGTGTCAAAATGTGTACCACTTAAATATATGTAGTGACGGCCGGTGCGCTGGAAAAAGTTGGGTGTACAGCAAAAACAATTAATAATTAAGACCAATATGTAGGCTATGATGATTAAGAAATGATAACGACAAAGAGGCAATGAGATTGTTTAACAAGGATCAGGTAATATTCTGAATGCGTTAAAGAATGTAAATAATTAAGACGACTCAAATTGACATTGAACATTTAAACATGGAACATTTAAGTCAGAATGTTTGCATGATAACACGTCATCATAAATGTGGATATAGAAAAATGCAACAAGTTTATGTTGCACAGAACAATAATGCTATCTCAAAATAAATTGGTAGCCTAATAATTTGCTTATTGTTCTTGAGCGAATCAATTGTTTGATTGACAATCAGGCAAAGTAAACGGAAACAGATTGAGAGTGATCATTCTTTAAAGGTAAGATTACAGAAGGCCTAGTTCTACTCCCACGGTACGCCACTGCTGTGTACTCACCTTGTAGTCACCATTTACTCACCCAATACTCAGCATATACTCACCGTGTACTCATCGTATAGTCACCCACGTGGCTTCTGCTACCTTCTGTTATTTCCAAAGAATCTCATATTTGCACATACAGATGGGTGATTAACTCATCCTGTGATCCTACAGTGAGAATGTAGAACTGAGTGGAGTTTCACCTGCATAATGAGCATTGTCTGGCAAGGGAAAGTTACAGTTTAAAAGTCTGGGACTCTGAGCAGTCTTTATAAATGGAGCAGCGTTGATATCTCCGCTGATCACCATAGAAATTATTTTTCTGAACGTTCCAGTAGGTGGCGGGGTTTCACCATTTGTTTCAGTTGCACTAGGCCGTCGTTCTTTTTCTCTATCGTTTTTAAATAATTGTTTGTCTAATAGACTTGCCTCTCGCTGGACTTGTATACATAAGGGGGGATCAGTTTGAATGTATATTTCTGAAGGAAGATGGAGGTATTGATATGGAGAAGTGTGTGGGTGACGATTATTATATTGTAGGGCATGGGTGTCAAACTAAATTCCCAGGGGACTGCAGTGTCTGTGGTTTTCTTTCAATCATCTGCCAATTAAGGCCTTGAGAATAATAAGGTGTTTGGATTCTTTAGCCAATCAATGACTTAATTGAACCACTGGTGCCGAGAACACCCCAAAAACCAGCAGAGACTGCGGCCCTCCAGGACTGGAGTTAAACCTGCAGACACTGCGGCCCTCCAGGACTGGAGTTAAACCTGCAGACACTGCGGCCCTCCAGGACTGGAGTTAAACCTGCAGACACTGCGGCCCTCCAGGACTGGAGTTAAACCGGCAGACACTGCGGCCCTCCAGGACTGGAGTTAAACCGGCAGACACTGCGGCCCTCCAGGACTGGAGTTAAACCTGCAGACACTGCGGCCCTCCAGGACTGGAGTGTGACACCTGTGTTGTAGGTGTAAGGGTGTGGGGTAATGCCAAATGCAGGTGGGAATAAGCTAAAGCACCAGCTGGGGGCGCTTTGTCTCTCTCACACACACACACACACACAGTAGCAATGCTTTGATTAGGCTACTGCAGAATTATCATTGCTTTTCTTAAACTATGTAAAAGATCACTGAGGATTGTGTACCTGTTTCATTCCCTTTACGAATAACTTCCCCTGACAGAAAGAAAAAGTGCTTCTGTTTAAAAACTCTTGCAAGAAGTATAATTTTTTACCGGCTTTTTGCAACTTGTAAGTTAAGTCAAAAAAACACAAATATACATTTAATGTAGTCTATGTTGAGTGCATATTTGAAGGTGTGTTTAATTTTCGGAGGTTCATTCATTGAATTTCATCTCAACTGAGTTACCTGAACTTAAATTTACCTGATTTACCTGAACTGAAATGTACCTGAACTGAAATTTATCGGGTTTTTCTAGAAATCCTATGGTAACAAATACTGATTCTCTGATAATTAACTTTTAGTTAAACCGGGCTGGCTAGCGGAGGATGGGGCGGCTGTGGCTCAGGAGGTAGAGTGGGTCGTCCGCAGATCGCAGGGTTGGCGGTTCGATCCCCGGCTCCTCCTGTCCACATGTCGAAGTGTCCTTGGGCAAGACACTGAACCCCAAATTTCTCCCAATGAGCAGGCTAGCACCTTGCATGGTGGCTGCCGCCATTGGTGTGTGAATGTGTGTGTGAACGGGTGAGTGAGAGGCCATTGTAAAGCGCTTTGGATAAAGGCGCTATATAAGTGCAGTCCATTTACCATTTAGGATGGGTTCCTCCCGAGACTTCTTCCCACTGGGGAGTTTTTAACCTCGTTTGCTGTTTGGGGGTTCATGCCTGGTTTCTGCCCAATTTTTCTCGTTTCTCTTTACAGTGTCTTTGTGACAGTTCTCTGTACAAAGCGTTATACAAATATAATTTAATTGAATAGTGGATGAAGTAGGATCTGCACCCATGATCTTGGCCTTCTTCCTCTGTTACAGTGTGCAGACATGGAGGACAGGAGGACTGAAGCACTTCTTATAAAGGAGGAGAGAGAGGAAGAGCACAGAGACCCACAGGGAGAGATGAAGACCAGGGAGGAAAGTAAGTAGAGAATGGGGGACACTGGGAGCTGTTATAGGATATAGGAAAGTAAACCTGCTTATCTACAGTGCCCTCCACTATTATTGGCACCCCTGGTAAAGATGAGTAAAAGGGTTATAAAACATTTACCGTTTGGTGAATTAGCTTAATCTCACACTGAAAAAATTTGAAAAATCCAACCTTTAATTGAAGTAAATTTATTATGAGAAAAAAAATTCCTCATCAAAAAATTATTATTTTTAACAAAACCACGTGTGCCACAATTATTGGCACCCCTGCATTTACAGTCAAGCTGGAAAGTCTGCACACCCCTTTCACCTTCTCCAACCAAAAAGTTTAATTTTGGTTTCATCAGACCAGAGAATCTTGATTCTCATGGTTTGAGAGTCCTCTAGGTGCCTTTTGGCAAACTCCAAGCGGGCTGTGATGTGCCTTTTACTAAGGCGGGACTTCCATCTGGCCACTCTACCATAAAGGCCTGATTGGTGGAGTGCTGCCTGGATGGTTGATCTTCTGAAAGGTTCTCCCATCTCCACAAGGATATGCTGGAGCTCTGTCAGAGTGACCCTCGGGTTCCTGCTCACCTCCCTGGCCAAGGCCCGTTGCTCAGTTTGGCCGGGTGGCCAGGTCTAAGAAGATTCTTGGTGGTTCCAACCTTCTTCCATTTACGAATGATGGTGGCCACTGTGCTCTTTGGGACCTGTAAAGCTGCAGAGATTTTTCCGTACCCTTCTCCAGATCTATGCCTTGACACAATCCTGTTTCTGAGGTCTGCAGATAATTCCTTTGACCCCATGGCTTGGAGTTTGCTCTGACATGCACTGTCAACTGTGGGACCTTATATAGGCAGGTGTTGGCAATCGCCAATCATGTCTAATCAATTGAATTTATCACAGGTGGACTCCAATTAAGTTGTAGAACCATCTCAAGCAGTATCAGTGGAAACAAAATGCACCTCAGCTCACTTTTGGGTGTCATATCAAAGGGTGTGCACACTTGTGTACATATGATATTTTACATTTTGATTTTGAATAAATTAGCACAAATGTATAAACCTGTTTTCACTTTGTCATTATGGGCTATTTTGTGTAGAATATTGGGACAAAAAATGAACTCAATCTATTTTAAAATATGTCTGTAACGTAATAAAACATGGAGAAGGTGAAAGGGGTGTGCAGACTTTCCGGCTTGACTGTATATATAGAATCAAGTAATCATTTAAATTATTTAATTATTTGGTCACATATCCTCCTATCCATGACTTTCTGATGTCTGTGACCCAACATGATATCTTATTTTCTGGTACTCTTGCAAGCGATACTGGGAATTGGGGGGTGAGACTAGATTTAGCTGTAAATTAAACGAACAGTACGGAACACATGGTTGGCTAAATGGCTCTAAGTCATCAAGGGTCGGACGTATCAAAAAAGCCTTAAACCATCACTCTGCTGCCAGAAATTACAGTAGATATGGATGGATAACTTGAAGGGTTTCTTCTCCTGCCTTATTTTTCCATAGAGTTCAATAGGAAACCTTTTCAGGAGAAACAACCCTTAAAGTTGTCTATTCATATCTACTGCATATCTGGCAGCAGAGTGATGGTTTAAGGCTTGTTTGATACCTCAGACCTTTGTTGACTTACAGCCATTTTACCAACCTTGTATTCCATACTGTTCCAGCATAATTTACAGCTAAATCTAGTCCCACCCCCCAATTCCCATAGAGATCCATTCAAATGCAGAGACGTTATAGTATCGCTTGTAAGACTACCAGAAAATAAGATATCAAGAGTCTTTTGATGTTATTGGGTCACAGACATCAGGAAGTCATGGCCTGCAAAAGATATGCGACCAAATATTTAAAATGATTACTTTATTCTATATATAAATGCAGGGGTGCCAATAATTGTGGTACACGTTGTTTTGTTAAAAATAATAATTTCTTGATGAGGGATTTTTTTTCTCATAATAAATTTACTTCAATTAAAAGTTAGGTTTTATTCATTTTTTCGGTGTGACATTAAGCTAATTCACCAAATGGTAAATTTTTTATACCCCTTTTTACTCATCATTACCGGGGGTGCCAATAATAGTGGAGGGCACTGTATGTAGCATACATGCATTTGTGCTATATGCACACTCATACACACACCCACACACATACACAAGTACACAAACGTACACTGGCCCTGCATGAAATGCATATTTGTAAATACTTAAACTTGTTAGATGCTGGTAAACTATTTGAAAATGGGATGTACACCTTGAGTGTTCTAAACCATAATGAGCTGATAATGAAGAAATGCTTAGGCCTACATCCAGCCAGATTTTTCATATTTCAATGTAGATGTTTTTTGGATGCCCAGTGTTGATACCTGCTGTTGCAAAGCTCCCAGGGACCCACTTAGTCTCATAAAGTCTCTGGGGTTGGAAGTGTAGGGAATGTGGCTGCATACAGATTTAGGGCAGTTCGCACAAAAATGAAATTAAGATATGTTTCTTCGTACCCGGGGTACTATCTATCCATCCAGGTAGTTTAGCTGAGAACTCACTAGTTTTGTAGATACCCGCTGCAACTCTCCTTGACATTGCCCCAATATAAGTTTGTGGTGGTCAAAGCGCCAAAAATGTATATTCTAAAACATCAACAGCAATGTCTCTTGACAAATAGAATGACATAGTCACTCACAAACATCCACAGACCTTGTTGTGTATGGTTGTTTCGAAAACTGCTTTCTACCGAAGTACGCCAACTGTGTATTTACACAATTTACATGTCTTAACCAAAGCATGCCTGTATTCTGGGGCTTATGTCAACTTATGGCATTTTTTTGTTGATACTTCATGTGGATATACAGTTAGCACTCTGGGTATGTAGAAACATATACAAATTAAAGAATTTGGGTGAACTGCCCCTTTACAGTATAAGAAATATGTGATTAGAATGTTCTTAACTGAACATTCTAATGCTGATGTAACAATAACTACTGAAAGCAATGGAGTTCTAGAACACTGACTTAGAAGTAAAAAAATAATTAAATAAAAAGTTGTTCCCTTGCAGTGAGTGACTGTTTGTTCCGCCCCCTCCCCAGGATTGGTGGACTCTGGCTCTGACGGTTTGGGACAAGCTCCCTCTGTGGACTCACAGACTCTGCCCACGACGTACAGAGAGACCAGGCACTGCATTTGGGAGGTCAGTGGCCTGGAAAGCACTCTTAAGGGAGAGGGAAGTGGCAAGATGCTTCAGCACACAGGATCTGAACAGAGCACAGGAAGACTCCACAATTCCTGTCCTGAATACTTAATGTGTGAGACATCTAGTGAACTGAGGACTTTCTGTACACAGGGGGCTGGTGAAACAGAGGCTGATGATCCCTCCTGCTCTTATGTTACAGAAACTAGCTCTGAGAGCCACTCAGGGCTGCAGTCACTTCCTCCCACAGGGAAAGCTGCTGCCTGTAGTCTGTCATTGGGGTCTCTTGATGAGAAACCAGAGGTTGTAATGATAGACTCTTCACCCACCGAAGAGGAAGCTGAGATATATTCTGCATGGAATGAAGAAGCAATTTCCAGAAATATTGCATCACAGCCCAGACACTACAGTGAAGAGAGCGAGAGAATGGAAATGATCCCTGGAAATGTTGACATGTCCCCCTCATATGCACATATATCAGTGAGAAACAGTGAAGCCCCACACATCCTTGCGCCTGATATAAATGCACGTGTGCCCTTTGATAATGAAATATCGGCACCAAAGGGTATCGGTACGCACAGAGTTGGCAGAAGGGAGAAACTGTTCATTTGTACATATTGTGGGAAGGCTTTCAATCGTCCAAAAAAGGTTGAAATACACCAGAGAGTCCACACGGGAGAGAAACCATACAGATGCACACTTTGTGGAAGGTGTTTCGCTGAGTCGGGTAATCTTAAAAAACATTTGAGGGTTCACACAGGAGAGAAACCATTCAGATGTTCATCTTGTGGGAGAATGTTTGCCTCGATACAGAACCTTAAAACACATGAACAGCGAGACCATGTAGCTGCATTTTGTGGAAGATGAGTTTCTGCAGTTAGGATTGAGGAGGGGAAACCCGTAGACTACTTGATTTGTGTGATCTTTGTAGAATATATGCATAATTCTGTTTTTATACATTTAATTAAAATTTAATTCAAATCACTTCTTGCTTCCAAATCTGCACTTCCATTGTCAAACCCACGCGTCTACGGAAATGTGTTTCTCAGGGCAGAATAAGCTGACTATGACAACAGTGGTGAAAAATAAACACAGAATTCACTGCATATAGTTTATGTAAAAGTGAAAGTTACAGGTATCACCTGCACCATTCATTGTATTATTGTGATAGCATGTCTTTATTTAAGACACTACATGAAATAAAAACTGATTTAAAATGTAATTATGTCCTTGTAAAAATGTGAGAAATGTCAGATGAAACATTAGCGATCAGTTTAGAATAATAGCAATATGCAAAGTGTGTGATTGGGCCCTACGGTCTGGTATCTATTAAGGCTCTGTTCCAGTGTGTGGATGGGCCCCACGGTCTAGGTATCTGTTAAGGTACTGTTCCACTGTGTGGATGGGCCTCATGGTCTGGCATCCGTTAAGGCTCTGTTCCAGTGTGTGGATGGGCCCCATGGTTTGGTGTCTGTTAAGGCTCTGTTCCAGTGTGTGGATGGGCCCCACGGTCTGGTATCTGTTAAGGCTTTGTTCCAGTGTGTGGATGGGCCCCACAGTCTGGTATCTGTTAAGGCACTGTTCCAGTGTGTGGATGGGCCTTACGGTCTGGTATCTGTTAAGGCTCTGCTCCAGTGTGTGGATGGGCCCCACAGTCTGCTCGCTCCACCCCATAGTACATTGTATCTTTGGTTGGTACCTCTCTGAAGGAGTAGCTTAGTTTCAAATTTAGTTTGAAGTTTCGCTGGGAAATGGCGGTCAGCACTGGGAAATCTTCCTGAACTGACAGAGGAAGCTGCTGCAACAACATGGGGCAACAATACAATTTTACGTTCCAAAAGGGGGAATGGGAAAGACAAACATCCAGTTCATAATTTTTTTAAATGCAAGCGTCATCACCTCTGATTTCCATACATTGATGTTTATTGTCCTGGACTATGTTGAAGGTTTAAAGGTTTTAATGAAAAATAATTTGAAATAAAGATTCCCTTGAGCCAGACTTGTTGTTTGATTTAAAAGCCTCTGCACTGAGCACCTACAGTCGCTGTACTGAGTGAATCTACAGTCGTTATATTGAGTAAATCTACAGTCGCTGTACTGAGTGAATCTAGTCGCTGTATTGAGTGAATCTAGTCGCTGTATTGAGTGAATCGTCGCTATACTGAGTGAATCTACAGTCGCTGTACTGAGTAAATCTAGTCACTATACTGAGTGAATCTACAGTCGCTGTACTGAGTAAATCTAGTCACTATACTGAGTGAATCTACAGTCGCTGTACTGAGTAAATCTAGTCACTATACTGAGTGAATCTACAGTTGCTGTATTGAGTGAATCTATAGTCTCTTTACTGAGTAAATCTACTGCTGAGTAAAAAGTCACGATACAGAGTGAATCAAGCCAAAGGATAAAGATATACAGTCAAGCCGGAAAGTCTGCCCACCCCTTTCACCTTCTCCACGTTTTATTACATTACAGACATATTCTACAATAGATTGAGTTTATTTTTTTGTCTCAAAATTCTACACAAAATAGCCCATAATGACAAAGTGAAAACATGTTTTTAGAAATTTTTGCAAATGTATTAAAAATCGAAAACTGAAATATCTCATTTACATAAGTATTCATACCCTTTGCTTTAACATATTTTTAAAGTATCATATTTAATATTTGGTCGCATATTCTTTACATGCTGTTACTTCCTGAAGTCTGTGACCAATCAACATCAAAAGACTCTCAATATCTTATTTCCAGGTACTGTTACAAGCGATACTATAACCTCTCTGCATTTGAATGGATCTCTGGGAATTGGGGGGTGAGACTAGATTCAGCTGTAAGTCATCAAGGGTCTGAGCTATCACACGAGCCCCAAACCATCACTCTGTTGCCAGATATGGAGTAGATGTGGATGGATCACTGCAAGGGTTATTTCTCCTGACTCATTTTCCTATAGAACTCTGGGGGAAAAAGTCAGGAGAAACAACCCTTAAAGGGATCCATCCACATCTACTCCATATCTGGCCGCAGAGTGATGGTTTGGGGCTCGTTTGATACCTTAGACCCTTGATGACGTACAGCCGTTTCGCCAGTCATGTGTTCCATACTGTACCAGCGTAATTTACAGCTGAATCTAGTCTCACCCCCCAATTCCCATAGAAATCAATTCAAATGCAGAGACGTTATAGTATCGCTTGTACCTGAATACCAGAAAATACGATATCAAGAGTTTTTTGATCACAGACATCAGGAAGTCATGGCATGAAAAGGATATGCAACCAAATATTAAAAATGATACTTTAAAAATATGTTAAAGCAAAGGGTATGAATACTTATGTAAATTAGCTATTTCAGTTTTAGATTTTTAATACATTTGCAAAAATTTCTAAAAACAATGTTTTCACTTTGTCATTATGGGCTATTTTGTGTAGAATTTTGAGACAAAAAATGAACTCAATCTATTGTAGAATATGTCTGTAATGTAATAAAACGTGGAGGTGAAAGACTTTTCGGCTTGACTGTACGTTCTCTTTCTAAGGCCACATTCACTGCATTACTTGGCGATCACTTATAGGCTACAGTTTTAATGAATGAACTATGTCTCCTACATACAGAGAACCCAACACCAAAGCACTTCTGTGGCTGTTCGGATTTAAATAAATTTTACACTTTCCAATATTCTGTCAGTCCCAAATATCAGTATGCTGTTGAGAGTATTCAACCAGAAAGTGGCTTGAACACCGATTATAATGAATAGATTACAATTGATTTGGAAGTCAAGATTAAATGCTCCCCAAAATAAAACAGGTGGAACAATTTAATGTTGCAATTCAATATTACGTTGGAATCTTCAAAGGTATTTGCAAATGACACTGCCATCGTTTTGTGAACCACACTGAAAACACATTACTGCCAGTTTTTTCCCACAAATTATTCATCTAATATGAGATAATTGCATCATTAAATTATTTCAGTGCCAGTCTGGATGCAGCGGTTATTTATGGGCAGGTACGTGATGGCTAGGTGATTGTAATGTAAATAATGTGATGCCGTGTGTTTTAAGGCTGATAAACAGGGATGCAGTTTAATCAGCTTGTTCCTCTGTTGCAGTCTGCAGACGGGGAACAGCGATCCCTTATATCGCTCCATATAAAGGAGGAGAAACCTGAGGATGCTCTGGAGAACACTGACCCTCGCAGAGAACAGCAGAACAGTGGGAAAAGTGAGTGTGCATCGTCCAGGCCTGCAATCAATTCAGAACAGGATTCAAATTCCTTGGAATCGGAATGAAGGGAAATTGAAGGGAATTTAATTTAGTTCCACTGACTTAAATATAAATAATATTGATTTGACAGGGATTAAAGTAACATTTTACATTGACTGGGACCCATCCTGAACATATAGTTTGCACTACAGTTTTGTAATGGAATGTTTAAATGTTTGTGAAATGTTTGTGTTTAAACTCCTTAAAGTCCACATCATACAATTTAATTTTAAAATTGTAATTAAATAAATTTAAAATTTGGGAGAAAAGAGAAAGGGGAATATTGACAAAATTTATGTTTTAAATGAGATTGGAATTTTATAGAATGTAAATGGAACTGCAATGTATTCCCTTAATTCCTGTTCTATATCCTTCTATTTAAATTCCAATTCCAATTTCAGTTTTCTGGTTGATTCTATTTCAATCTAGAATTGACTCCAGTCCTATGGTTAATGAGATTTTAACCTGTGTGTGTGGCTTTTTTAAAGGGTAGTTCCACCGAAAAACAACAATAGCCTTATTTAACAGATCAAGGCGCAACTAATTAAGTCTCTCTTTGTCGCTGGCCAAAACAACATGTGAACTGAAATAATGACAGCTAAAGTTACAAATTTGGTAGAGGTATACATCAAAATGGCGTACACCTCTACCACTTCCTCGTTTTTGAAAGACTACAGTGGCGTCAAGTGGGCTTTTAAATGACATAGGCATGTAGGCGGAGGCAGCGAGGGAGGAAACAGTGCTGAATCACACTGAATCTGTGGTAGGGACACATCGTAGATCAAGCTTGCGATCATTGCCATTTTATTTTATTGATACGTTTCCTAAAGATGTTTTGGCAAACTGACAAATGATAGGCTCCGGCTTATTGAATCACCCGGTAAAGAACCATAACATACATTATGATCAATGACCATGAAAAGTAGAGTAATATAGTCATTAGCGAGCTGACCATAATTAAAAGTTATTTTGTCTTAGGTGGAAGGCTTCTGTTTGGAGCCCGAATAGGCTATCCTGCACTGAACGCACTGCCAATTAGGACTGCTCCGGCATAAAACTGCCCGGGAGCAAACATTTTAATTTCAGTTGGAATTGCCGTAGTTACCACATGTAGGCTAGCTACACCACTCGTTTACCTTGGTTGAAGGGCTGTGTTTTTCTAAATTAATGGCCATATTTCCCCCATTTTTCTGGAGACTCCAGCAAATGCCTGGTGGTGGTATTTATTTTCAGTAGAACTGTTACATTAGTGGCTAACTTGCCAGCGAGTAACGTGGCCTCTGGTATGTGCAGGACGAGCAGTAAAATGCCCAGACTCTCCGCTCAATGTTGCCATGTCCGCGGTTTTACAGCCAAATTGGACTACTTTCCAAGTGCAGTCGCGGGGGGAAATGAAAAGTCACAAAGCACACACTTCTAAAAGTTAAAAATAGATTCTAGTTAAAATACGTTGGTTTTTGTTAAAAATATATTTTTGGCTAGTTCTGAGTCGCCATTTGGCTGGAAACTGTTGTAAGATCTGGCAATCCTGTCTCCGCATTGGTCGTAACGTTATTCAGTGTGACACTGCCTAAACTGTAAGCGATCTTAGCCATTGTAGTTCACAGTAAAGCAGGTACCTGGTACACGCACAGTAGTTTGGGGCTATATCTCTGCTCTCACTATAGGTAGAAAGTTGGTTGAGAGCTCATTTTAATCAGGAGGAGAGCTACTTTTTTACAAATTAAACATCAAACTGCCCTTTAACCATCTTATTCTTATTCCACAGAAACGGACCCAGATAGCCTGCCATTTTACTCAGAGATGAGGTCACTTCCTGTTACGGAGGAAGTGCCCGGAAGTGGTGTGTCCCGTTCAGGACGGTGTGATGTGCAAGTAGAGGTTGCGTTAAAGGGCTCTGTGCCTGTGGAAGTGGCGGCTGTGGAGCATTCGCCGTTTGACAGCGGGTGCAGCTCTGGGCCAGCAGAAGCTCAAGCCCAACACGGTTGTCACGGAGACCAATGGCAGGGACAGGAAGCTCTGCCTAGAAGTGCCGCCGACGGGTTTCTCTCACACACCCAGACTGTGTACGAGAGAAACCAGCCGCCCGTGGGCGCATATGAGCCTTGTGACGGCGGCGGTTTCCCCGCCTCCTCTCCATTCCGTTCTTACCCCAACGTCTCCGATAGACAGAGGAAGTTCATTTGTCAGTACTGTGGCAAGGGTTTCCCACGGGCAAAGGAACTGGAGATACACCGGAGGATCCACACGGGAGAGAAACCGTACAGCTGCACACAGTGCGGCAAGCGCTTCACCCAGTCCTGCAACCTAAAGACACACATGAGCATCCACACCGGGGAGAAGCCGTTTGTCTGCGTTGTGTGTGCGAAGAATTTCACACGCTTCAGTCATCTTAAGAGGCACCAAAGCATTCACTCTGGGAGGGACTCTGCACAATGTGAGACGTTTCTTCTGAGGCTCTTGCCTTGAACTCTGGTCCTGGGGATGCCGTGTATACTGGTTTTTGTTAAAGCCAATCTCTTCAACAATTAAGGTGGTTGAAAACGTGTTTAAGTTCTACCATAATTGTGTGGTTAAACCTAGCTGTGTCCGAATCAGCGCCCTATCTACTGCGCCCTGTCTCCTGCGTACACGGCAGAAGTGTGATGTTTTGTGCACTGTGTAGCACGCAACGTGCAGTCGGTGAAAAATATCCACCATATTATTTTCCAACCATACTATGGAAGTGTTGGAAGCAGGTCGAAAGATGTCCCACCAGTGTTGCCATGTCCGCAGTTTTAAAGGTAAAGGTAAAACTTTAAAGTCGCAAAGCACACTGGAAAGTCTTTTTGAAGGAAAACGTAAGCGAAGCTGCGACCCGTTTAAAAAATTTTTTTTTTTAACTAAGCTCCCGTCATATTTATGCAACCAAAATGTTTGTGTACTTCTTGAAGTGTGCTCTCGAATGTACTCAGCGAAACCCCGGAAGTAAGCGTATCATACGGGGGTTTAAAGTATACTATATTTAGATTAATTTTTCCGCCCTGTTTACTCAACAAGCCTACCTAATAGTTTGGAAGGGTGCTGATTCGGACACGGCCCTAGTTTAACAAAATGCAGGTTCGGCCATTTTGTCATTCATTTTATGGTTTCAGGTTTCTACACTCAGAAAATTGGACCCAACTGATTTCACCTGTCACGTTTGTAATTGAATCAATACCTCTTTCAATTGGAAGTATTTGCCGTACAGTACATTAATCACGGTAAATGAAAGCATAAATTAGTCTGACTGAATTTCTTGGGATGTGAATAAGGGGCATTACATTTTTAGGGCATACATAGATATTACCCTCTTAAAGCCATAATTTGGCTTTAAGAGGGTGAATCGTACCTTCAATCGATATAAAAAAGTCTAATTATGAACAATTAGCAGCTAATTACAATTGAGACCTTGTTACTATGGTTGGAACAAAAACCAACAGGAATAAAGTGTTTATGTCAGTATTCAGACTGCAGAAACACTTTTCCCAAGCCTGGTCCTACAGCAGAGGTGGATAGTGCAGGTTCAGAAAGTAAAACTCCACCCCAGTATTTTGTTCCAATCACCTGGATTTGCTAATTAGTACAATTCTTCAACCAGGAGGTAGAACTAATTGGTGAAATCAGCTGACTGAGTTAATGGGTGGAAGGATTTTATCCTATAACACCTGCTGACTGAGTTTCATGCCATCCTTATATTCATTAAAGCCCATTAAAATCATGTGGTTGTAACAAAGTGCTGCTGTGGCTTTTCAAATTAAATTACATTAAACACATTTACTTGCATTTTTTAAATTGAGTAATGATATTCATACTGTTTTTCATCCATTCAAAACTGCAAATTCCACATTGAAGTTTACACAGTATAAGCAAAGCCCAGAGAAAGCCTTGCCAACTCCAATGTAACGGGAAAAAGTGAAATGCCATTCTTTGAGCACCAGGGGGCAGTGCTGAGGCTGCTAAACAGTAGAATCTGGGAAAATACGTGGAGGTGAATGGAGCTAAATGCTATAAAATTATCATCACAGTCGATTTCAAATATTTTCGCGGAACTGGATTAGTACTGGCAATGTTACACGGCCTAATGCTTATAATTAATACATAATTATAAGTCGACATGGAATCGATGGTTGTGTTATGATCTCACTTTCAAAACATTTCCACTAGCATTGACGCTATGCAACGTTGATGAGTTCGCCGGTTCATGAATATTCATTACCGGCGGCACCTCAGTCAATGGTAGCCAACTAACCAGTAGCTCTCGCTTGCTCAGTAAAACCATATATTCTCTAGAAGCTTCTTGTTGCAACCAGATTGTCTATAAGATATAAGGTGATGGACTAGCTAGTACTTTGTTCGTCCACATAGTTGTCATTCTTGTGCTGTTATTACCGAAAGATTTCGGCTGGCTGTGGGGCCGCCCATCTTGCTTGCTTTGCTCCTGTCCAAAGCGGTCCTGAATATTCATGACTAAATTTGCATAACCAGAGAATTATTTTCCTAAACGGTTCAAGATTTAATTAATCTAAGTGTGTAGAAAAGCATATTTTCTTATCCGCTGTCTGCGAACTTTCTCCAATTTACAACAAAAAAATATTTTCTCATAGATTTGGGTTTCTGGAAAAAACTTCCATTGACCCCCATTCATTCTCCACTGTTGAGCCCAGTTTTAGTGCTCATAGTCGCCCCTAGAGGTGAAACATGATATTCACGCAGTTCGCATATCTCTACTATACAATCTGTATAAGGGTTAGTCACTTATTTCACTTTTGGACCCGAACACAACAGCCTTTTCTATTTCTTTCAGTGAAATTCACTTTTAATAATACATTACTTTAAACTGATTTACTTGCACTTCTTTAATTGAAACAATATTTACATTTTATTTTTAAATGTGTGAATTAAATTTTTTTTATTACAATAAAATATTTTTTTCACACAAATTTTTTAAATTGTTTTCAATAGCCTAGAACTTTTATAAAATAAAATAAAAATATTCAAAATTATGTTACATTTAATTAATTTATTTTAAATTTTTAAATGGGTTCTTTTATTTAGGAGAATGGTAAGAGCCCTCGTTTATCAACATTGTGTAGAAAAGGTTCTTAATTCACTTGTGTGGAGAAAATGTAGAATGTTTCTACGTACAAACACTTGTATAAACAAAAGCAGAAACATTTCCAGATAAATCACGCAAAACTTCTTCAAAAGGCCTACATACTTTACTGAATTTGCCCTCTCAACAATTGTTGCACAAATGTGATACTTTGCACATCGAAAATATTGGAGCTGAATTGTGTGATTTTCATGAACATTTGAATATTTGCGGTATTTTAGGAATGGAATAAACCGTGTCACTGTACCTGCTTGTGAGAACACCCGTTGCCTCACAAATTGCTTGCATGCTATGCAGTACCTCTCCCTGATAAACGCTTGCATGCTATGCAGTACCTCTCCCTGATAAACGCTTGCATGCTATGCAGTACCTCTCCCTGATAAACGCTTGCATGCTATGCAGCACCTCTCCCTGATAAACGCTTGCATGCTATGCAGTACCTCTCCCTGATAAACGCTTGCATGCTATGCAGTACCTCTCCCTGATAAACGCTTGCATGCTATGCAGTACCTCTCCCTGATAAACGCTTGCATGCTATGCAGCACCTCTCCCTGATAAACGCTTGCATGCTATGCAGTACCTCTCCCTGATAAACGCTTGCATGCTATGCAGTACCTCTCCCTGATAAACGCTTGCATGCTATGCCGTACCACTCCCTGATAAACGCTTGCATGCTATGCAGTACCTCTCCCTGATAAACGCTTGCATGCTATGCAGCACCACTCCCTGATAAACGCTTGCATGCTATGCAGTACCTCTCCCTGATAAACGCTTGCATGCTATGCAGTACCTCTCCCTGATAAACGCTTGCATGCTATGCAGTACCACTCCCTGATAAACGCTTGCATGCTATGCAGCACCTCTCCCTGATAAACGCTTGCATGCTATGCAGTACCTCTCCCTGATAAACGCTTGCATGCTATGCAGTACCTCTCCCTGATAAACGCTTGCCTGCTATGCAGTACCTCTCCCTGATAAACGCTTGCATGCTATGCAGTACCACTCCCTGATAAACGCTTGCATGCTATGCAGTACCACTCCCTGATAAACGCTTGCATGCTATGCAGTACCTCTCCCTGATAAACGCTTGCATGCTATGCAGTACCTCTCCCTGATAAACGCTTGCATGCTATGGCGTACCTCTCCCAGATAAACGCTTGCATGCTATGCAGTACCACTCCCTGATAAACGCTTGCATGCTATGCAGCACCTCTCCCTGATAAACGCTTGCATGCTATGCAGTACCTCTCCCTGATAAACGCTTGCATGCTATGCAGTACCTCTCCCTGAT
Organism: Ilyophis sp. 1 JC-2022; assembly: GCA_022702515.1. NCBI lineage: Eukaryota > Metazoa > Chordata > Actinopteri > Anguilliformes > Synaphobranchidae > Ilyophis > Ilyophis sp. 1 JC-2022. Next base: position 40,788,282 of record CM040400.1, on the reverse strand, counting down.
AAACGCTTGCATGCTATGCAGTACCTCTCCCTGATAAACGCTTGCATGCTATGCAGTACCTCTCCCTGATAAACGCTTGCATGCTATGCAGCACCTCTCCCTGATAAACGCTTGCATGCTATGCAGCACCTCTCCCTGATAAACGCTTGCATGCTATGCAGTACCTCTCCCTGATAAACGCTTGCATGCTATGCAGTACCTCTCCCTGATAAACGCTTGCATGCTATGCAGTACCTCTCCCTGATAAACGCTTGCATGCTATGCAGTACCTCTCCCTGATAAACGCTTGCATGCTATGCAGTACCTCTCCCTGATAAACGCTTGCATGCTATGCAGTACCTCTCCCTGATAAACGCTTGCATGCTATGCAGTACCACTCCCTGATAAACGCTTGCATGCTATGCAGTACCTCTCCCTGATAAACGCTTGCATGCTATGCAGTACCTCTCCCTGATAAACGCTTGCATGCTATGCAGTACCTCTCCCTGATAAACGCTTGCATGCTATGCAGTACCTCTCCCTGATAAACGCTTGCATGCTATGCAGTACCTCTCCCTGATAAACGCTTGCATGCTATGCAGTACCTCTCCCTGATAAACGCTTGCATGCTATGCAGTACCTCTCCCTGATAAACGCTTGCATGCTATGCAGTACCTCTCCCTGATAAACGCTTGCATGCTATGCAGTACCTCTCCCTGATAAACGCTTGCATGCTATGCAGTACCTCTCCCTGATAAACGCTTGCATGCTATGCAGTACCTCTCCCTGATAAACGCTTGCATGCTATGCAGTACCTCTCCCTGATAAACGCTTGCATGCTATGCCGTACCTCTCCCTGATAAACGCTTGCATGCTATGCAGTACCTCTCCCTGATAAACGCTTGCATGCTATGCAGTACCTCTCCCTGATAAACGCTTGCATGCTATGCAGTACCTCTCCCTGATAAACGCTTGCATGCTATGCAGTACCTCTCCCTGATAAACGCTTGCATGCTATGCAGTACCTCTCCCTGATAAACGCTTGCATGCTATGCAGTACCTCTCCCTGATAAACGCTTGCATGCTATGCAGTACCTCTCCCTGATAAACGCTTGCATGCTATGCAGCACCTCTCCCTGATAAACGCTTGCATGCTATGCAGTACCACTCCCTGATAAACGCTTGCATGCTATGCAGTACCTCTCCCTGATAAACGCTTGCATGCTATGCAGTACCTCTCCCTGATAAACGCTTGCATGCTATGCAGTACCTCTCCCTGATAAACGCTTGCATGCTATGCAGCACCTCTCCCTGATAAACGCTTGCATGCTATGCAGCACCACTCCCTGATAAACGCTTGCATGCTATGCAGTACCTCTCCCTGATAAACGCTTGCATGCTATGCAGTACCACTCCCTGATAAACGCTTGCATGCTATGCAGTACCTCTCCCTGATAAACGCTTGCATGCTATGCAGTACCTCTCCCTGATAAACGCTTGCATGCTATGCAGTACCTCTCCCTGATAAACGCTTGCATGCTATGCAGTACCTCTCCCTGATAAACGCTTGCATGCTATGCAGTACCTCTCCCTGATAAACGCTTGCATGCTATGCAGTACCTCTCCCTGATAAACGCTTGCATGCTATGCAGTACCTCTCCCTGATAAACGCTTGCATGCTATGCAGTACCTCTCCCTGATAAACGCTTGCATGCTATGCAGTACCTCTCCCTGATAAACGCTTGCATGCTATGCAGTACCTCTCCCTGATAAACGCTTGCATGCTATGCAGCACCTCTCCCTGATAAACGCTTGCATGCTATGCAGCACCTCTCCCTGATAAACGCTTGCATGCTATGCAGCACCTCTCCCTGATAAACGCTTGCATGCTATGCAGTACCTCTCCCTGATAAACGCTTGCATGCTATGCAGTACCTCTCCCTGATAAACGCTTGCATGCTATGCAGTACCACTCCCTGATAAACGCTTGCATGCTATGCAGTACCTCTCCCTGATAAACGCTTGCATGCTATGCAGTACCTCTCCCTGATAAACGCTTGCATGCTATGCAGCACCACTCCCTGATAAACGCTTGCATGCTATGCAGCACCTCTCCCTGATAAACGCTTGCATGCTATGCAGTACCTCTCCCTGATAAACGCTTGCATGCTATGCAGTACCTCTCCCTGATAAACGCTTGCATGCTATGCAGTACCTCTCCCTGATAAACGCTTGCATGCTATGCAGTACCTCTCCCTGATAAACGCTTGCATGCTATGCAGTACCTCTCCCTGATAAACGCTTGCATGCTATGCAGTACCTCTCCCTGATAAACGCTTGCATGCTATGCAGTACCTCTCCCTGATAAACGCTTGCATGCTATGCCGTACCTCTCCCTGATAAACGCTTGCATGCTATGCAGTACCTCTCCCTGATAAACGCTTGCATGCTATGCAGTACCTCTCCCTGATAAACGCTTGCATGCTATGCAGTACCTCTCCCTGATAAACGCTTGCATGCTATGCAGTACCTCTCCCTGATAAACGCTTGCATGCTATGCAGTACCTCTCCCTGATAAACGCTTGCATGCTATGCAGTACCTCTCCCTGATAAACGCTTGCATGCTATGCAGCACCTCTCCCTGATAAACGCTTGCATGCTATGCAGTACCTCTCCCTGATAAACGCTTGCATGCTATGCAGTACCTCTCCCTGATAAACGCTTGCATGCTATGCAGCACCTCTCCCTGATAAACGCTTGCATGCTATGCAGCACCTCTCCCTGATAAACGCTTGCATGCTATGCAGCACCTCTCCCTGATAAACGCTTGCATGCTATGCAGCACCTCTCCCTGATAAACGCTTGCATGCTATGCAGCACCTCTCCCTGATAAACGCTTGCATGCTATGCAGTACCACTCCCTGATAAACGCTTGCATGCTATGCAGTACCTCTCCCTGATAAACGCTTGCATGCTATGCAGTACCTCTCCCTGATAAACGCTTGCATGCTATGCAGTACCACTCCCTGATAAACGCTTGCATGCTATGCAGTACCTCTCCCTGATAAACGCTTGCATGCTATGCAGTACCTCTCCCTGATAAACGCTTGCATGCTATGCAGTACCTCTCCCTGATAAACGCTTGCATGCTATGCAGTACCTCTCCCTGATAAACGCTTGCATGCTATGCAGTACCTCTCCCTGATAAACGCTTGCATGCTATGCAGTACCTCTCCCTGATAAACGCTTGCATGCTATGCAGTACCACTCCCTGATAAACGCTTGCATGCTATGCCGTACCTCTCCCTGATAAACGCTTGCATGCTATGCAGTACCTCTCCCTGATAAACGCTTGCATGCTATGCAGTACCTCTCCCTGATAAACGCTTGCATGCTATGCAGTACCTCTCCCTGATAAACGCTTGCATGCTATGCAGTACCTCTCCCTGATAAACGCTTGCATGCTATGCAGTACCTCTCCCTGATAAACGCTTGCATGCTATGCAGTACCTCTCCCTGATAAACGCTTGCATGCTATGCAGTACCTCTCCCTGATAAACGCTTGCATGCTATGCAGCACCACTCCCTGATAAACGCTTGCATGCTATGCAGCACCTCTCCCTGATAAACGCTTGCATGCTATGCAGTACCTCTCCCTGATAAACGCTTGCATGCTATGCAGTACCACTCCCTGATAAACGCTTGCATGCTATGCAGTACCTCTCCCTGATAAACGCTTGCATGCTATGCAGTACCTCTCCCTGATAAACGCTTGCATGCTATGCAGTACCTCTCCCTGATAAACGCTTGCATGCTATGCAGTACCTCTCCCTGATAAACGCTTGCATGCTATGCAGCACCTCTCCCTGATAAACGCTTGCATGCTATGCAGTACCTCTCCCTGATAAACGCTTGCATGCTATGCAGTACCTCTCCCTGATAAACGCTTGCATGCTATGCAGTACCTCTCCCTGATAAACGCTTGCATGCTATGCAGTACCTCTCCCTGATAAACGCTTGCATGCTATGCAGTACCTCTCCCTGATAAACGCTTGCATGCTATGCAGTACCTCTCCCTGATAAACGCTTGCATGCTATGCAGTACCTCTCCCTGATAAACGCTTGCATGCTATGCAGTACCTCTCCCTGATAAACGCTTGCATGCTATGCCGTACCTCTCCCTGATAAACGCTTGCATGCTATGCAGTACCTCTCCCTGATAAACGCTTGCATGCTATGCAGTACCTCTCCCTGATAAACGCTTGCATGCTATGCAGTACCTCTCCCTGATAAACGCTTGCATGCTATGCAGTACCTCTCCCTGATAAACGCTTGCATGCTATGCAGTACCTCTCCCTGATAAACGCTTGCATGCTATGCAGTACCTCTCCCTGATAAACGCTTGCATGCTATGCAGTACCTCTCCCTGATAAACGCTTGCATGCTATGCAGTACCTCTCCCTGATAAACGCTTGCATGCTATGCAGTACCTCTCCCTGATAAACGCTTGCATGCTATGCAGTACCTCTCCCTGATAAACGCTTGCATGCTATGCAGTACCACTCCCTGATAAACGCTTGCATGCTATGCAGTACCTCTCCCTGATAAACGCTTGCATGCTATGCAGTACCACTCCCTGATAAACGCTTGCATGCTATGCAGTACCTCTCCCTGATAAACGCTTGCATGCTATGCAGTACCACTCCCTGATAAACGCTTGCATGCTATGCAGTACCTCTCCCTGATAAACGCTTGCATGCTATGCAGTACCTCTCCCTGATAAACGCTTGCATGCTATGCAGTACCTCTCCCTGATAAACGCTTGCATGCTATGCAGTACCTCTCCCTGATAAACGCTTGCATGCTATGCAGTACCTCTCCCTGATAAACGCTTGCATGCTATGCAGTACCTCTCCCTGATAAACGCTTGCATGCTATGCAGTACCACTCCCTGATAAACGCTTGCATGCTATGCAGTACCTCTCCCTGATAAACGCTTGCATGCTATGCAGTACCTCTCCCTGATAAACGCTTGCATGCTATGCAGTACCTCTCCCTGATAAACGCTTGCATGCTATGCAGTACCTCTCCCTGATAAACGCTTGCATGCTATGCAGTACCTCTCCCTGATAAACGCTTGCATGCTATGCAGTACCTCTCCCTGATAAACGCTTGCATGCTATGCAGTACCTCTCCCTGATAAACGCTTGCATGCTATGCAGTACCTCTCCCTGATAAACGCTTGCATGCTATGCAGCACCTCTCCCTGATAAACGCTTGCATGCTATGCAGTACCTCTCCCTGATAAACGCTTGCATGCTATGCAGTACCTCTCCCTGATAAACGCTTGCATGCTATGCAGTACCTCTCCCTGATAAACGCTTGCATGCTATGCAGTACCTCTCCCTGATAAACGCTTGCATGCTATGCAGCACCTCTCCCTGATAAACGCTTGCATGCTATGCAGTACCTCTCCCTGATAAACGCTTGCATGCTATGCAGTACCTCTCCCTGATAAACGCTTGCATGCTATGCAGTACCTCTCCCTGATAAACGCTTGCATGCTATGCAGTACCTCTCCCTGATAAACGCTTGCATGCTATGCAGTACCTCTCCCTGATAAACGCTTGCATGCTATGCAGTACCTCTCCCTGATAAACGCTTGCATGCTATGCAGTACCTCTCCCTGATAAACGCTTGCATGCTATGCAGTACCTCTCCCTGATAAACGCTTGCATGCTATGCAGTACCTCTCCCTGATAAACGCTTGCATGCTATGCAGTACCTCTCCCTGATAAACGCTTGCATGCTATGCAGCACCTCTCCCTGATAAACGCTTGCATGCTATGCAGTACCTCTCCCTGATAAACGCTTGCATGCTATGCAGTACCTCTCCCTGATAAACGCTTGCATGCTATGCAGTACCTCTCCCTGATAAACGCTTGCATGCTATGCAGTACCTCTCCCTGATAAACGCTTGCATGCTATGCAGCACCTCTCCCTGATAAACGCTTGCATGCTATGCAGTACCTCTCCCTGATAAACGCTTGCATGCTATGCAGCACCTCTCCCTGATAAACGCTTGCATGCTATGCAGTACCTCTCCCTGATAAACGCTTGCATGCTATGCAGTACCTCTCCCTGATAAACGCTTGCATGCTATGCAGTACCTCTCCCTGATAAACGCTTGCATGCTATGCAGTACCTCTCCCTGATAAACGCTTGCATGCTATGCAGTACCTCTCCCTGATAAACGCTTGCATGCTATGCAGTACCTCTCCCTGATAAACGCTTGCATGCTATGCAGTACCTCTCCCTGATAAACGCTTGCATGCTATGCAGTACCTCTCCCTGATAAACGCTTGCATGCTATGCAGTACCACTCCCTGATAAACGCTTGCATGCTATGCAGTACCTCTCCCTGATAAACGCTTGCATGCTATGCAGTACCTCTCCCTGATAAACGCTTGCATGCTATGCAGTACCTCTCCCTGATAAACGCTTGCATGCTATGCAGTACCTCTCCCTGATAAACGCTTGCATGCTATGCAGTACCTCTCCCTGATAAACGCTTGCATGCTATGCAGTACCTCTCCCTGATAAACGCTTGCATGCTATGCAGTACCACTCCCTGATAAACGCTTGCATGCTATGCAGTACCTCTCCCTGATAAACGCTTGCATGCTATGCAGTACCTCTCCCTGATAAACGCTTGCATGCTATGCAGTACCTCTCCCTGATAAACGCTTGCATGCTATGCAGTACCTCTCCCTGATAAACGCTTGCATGCTATGCAGTACCTCTCCCTGATAAACGCTTGCATGCTATGCAGTACCTCTCCCTGATAAACGCTTGCATGCTATGCAGTACCTCTCCCTGATAAACGCTTGCATGCTATGCAGTACCTCTCCCTGATAAACGCTTGCATGCTATGCAGTACCTCTCCCTGATAAACGCTTGCATGCTATGCAGTACCTCTCCCTGATAAACGCTTGCATGCTATGCAGTACCTCTCCCTGATAAACGCTTGCATGCTATGCAGTACCTCTCCCTGATAAACGCTTGCATGCTATGCAGTACCTCTCCCTGATAAACGCTTGCATGCTATGCAGTACCTCTCCCTGATAAACGCTTGCATGCTATGCAGTACCTCTCCCTGATAAACGCTTGCATGCTATGCAGTACCTCTCCCTGATAAACGCTTGCATGCTATGCAGTACCTCTCCCTGATAAACGCTTGCATGCTATGCAGTACCTCTCCCTGATAAACGCTTGCATGCTATGCAGTACCTCTCCCTGATAAACGCTTGCATGCTATGCAGTACCTCTCCCTGATAAACGCTTGCATGCTATGCAGTACCTCTCCCTGATAAACGCTTGCATGCTATGCAGTACCTCTCCCTGATAAACGCTTGCATGCTATGCAGCACCTCTCCCTGATAAACGCTTGCATGCTATGCAGTACCTCTCCCTGATAAACGCTTGCATGCTATGCAGTACCTCTCCCTGATAAACGCTTGCATGCTATGCAGTACCTCTCCCTGATAAACGCTTGCATGCTATGCAGTACCTCTCCCTGATAAACGCTTGCATGCTATGCAGCACCTCTCCCTGATAAACGCTTGCATGCTATGCAGTACCTCTCCCTGATAAACGCTTGCATGCTATGCAGTACCTCTCCCTGATAAACGCTTGCATGCTATGCAGTACCACTCCCTGATAAACGCTTGCATGCTATGCAGTACCTCTCCCTGATAAACGCTTGCATGCTATGCAGTACCTCTCCCTGATAAACGCTTGCATGCTATGCAGTACCTCTCCCTGATAAACGCTTGCATGCTATGCAGTACCTCTCCCTGATAAACGCTTGCATGCTATGCAGTACCTCTCCTGATAAACGCTTGCATGCTATGCAGTACCTCTCCCTGATAAACGCTTGCATGCTATGCAGTACCTCTCCCTGATAAACGCTTGCATGCTATGCAGTACCTCTCCCTGATAAACGCTTGCATGCTATGCAGTACCTCTCCCTGATAAACGCTTGCATGCTATGCAGTACCTCTCCCTGATAAACGCTTGCATGCTATGCAGTACCTCTCCCTGATAAACGCTTGCATGCTATGCAGTACCTCTCCCTGATAAACGCTTGCATGCTATGCAGCACCTCTCCCTGATAAACGCTTGCATGCTATGCAGTACCTCTCCCTGATAAACGCTTGCATGCTATGCAGTACCTCTCCCTGATAAACGCTTGCATGCTATGCAGTACCTCTCCCTGATAAACGCTTGCATGCTATGCAGTACCTCTCCCTGATAAACGCTTGCATGCTATGCAGTACCTCTCCCTGATAAACGCTTGCATGCTATGCAGTACCTCTCCCTGATAAACGCTTGCATGCTATGCAGTACCTCTCCCTGATAAACGCTTGCATGCTATGCAGTACCTCTCCCTGATAAACGCTTGCATGCTATGCAGTACCTCTCCCTGATAAACGCTTGCATGCTATGCAGTACCTCTCCCTGATAAACGCTTGCATGCTATGCAGTACCTCTCCCTGATAAACGCTTGCATGCTATGCAGTACCTCTCCCTGATAAACGCTTGCATGCTATGCAGCACCTCTCCCTGATAAACGCTTGCATGCTATGCAGTACCTCTCCCTGATAAACGCTTGCATGCTATGCAGTACCTCTCCCTGATAAACGCTTGCATGCTATGCAGTACCTCTCCCTGATAAACGCTTGCATGCTATGCAGTACCTCTCCCTGATAAACGCTTGCATGCTATGCAGTACCTCTCCCTGATAAACGCTTGCATGCTATGCAGTACCTCTCCCTGATAAACGCTTGCATGCTATGCAGTACCTCTCCCTGATAAACGCTTGCATGCTATGCAGTACCTCTCCCTGATAAACGCTTGCATGCTATGCAGTACCTCTCCCTGATAAACGCTTGCATGCTATGCAGTACCTCTCCCTGATAAACGCTTGCATGCTATGCAGTACCTCTCCCTGATAAACGCTTGCATGCTATGCAGTACCTCTCCCTGATAAACGCTTGCATGCTATGCAGCACCTCTCCCTGATAAACGCTTGCATGCTATGCAGCACCTCTCCCTGATAAACGCTTGCATGCTATGCAGTACCTCTCCCTGATAAACGCTTGCATGCTATGCAGTACCTCTCCCTGATAAACGCTTGCATGCTATGCAGTACCTCTCCCTGATAAACGCTTGCATGCTATGCAGTACCTCTCCCTGATAAACGCTTGCATGCTATGCAGTACCTCTCCCTGATAAACGCTTGCATGCTATGCAGTACCTCTCCCTGATAAACGCTTGCATGCTATGCAGTACCTCTCCCTGATAAACGCTTGCATGCTATGCAGTACCTCTCCCTGATAAACGCTTGCATGCTATGCAGTACCTCTCCCTGATAAACGCTTGCATGCTATGCAGTACCTCTCCCTGATAAACGCTTGCATGCTATGCAGTACCTCTCCCTGATAAACGCTTGCATGCTATGCAGTACCTCTCCCTGATAAACGCTTGCATGCTATGCAGTACCTCTCCCTGATAAACGCTTGCATGCTATGCAGTACCTCTCCCTGATAAACGCTTGCATGCTATGCAGTACCTCTCCCTGATAAACGCTTGCATGCTATGCAGTACCTCTCCCTGATAAACGCTTGCATGCTATGCAGTACCTCTCCCTGATAAACGCTTGCATGCTATGCAGCACCTCTCCCTGATAAACGCTTGCATGCTATGCAGTACCTCTCCCTGATAAACGCTTGCATGCTATGCAGTACCTCTCCCTGATAAACGCTTGCATGCTATGCAGTACCTCTCCCTGATAAACGCTTGCATGCTATGCAGTACCTCTCCCTGATAAACGCTTGCATGCTATGCAGCACCTCTCCCTGATAAACGCTTGCATGCTATGCAGTACCTCTCCCTGATAAACGCTTGCATGCTATGCAGTACCTCTCCCTGATAAACGCTTGCATGCTATGCAGTACCTCTCCCTGATAAACGCTTGCATGCTATGCAGTACCTCTCCCTGATAAACGCTTGCATGCTATGCAGTACCTCTCCCTGATAAACGCTTGCATGCTATGCAGTACCTCTCCCTGATAAACGCTTGCATGCTATGCAGTACCTCTCCCTGATAAACGCTTGCATGCTATGCAGTACCTCTCCCTGATAAACGCTTGCATGCTATGCAGTACCTCTCCCTGATAAACGCTTGCATGCTATGCAGTACCTCTCCCTGATAAACGCTTGCATGCTATGCAGTACCTCTCCCTGATAAACGCTTGCATGCTATGCAGTACCTCTCCCTGATAAACGCTTGCATGCTATGCAGTACCTCTCCCTGATAAACGCTTGCATGCTATGCAGTACCTCTCCCTGATAAACGCTTGCATGCTATGCAGTACCTCTCCCTGATAAACGCTTGCCTGCTATGCAGTACCACTCCCTGATAAACGCTTGCATGCTATGCAGTACCTCTCCCTGATAAACGCTTGCATGCTATGCAGTACCTCTCCCTGATAAACGCTTGCATGCTATGCAGTACCTCTCCCTGATAAACGCTTGCATGCTATGCAGTACCTCTCCCTGATAAACGCTTGCATGCTATGCAGTACCTCTCCCTGATAAACGCTTGCATGCTATGCAGTACCTCTCCCTGATAAACGCTTGCATGCTATGCAGTACCTCTCCCTGATAAACGCTTGCATGCTATGCAGTACCTCTCCCTGATAAACGCTTGCATGCTATGCAGTACCTCTCCCTGATAAACGCTTGCATGCTATGCAGTACCACTCCCTGATAAACGCTTGCATGCTATGCAGTACCTCTCCCTGATAAACGCTTGCATGCTATGCAGTACCTCTCCCTGATAAACGCTTGCATGCTATGCAGTACCTCTCCCTGATAAACGCTTGCATGCTATGCAGTACCTCTCCCTGATAAACGCTTGCATGCTATGCAGTACCTCTCCCTGATAAACGCTTGCATGCTATGCAGTACCTCTCCCTGATAAACGCTTGCATGCTATGCAGTACCTCTCCCTGATAAACGCTTGCATGCTATGCAGTACCTCTCCCTGATAAACGCTTGCATGCTATGCAGTACCTCTCCCTGATAAACGCTTGCATGCTATGCAGTACCTCTCCCTGATAAACGCTTGCATGCTATGCAGTACCTCTCCCTGATAAACGCTTGCATGCTATGCAGCACCTCCCTGATAAACGCTTGCATGCTATGCAGTACCTCTCCCTGATAAACGCTTGCATGCTATGCAGTACCTCTCCCTGATAAACGCTTGCATGCTATGCAGTACCTCTCCCTGATAAACGCTTGCATGCTATGCAGTACCTCTCCCTGATAAACGCTTGCATGCTATGCAGTACCTCTCCCTGATAAACGCTTGCATGCTATGCAGTACCTCTCCCTGATAAACGCTTGCATGCTATGCAGTACCTCCCTGATAAACGCTTGCATGCTATGCAGTACCACTCCCTGATAAACGCTTGCATGCTATGCAGTACCTCTCCCTGATAAACGCTTGCATGCTATGCAGTACCTCTCCCTGATAAACGCTTGCATGCTATGCAGTACCTCTCCCTGATAAACGCTTGCATGCTATGCAGTACCTCTCCCTGATAAACGCTTGCATGCTATGCAGTACCTCTCCCTGATAAACGCTTGCATGCTATGCAGTACCTCTCCCTGATAAACGCTTGCATGCTATGCAGTACCTCTCCCTGATAAACGCTTGCATGCTATGCAGTACCTCTCCCTGATAAACGCTTGCATGCTATGCAGTACCTCTCCCTGATAAACGCTTGCATGCTATGCAGTACCACTCCCTGATAAACGCTTGCATGCTATGCAGTACCTCTCCCTGATAAACGCTTGCATGCTATGCAGTACCTCTCCCTGATAAACGCTTGCATGCTATGCAGTACCTCTCCCTGATAAACGCTTGCATGCTATGCAGTACCTCTCCCTGATAAACGCTTGCATGCTATGCAGTACCTCTCCCTGATAAACGCTTGCATGCTATGCAGTACCTCTCCCTGATAAACGCTTGCATGCTATGCAGTACCTCTCCCTGATAAACGCTTGCATGCTATGCAGTACCTCTCCCTGATAAACGCTTGCATGCTATGCAGTACCTCTCCCTGATAAACGCTTGCATGCTATGCAGTACCTCTCCCTGATAAACGCTTGCATGCTATGCAGTACCTCTCCCTGATAAACGCTTGCATGCTATGCAGTACCTCTCCCTGATAAACGCTTGCATGCTATGCAGTACCTCTCCCTGATAAACGCTTGCATGCTATGCAGCACCTACCTCCCTGATAAACGCTTGCATGCTATGCAGCACCTCTCCCTGATAAACGCTTGCATGCTATGCAGTACCTCTCCCTGATAAACGCTTGCATGCTATGCAGTACCTCTCCCTGATAAACGCTTGCATGCTATGCAGCACCTCTCCCTGATAAACGCTTGCATGCTATGCAGTACCTCTCCCTGATAAACGCTTGCATGCTATGCAGCACCACTCCCTGATAAACGCTTGCATGCTATGCAGCACCTCTCCCTGATAAACGCTTGCATGCTATGCAGTACCTCTCCCTGATAAACGCTTGCATGCTATGCAGCACCTCTCCCTGATAAACGCTTGCATGCTATGCAGTACCTCTCCCTGATAAACGCTTGCATGCTATGCAGTACCTCTCCCTGATAAACGCTTGCATGCTATGCAGTACCTCTCCCTGATAAACGCTTGCATGCTATGCAGTACCTCTCCCTGATAAACGCTTGCATGCTATGCAGCACCTCTCCCTGATAAACGCTTGCATGCTATGCAGTACCTCTCCCTGATAAACGCTTGCATGCTATGCAGTACCTCTCCCTGATAAACGCTTGCATGCTATGCAGTACCTCTCCCTGATAAACGCTTGCATGCTATGCAGTACCTCTCCCTGATAAACGCTTGCATGCTATGCAGTACCTCTCCCTGATAAACGCTTGCATGCTATGCAGTACCTCTCCCTGATAAACGCTTGCATGCTATGCAGTACCTCTCCCTGATAAACGCTTGCATGCTATGCAGTACCTCTCCCTGATAAACGCTTGCATGCTATGCAGTACCTCTCCCTGATAAACGCTTGCATGCTATGCAGTACCTCTCCCTGATAAACGCTTGCATGCTATGCAGTACCTCTCCCTGATAAACGCTTGCATGCTATGCAGTACCTCTCCCTGATAAACGCTTGCATGCTATGCAGCACCTCTCCCTGATAAACGCTTGCATGCTATGCAGTACCTCTCCCTGATAAACGCTTGCATGCTATGCAGTACCTCTCCCTGATAAACGCTTGCATGCTATGCAGTACCTCTCCCTGATAAACGCTTGCATGCTATGCAGTACCTCTCCCTGATAAACGCTTGCATGCTATGCAGTACCTCTCCCTGATAAACGCTTGCATGCTATGCAGTACCTCTCCCTGATAAACGCTTGCATGCTATGCAGCACCTCTCCCTGATAAACGCTTGCATGCTATGCAGTACCTCTCCCTGATAAACGCTTGCATGCTATGCAGTACCACTCCCTGATAAACGCTTGCATGCTATGCAGCACCTCTCCCTGATAAACGCTTGCATGCTATGCAGTACCTCTCCCTGATAAACGCTTGCATGCTATGCAGTACCTCTCCCTGATAAACGCTTGCATGCTATGCAGTACCTCTCCCTGATAAACGCTTGCATGCTATGCAGTACCACTCCCTGATAAACGCTTGCATGCTATGCAGCACCTCTCCCTGATAAACGCTTGCATGCTATGCAGCACCTCTCCCTGATAAACGCTTGCATGCTATGCAGCACCTCTCCCTGATAAACGCTTGCATGCTATGCAGCACCTCTCCCTGATAAACGCTTGCATGCTATGCAGTACCTCTCCCTGATAAACGCTTGCATGCTATGCAGTACCTCTCCCTGATAAACGCTTGCATGCTATGCAGTACCTCTCCCTGATAAACGCTTGCATGCTATGCAGTACCTCTCCCTGATAAACGCTTGCATGCTATGCAGTACCTCTCCCTGATAAACGCTTGCATGCTATGCCGTACCTCTCCCTGATAAACGCTTGCATGCTATGCAGTACCTCTCCCTGATAAACGCTTGCATGCTATGCAGTACCTCTCCCTGATAAACGCTTGCATGCTATGCAGTACCTCTCCCTGATAAACGCTTGCATGCTATGCAGTACCTCTCCCTGATAAACGCTTGCATGCTATGCAGTACCTCTCCCTGATAAACGCTTGCATGCTATGCAGTACCTCTCCCTGATAAACGCTTGCATGCTATGCAGCACCTCTCCCTGATAAACGCTTGCATGCTATGCAGTACCTCTCCCTGATAAACGCTTGCATGCTATGCAGTACCTCTCCCTGATAAACGCTTGCATGCTATGCAGTACCTCTCCCTGATAAACGCTTGCATGCTATGCAGTACCTCTCCCTGATAAACGCTTGCATGCTATGCAGTACCTCTCCCTGATAAACGCTTGCATGCTATGCAGTACCTCTCCCTGATAAACGCTTGCATGCTATGCAGCACCTCTCCCTGATAAACGCTTGCATGCTATGCAGTACCTCTCCCTGATAAACGCTTGCATGCTATGCAGCACCTCTCCCTGATAAACGCTTGCATGCTATGCAGTACCTCTCCCTGATAAACGCTTGCATGCTATGCAGCACCTCTCCCTGATAAACGCTTGCATGCTATGCAGTACCTATCCCTGATAAACGCTTGCATGCTATGCAGCACCTCTCCCTGATAAACGCTTGCATGCTATGCAGTACCTCTCCCTGATAAACGCTTGCATGCTATGCAGTACCTCTCCCTGATAAACGCTTGCATGCTATGCAGTACCACTCCCTGATAAACGCTTGCATGCTATGCAGCACCACTCCCTGATAAACGCTTACATGCTATGCAGTACCTCTCCCTGATAAACGCTTGCCTGCTATGCAGCACCTCTCCCTGATAAACGCTTGCCTGCTATGCAGTACCTCTCCCTGATAAACGCTTGCATGCTATGCAGCACCTCTCCCTGATAAACGCTTGCATGCTATGCAGTACCTCTCCCTGATAAACGCTTGCATGCTATGCAGCACCTCTCCCTGATAAACGCTTGCATGCTATGCAGTACCTCTCCCTGATAAACGCTTGCATGCTATGCAGCACCTCTCCCTGATAAACGCTTGCATGCTATGCAGTACCTATCCCTGATAAACGCTTGCATGCTATGCAGCACCTCTCCCTGATAAACGCTTGCATGCTATGCAGTACCTCTCCCTGATAAACGCTTGCATGCTATGCAGTACCTCTCCCTGATAAACGCTTGCATGCTATGCAGTACCTATCCCTGATAAACGCTTGCATGCTATGCAGCACCTCTCCCTGATAAACGCTTGCATGCTATGCAGTACCACTCCCTGATAAACGCTTGCATGCTATGCAGTACCTCTCCCTGATAAACGCTTGCATGCTATGCAGCACCTCTCCCTGATAAACGCTTGCATGCTATGCAGTACCTATCCCTGATAAACGCTTGCATGCTATGCAGCACCTCTCCCTGATAAACGCTTGCATGCTATGCAGTACCACTCCCTGATAAACGCTTGCATGCTATGCAGCACCACTCCCTGATAAACGCTTACATGCTATGCAGTACCTCTCCCTGATAAACGCTTGCCTGCTATGCAGCACCTCTCCCTGATAAACGCTTGCCTGCTATGCAGTACCTCTCCCTGATAAACGCTTGCATGCTATGCAGCACCTCTCCCTGATAAACGCTTGCATGCTATGCAGTACCTCTCCCTGATAAACGCTTGCATGCTATGCAGCACCTCTCCCTGATAAACGCTTGCATGCTATGCAGTACCTCTCCCTGATAAACGCTTGCATGCTATGCAGCACCTCTCCCTGATAAACGCTTGCATGCTATGCAGTACCTATCCCTGATAAACGCTTGCATGCTATGCAGCACCTCTCCCTGATAAACGCTTGCATGCTATGCAGTACCTCTCCCTGATAAACGCTTGCATGCTATGCAGTACCTCTCCCTGATAAACGCTTGCATGCTATGCAGTACCTCTCCCTGATAAACGCTTGCATGCTATGCAGCACCTCTCCCTGATAAATGCTTGCATGCTATGCAGTACCTATCCCTGATAAACGCTTGCATGCTATGCAGCACCTCTCCCTGATAAACGCTTGCATGCTATGCAGTACCACTCCCTGATAAACGCTTGCATGCTATGCAGCACCACTCCCTGATAAACGCTTACATGCTATGCAGTACCTCTCCCTGATAAACGCTTGCCTGCTATGCAGCACCTCTCCCTGATAAACGCTTGCCTGCTATGCAGTACCTCTCCCTGATAAACGCTTGCATGCTATGCAGCACCTCTCCCTGATAAACGCTTGCATGCTATGCAGTACCTCTCCCTGATAAACGCTTGCATGCTATGCAGCACCTCTCCCTGATAAACGCTTGCATGCTATGCAGTACCTCTCCCTGATAAACGCTTGCATGCTATGCAGCACCTCTCCCTGATAAACGCTTGCATGCTATGCAGTACCTATCCCTGATAAACGCTTGCATGCTATGCAGCACCTCTCCCTGATAAACGCTTGCATGCTATGCAGTACCTCTCCCTGATAAACGCTTGCATGCTATGCAGTACCTCTCCCTGATAAACGCTTGCATGCTATGCAGTACCTCTCCCTGATAAACGCTTGCATGCTATGCCGTACCTCTCCCTGATAAACGCTTGCATGCTATGCAGTACCTCTCCCTGATAAACGCTTACATGCTATGCAGTACCACTCCCTGATAAACGCTTGCATGCTATGCAGCACCTCTCCCTGATAAACGCTTGCATGCTATGCAGTACCTCTCCCTGATAAACGCTTGCATGCTATGCCGTACCTCTCCCTGATAAACGCTTGCATGCTATGCCGTACCTCTCCCTGATAAACGCTTGCATGCTATGCAGTACCTCTCCCTGATAAACGCTTGCATGCTATGCAGTACCTCTCCCTGATAAACGCTTGCATGCTATGCAGTACCTATCCCTGATAAACGCTTGCATGCTATGCAGCACCTCTCCCTGATAAACGCTTGCATGCTATGCAGTACCTCTCCCTGATAAACGCTTGCATGCTATGCAGTACCTCTCCCTGATAAACGCTTGCATGCTATGCAGCACCACTCCCTGATAAACGCTTGCATGCTATGCAGCACCTCTCCCTGATAAACGCTTGCATGCTATGCCGTACCACTCCCTGATAAACGCTTGCATGCTATGCAGCACCTCTCCCTGATAAACGTTTGCATGCTATGCCGTACCACTCCCTGATAAACGCTTGCATGCTATGCAGTACCTCTCCCTGATAAACGCTTGCATGCTATGCCGTACCACTCCCTGATAAACGCTTGCATGCTATGCAGTACCTCTCCCTGATAAACATCTGTGTCTATCAGACTTCCAGTTTTCAGTTGCTTTTTAAAATATCAATGGCAAGATATAGCTCGCCATTTAACTTGCCTAACAGAATCATTTTTGTCGTATTTTACAAGAAAACAACTCTGCGTACAGTAAATATTGATTTTTAGCAGTATAACCAACTTGCTTCTACTCTGAACAAAAGTCGACGTAGATATTTTCTGTATAGACCTGTGTGTAAGTGGGGAAACTCACTACATAACCTGGATAATTTAACCCGACAATGTTGCAGGTTTCATGTGTGGAAGGGGCTTTATATTTGTCATGAAACAGCGGTCTAGGCTACACACTGACCTTTGACCTACCCTTCTCACTCACAAAAATACTCTTGTATGAGAACCCTACAAAAAATTATGTTGCTTAAGTAAAAATGGGAAACGGTTACAAACACAACCCAAGTTGTTTATTTATTTTATTTTAACTTTATTGAAAACGCAAAAATGTCAGCCACTAATTTGTTGTATCTTCACTGCTATATCTGCTGTTATTCCTGGCTGGTCTGTAATTCCTTCTATTCAACCACTTACCACCTTTTCCATATAGCCTAGCCTACCACACTGCCTGGCCAAAAAAGTCGCAGACTCTAATATTTAGTTAGACCGCCTTTAGCTTTGATTACGGCGCACATTCGGAGTGGCATTGTTTCGACAACTCTATGCAGTGTCACAACATTTATTTTCGTCCAGAGTTGCATTCATTTTTGGCCGAGATCTTGACGACGGGAGAGTCGAACCACTCCGTAAAGTATTTTCCAGCACATCCCAAAGACTTTTAATGGGGTTAAGGTCAAGAGGAGGTACACTTGGTCATGTGAGCATTATAAAGGCCCTAACCTAAAAGGTGCCAATGTTATTTATTTAAAAATTTGTTTCTGATTTTTTTCCCAATTTAGTAGCCAATTGAACCCCTATTCTAATTCAATTCCCCCCATGTAGCAACCGCTTGAGAACCACCGCTATACAACCCTGTCAGCCGGTAGTAGGAAGGAGGGCGCTGTTACATCTGGCACTGCTGCGCATGTGCAATGGTATTCATGCGCAATGTTCGGTTGACATGACCGGATCTGCTTTCTTGTGTTGTTGTGGTTGTTAATTAAATGGAGTACGCTCCAACGTTAGCTCTGACCTCAGTTTTCATTATTCCTAGAAATCCTACATAACAGGTGCCACGTCCTCTACAGGGCGCGACTCCTCGAGCTCCTGACCGTGATTCCAACTCGCCCAGGGCCATTTTGTGCGCACCGATTCTCTCCGAGCCCCTCCCCCCACCCGGAAGCAGCCGCCAATTGCTGCTCCCACTGGGCACCGGCCACGCTCGGATCTGGCAGGACCGGGGCGCGAACCCCGATCCTCGGAGTACAACTGCACTGACTGAAAGTCAGCGCTCTTACCGTTGTACCACCGCGGTGGCAAAAGGTGCCAATGTAAGGTTGTCTACTTTGTTTAAATGCAGCTTATTTATACATTGTTTTGTAAATAGTAGGCTAGGCTATATGGAGAATGTGCTTAAGTGGTTGCATGTAAGGAAATGCAGAGCAGCCAGATGGCCGATGGATCCACTGTTTGCACTGGCACAATCGGGATTCGATTCGAGACCGTGGGGCTCGTCATGCACCATAGCATGGTGCTTTAACCAGATGAGTCCCCCGGCTGGCCTCTTCTGGGTTATTTTGGCCTCAGCAGTTTTAGATATTTATAGAAGTTTCTCCAGTGAAAAATTTGCTCTTGAGAGGGCGAAAAACCACAGACATCCCTGTCAGTAGAAAGCCAAATTGACAAATTAGATCACCAAATTAAGTCTGAATTAAGTTAAAAGTGGAAAATTCCCTCTCTGCTCCGTAAATGGCAGCAAAAGTATTACTTCAAGAGCAAATATGGTTCATAATTAAAAAAACTAAACTACCAAAAAATATATAATAACAAAATAACAATCAGCAGCGTGACAAATCAAAAGCTGAAGAACAGCTCCAGCTACAGGTCCACTACACCTCTGTCCTGCGAGGATAAGAACGCCTAGAACATTTTAAAAATTTTGTTACAGTTTGGTAAATCTTCTGCACTTTAAAAAATGTAAAACAAATAAATAATTTTTGCATCAAAAAAAAAAAAAACATAGTACCATTATTATCATTATGAGCAGTATTAGCATCATTAGCATTAGTACCATTATGAGCAGTATTAGCATTAGTACCATTATTACCAGTATTGGCATTAGTACCATTATTAGCAGTATTGGCATTAGTACCATTATGAGCAGTATTGGCATTAGTACCATTATGAGCAGTATTAGCATTAGTACCATTATGAGCAGTATTAGCATTAGTACCATTATTAGCAGTATTAGCATTAGTACCATTATTAGCAGTCTTAGCATTCAGCCATGTTGTTTGGTGTTCATTGGATACATGCAGCAGGGTGCAATATTACCCTTATAAGTGCTGCTTCAGTATCAGCTCTTCTTTGCTGCTTCCTGCTCTCCTTCTTCTTCAGCTTTTTCCTGCATCAGAAAAAACGTCAACAAATTGTTTCAAGGGTTGCACTTACGGTTGCCCGCCTTGCGGTTGTATTTACGGTTGCACGCCTTGTGGTTGTACTTACGGTTGCCCGCGTTGTGGTTGTACTTATGTTTGCCCACCTTTCGGTTGTATTTACGGTTGTCCGCCTTATGGTTGTACTTACGGTTGCCCGCCTTGCGGTTGTACTTACGGTTGCCCGCCTTGCGGTTGTACTTACGGTTGCCCGCCTTGTGGTTGTACTTACGGCTGTGAATTTGACTGTTCCCGTTCCTTCTGCAGGGTTTCCACTTGGGAGTTCCAGATTTCTGATTTTTTCTGAGGCACAAAGCAGCCATGATTAGCCAAGCATACAGCAGACAATACTATCCAGAGCAACTAGCTCACTTTAACAACGGCAGTGCCCCACCTGGGAATCGAACCTGCAATATCGAAGTTGTAAGCTCGGTTCCCAATCCACTACACCCCCCCAAACCAGATAATAAGTGCTCTCTGAGCGACGGACCTTCCAGCAACATCTTTACATCTTCTGGAAGCCTCTCACTGTTCCGACGAAGACCTCCTTTGATCCAAGAGAAAATCTGAAAGATGACACAATCAAAACCTCAACTAAGGCCTCCATATGTATAACACTACCTGTGTGTGTGTGTAGCGTATCTGCGTCGTAGATATGCATGAAAAGTGCAAGAAATGTTGAAATGCGACCTTTGAGGTAAATTGCTGTTATTGCCCGCACTCTTAACCCATAATTGCCTGAACTGATTGCGGCCATTAACAGCAATTTTGCTCGAAATACGGCTGCATTTCAACATTTCTTGCACTTTTCATGCGCAAAATTTATACAAATAAGTACTTAAGTACCTCAACATAAGTAGCTAATTAACTTACGTTTCGTTTACACTTTAAGTAGAGATATCCATGTTAAAGTTGGATTTTATAAATAACTACTGAGTGGGTTTTCTACGTGATCGTAAGACCATTTTATAACTCAGGCCACTGGCTGCAACAAGTCCTGGCTCTACAATCTGCCAGAGAAGACATCTAAAAACCTTGGCCTGCTGATGACCTTGTACTTGTAGCACCTCCAAAATGCAACTATCATTTATGATGTGTCTGAAAAACTTACAGAGGCCAGGTCTTGGGTAATTGACCGAACCATATTCCTCACAGAGTGGACCATCCCCCAACAACAGGCCAAGTAAATGAGGACCTCCAGGACTCTCCTTATGGCCATAACCAGCTCTGATCCTGGCAACCAGCCCTCTGGCACACTTTCCGCCACCTGAAACAAAATGCATTAAAAACCCCTCTTACATGGGCCCTTTGGGTCCAATCAGAGCCCATCTCTAAACCTGGGTCCAATCCGAGCCCATCTCTAAACCTGGGTCCAATCAGAGCCCATCTCTAAACCTGGGTCCAATCAGAGCCC
Organism: Ilyophis sp. 1 JC-2022; assembly: GCA_022702515.1. Classification (NCBI taxonomy): domain Eukaryota; kingdom Metazoa; phylum Chordata; class Actinopteri; order Anguilliformes; family Synaphobranchidae; genus Ilyophis; species Ilyophis sp. 1 JC-2022. The sequence goes on along the minus strand of CM040400.1, from coordinate 40,766,768 downwards.
ATCTCTAAACCTGGGTCCAATCAGAGCCCATCTATAAACCTGGGTCCAATCAGAGCCCATCTCTAAACCTGGGTCCAATCAGAGCCCATCTCTAAACCTGGGTCCAATCAGAGCCCATCTATAAACCTGGGTCCAATCAGAGCCCATCTCTAAACCTGGGTCCAATCAGAGCCCATCTCTAAACCTGGGTCCAATCAGAGCCCATCTGAAGGGCCAGATTTAGAGATGGCCTCTGATTCGACTAAGGTTGAGAGATGGGCTCTGATTGGACCAATGGGCTGGGAATTTTCAGGAAAAACGTCCTACAAGCCAAATATTTACATGTATAAAAAGGAACAAATTGCACTGCTTTCAAGTTTCTTTTGAAGTGGTCAGTCAGGGATCTTTACTGGTGTTCAAAGGGTTTAAAGTATTTCCAATAATAATTTATTAATTCCCAGGTCTGGTCATTACAAAAATACTATATTGCAGTATGAACCCGTACCACACAGATAAACCCCTGCATATCTACACATAAAAAGCCTGAAAACACTGAAACTATGCTGTGTAACTATAAAATCTAGGGATTCCTGCATCAATAAAACAATATTCTTCTTTCCACTATGCAAAATAAAAGTTAGAACAGGAATAGTACACACACTGACTTAAGAATTTAAAATGGCTTACTCTTTTGCCCGAGTTCTTATTGTCCATAAATTAATTCAGTTAAATTAAATTAATTTGAATCTTAATTTAATTTTGAATCCATTCTATTTGTATATAAGCCACAGACATACAGGGCAAAAGACACCGGAAAATGGGAAACGAGGAAGATGGGGAAAGTAAGAAAGCTTTATAGTACTGTTCTGAGTGCAGACTCTTACTCCTATTGTGTTGGTATTGGTTATATACACCAAGCTGCTTATTTTGTGAATCTGAGAAAATTTGATGCTTTATCCAGTTAGGTCAAGAGCTACACCTATTTCCAAGAGTATAGATCATGTGATAAAATATGACCCGACTTACCCAGTTAACCCATGCAAGCAGGTAGTACTGTAGAAGCATAGGTATGGTGGCTACGATGGAATTCCCATCTGAATGAAGACGCAGTTATTAGAAAACAAATTGCATTACAAGGCAGCTTAAACAAGGCAGGCATAGCACAAAACACAAGTATTTATTTGTCACCACAGGCGATGCCAGGACCAACCGTCAGTAAACCTGCAGGGCTGTGGGGCCCATCTACACACTGGAACAGAGCCTTAATACTAGAGTCTAGACCGTGGGGCCCATCCACACACTGGAACAGTGCCTTAACAGATACCAGACCGTAGGGCCCATCCCACAGTAACATTAACTGTGCGATTCCTTAACTCTCATATTAACATAGTTTTCCACTAGCCAATATACTACAACAACATAATAGAATTCCTGAAATTCAGTTATGGCTTTTGGTTTTGGTGTGCCACCACAAGATTTTCAGTGGCCCCATCTGGCCACCCCAATGAAAAATTTCTGGGGGCGCTGTCAGGCCAAAATGTGTCCGTGAGCCAAAATGTGTCCGGGCCAGGCATCGGAATGCTTGGAATGTCGTTGCTATGCCAACAGACACGCGAGCATTGTGACGATAGCATTGCACTTGCTTTGACCTCAGAATCGCCGGAGATCGTTGGACGGAGATAAATCACTACATCACTCAAATAACCATCACTATCACTCAGATAACCTTTATAATTTCCCTTTGTATAGGCTACTAAGCTTTATATTGTTAATTGTTTTCGATTTTAGATTGTGTTAGCTAGTGATTCATTTTGAAGTAGATAGTATTTTACTGAAACTAACTAGCTAGCAATACTATAGTAGTTTCCTGGTCAAATGTTGCTTTATAAAAAAACGAGCATCCGTTAATAATGTTAACAACGCCGGATTTTAAAAAAAACCCATTAGCCTGTTCGCACTGCAAGTTAAACCAGCGAGGTGGAAAGAGTAAGTAGGCCAATCGCGTTGTTGAATAGCCCAATAAAACTAATCTAATGTCACGTCGTACAGTAGGCCTAATTGTTATTTTTTTGTGGGCCTATTGGTAGTTTTTCTGATGACCGATTAATACCGATTATTATTACGTTTCCTAAAAATGTTTTGTTACGTTGAATATTGTTTTCAATAAATGTTATTTGTTAACTTTTATTTAGTGAGTTGTTGTCATGTTTTGTAGGATAAAAGCAAGCGCGAGCTTGTCACCCGGCGATTCTGAGGTCAAAGCAAGTGCAATGCTATCGCGTCACAATGCTCGCGTGTCTGTTGGCATAGCAACGACATTCCAAGCATTCCGATGCCTGGCCCGGACACATTTTGGCTCACGGACACATTTTGGCCTGACAGCGCCACTGAGAGCAGGCTGTACGCAAACAGGAATTTATTTAATTTTTTAAATTATTAATTAAATAATTTTTTTTTAAAAGGGCACTTCTCTATAAGAGGCCAAACAGCAGGTGCTCAAGCCCCCTTTGAGGTCTATCTATGAACGTGTATGAGCAGTGGTATGTAGCCGTGCCACCCAAACCAACCAACTCGCCCGTCCCAAAATCTGGCTCGCGCTCACTCTAAGCAATATCGCAAAGCGTCATACGTTACTTTTCACACGGAAACTGGATTGGGAGATCAGTAATATCCTACCAAACTTAATGTGGTGTATATAAAACTAACATCAGAAAGTTACTTCGATCGTAAATCTACAAATATAGATTACCCGGTACTCCGCTCTTCCCCCACGCCACTCGCAAACTGTCGCTACTTTGTCCGCAATTACAGAAGTGGGTTGGACACTACCAACTACCCGAGCCAATCGGCTATATGCATCAGGGCGATTATGCTTACCGTCACACTGGTTGGACGTGTGCGATGACTGGGCTCCCAACCACAGCAAACGTAAAACTAATACGCACAAAGCGTACGCCAAGTTCACAGCGCTTCAACGGGACTGAATGATCATCAGTTCGTGAAACTGCCTAATATACACGTCCATTATATGTCCATTAAGCGACATTGTCGTTGTGTGACGTAACAATAGGCGCAAATCGATTGCGCAATAAAAATATCGGTACATCGGCAAGTAAAATACATTTTAAGCTTTTAAAGATATCACTGGGTTACATGCACGGCAATATCCGATTACTGGAAGCTATCAGCTTACGCCAGTATTTAACTTATCGCGTTCACATGGACATAAGAAATGTGATTACTCTAAAAGCCGCGTTTATACGATTCTCTCCATAATCTGCTCTGTGGAAAACGTAGCTACGCTTCCCGTTGTAAGGACAAAAATTATCCGCACGTCAAAAATTCAAGTAGGTAGCCTATTATTATTATAGCTAACTAGTACTTATTATAGCATAGCTCGTTTTTTATAGGTTAACTAATTGCTAGTAGTGGTTAATTTATATTAGGCTACTGTACTAGCTAGCTTTACCGATCTCTAAATCTGGCCAATTTCCCGATAATTTTTGTTATTTAATGTGCTAGCCAGCTAGCTAGTGCAAACACAAGCACGTAACACTGAACAATATATTTTAACAGGTAAAATGCGTTAATTTAATAATTAAATTCTGGATGTGAGATCCAGAAGACGGAGGAAGTTCCGAAGCGGGGGATTGCGCTTGCGGACCACGGTTGAGCTTCGACTGGTTAGAATTAAACTTTCTGATTAATTAAACAACATTAACGTTGGTTTTGTGGACATCAGGACTTGGTAGCAGTAGGATTGAGTATTGGGGGGAACATTCTGTGGGAATATCGATACCTATTAGAAACTTGCTAATAGGGTGCATCAATGAAGAGCATATGGAGAAGGCAAATAATATGAGTAGTGTTGGAAAAGTCAAATTATCCAAAGTAATAAGAGTGGGGGAGCAGAGGAGAGGCGGGTGCAGGGGTGTAATTTCGGGAATACCTCTTACAGTTACCATGAAGGAACTGGAGGATAACTTGCGGATGAGGAATAGTTTAGTCCAAAGTGCTAAAAGAATGCTAAGGGGAGCTGAGAAAAAAGAAACTGAGACCATTTTGATAGAGGAGGGGGGGGGTTGGGTGCAACAGATCAGAGTGAAGGAAAAAGTCTCCTATGCAGAAGCAGTAAGGAGGGCTGGTCAGAAAAGCAGGGTAAGGAATATACACAAAAGAGTGCAAATGACAGTGAATATAGAGGAGGATAAAAGGAAGAGGTGGGAAGTGATTGATAGCTAATGGGCAGGATTTTAAGCAATTTGTAGATAGTAGAAGGGAGAAACCAGACATGTGTTCAGGAATCATGGTTGAAACCTCAGTTTTGCCTGGATATGTGGCAATTAGGCGGGATAGGAAAGATGGGGGAGGAGGGGGCTGTGTCACATTTATTAAACAAGGGATGCCTTATAGAGTATTGGGTATCGGAAAATAATTGGAGTTTGTGGTGGTGGAGGTTTGGGTAGAAAGGAAGGAAGTAGTGGTGGTGAATTATTATAACCCTTGCAAGAGATTGGAATTAAATAAGCTTGAAGAAATAGAAGGGCAAAGTAGAGCAAGCATTGTGTGGTGTGGGGATTTTAATGCACATAACACATTGTGGGAGAGTGAGAAAACTGATGTTAATGGCCAGGTTATTGAAGATCTTTTAGATGAGAGGAATTTAGTCTGCTTAAATGATGGAAGTAAAACTAGAATAGATGTTAACACAGGAAAGGGGTCAACACTGGATCTTACAATGGTTTCAAATAATATTGCTCCCATATGTGAATGGAAAGCGTATCAAGATGGCACCATAGGTAGTGACCATTATCCAGTATTATGTACAATAAACATGGATGTTTCTATTACTGAAGTGGACAGGGGGGGAGCTAAATGGGAGAAGTTTAAGGAAGAGAGTGATGAGTATCTGAATCAGATCAATGATAACATGACCATAGAAGCTCTGGATAAGGGAATAAGGAAAGGTATTAGAACAGCTGCACTGAGATCTATCCCTAAGAGTAAAGGCAAAATAAAGATGAAGGCAGTACCATGGTGGGATGATAACTGTAAAGAGGCTGTGAGAAACCGAAATAAGGCATTTAAATTATTGAAAAGAACCCATAATTTTCAACATATGATACAGTACAAAAAAGCCCAGGCAGTGGTAAGGAGGACAATAAGACAGGTGAAAAGGTCTTATTGGAGACAGTTTTGTGATTCAATTGGGAAAACAACGCCAGTAGGAGAGGTGTGGGGAATGATCAAAAAGATGGGGTGGGGTAAGTAATAAAGAAAAAGCTGAGTTAATGGCTAGCACTTTTGTGAAGGTACACAGCTCTAATAATTTGTCTGAGGAGGGAAGACGGGGCAGGGAGAAAACTAAATCTGAAAACACGGGGGCCTTAAGGAGAAAGGAAAGTAGTGGAGATTAGCAGAGTGTGCCATTTACTGTGGGAGAGTTAAGAAGGGCGTTGGCTAAAGCTGGTATGACTGCACCAGGGAAAGATGAAATATGCTATGTGATGATAAAACACTTAAGCGAAGAAGGTCTGAACAAATTATTACTGCTGTTTAACAAAGTGTGGGAGGAAGGTAGAATACCTGTGAGTTGGAAGGAGTTGTACCCATAAGGAAACCAGGGAAAGATGCAAGCAAACCAACAAGCTATAGACCAATTGCATTAACATCGCACTTTTGTAAATTGATGGAGAGAATGGTAAATGAAAGACTGGTGTACTTTTTAGAGAAACAGGATGTAATTGCAGGATGTCAAACGTGGATTTAGGAAAAGAAGGGGTACGTTAGATTCAGTGCTGTGTATAGAAGATGAAGTAAGGAAGGCGCAAATAAATAAAGAGACCGTATCGTCAGTGTTTTTCGATGTAGAAAAAGCGTATGATATGCTTTGTAAGGACGGGCTTCTGATAAATCTAAATGCAATGGGAATTGGGGGTAAAGTTTTTAACTGAATAATGGACTTTTTGAACAAAAGAACAATACAAGTAAAGATAGGATCTGAAATGTCCAATAAATATGAGGTTGAAAATGGAACACCGCAGGGGAGTGTGATAAGTCCTGTATTATTTTCAATTATCATAAACGACATATTTGGAAATGTATCAGTGGACATGGGAAGATCATTATTTGCAGACGATGGGGCTCTGTGGAAAAGAGGGAGAAATTTCAGTCATATAGTTAAAAAGGTGCAAGAGGGAATAAATCAAGTTGAGATGTGGGGGAAGAAATGGGGTTTTAAGTTCTCAGTTGAAAAGACCAAAGTAATGTTCTTCACAAGACAGAGGGTTAGAGGAAATTTTAACTTGCAGCTATATGGAAATAATTTAGAGACAGTTGAGTCATTTAGACTCTTAGGAGTGTATTTTGACTCTAGATTAACATGGAGGGAACACATTAAAAGTATTGTGGATAAGTGCAAAAAGGTTTTAAATGTGATGAGATGCCTCATGGGGTTGGACTGGGGAGCAGATTTAGCATCCTTGAAATATATTTATGTAGCACTAATTAGATCAAGGCTGGACTATGGGAGTGTGGTGTATGGATCTGCAGCAAAAACGGTGCTTGGAGGGTTAGATGTGATCCAGGCCTGGGCCCTTAGATTATGCATAGGAGCAGTGAGAACATCACCTGTCTGTGCCCTTCAAGTAGAAGCAGGAGAAATACCATTGTGTTTACGCAGGAAACAGTTCAGAGTAAATTATTGGATGCATTTGAGAGGGCACAGAGATAATCATCCAACCAAAAGAGTGCTACAGGCCTGCTGGGAAAGGGAGGGAACAGTTAAAACAAGTTTTGGCTGGACAGGGGATGGAGCAGCAAGAGACCTGGGAGTGTATGGAATGGATTTCGGTCTGACAGTGTATTGGCCTAGAATCCCTGTGTGGATACTAGAACCACTAATCATAAATTTAGAGTTGCTGCATGTTAGGGCAAGGAGGGAAAATGCAGATCTAGTCAATGAGTTTTATTGGTATACAGAAAGTAAATACACAGAGTGTGTACAGGTGTTTACGGACGGATCCAATAACACACTGTTAGAAATTGCAGTAATTTTACAGTAATATCATACAATAAAGTGCTGTATTTATATTTTATTGTAATTATACTGTGAATTGCAATGCACCATGGGAAAACTTTGGCCCCTGCTGTAAACAGAGACTTCTTTGCTGTAAATGCCACTGTAAATTCAAATTCTACAACAACTGCACAGGCCAGTAAGAACATCAAAATCGGCGGGAACCGACTATAAGGAACAAGGTATGTAGTTGCTGTTTTTCTTTTATTGTGGACAGATTTTACTTGAACTGTTATGATAAAAAAGGTGACGTTAATTCATTTGAGTTTGCATTTCGTAATTTTCACTGATGCTAATTTTGTAAAAGTAGGTTCTGATTCAGAGCAAGTTAGTTCTAAATCAAATAAATATTTAGCGGATTTCTTGCAGCCCTGTAGTCTCTTGTAATTTGTAGACAGTCCCTTTTGCAACGAGGCGCGACGTTATATCGGCGTTAGACTAAATTAACGGCAGAGATCATTGATGATTAGAGAATGGCTATCATCACAGCTAGTCAAGCTTCATTAACTTAAGGTCGATGGATAATAGCAGGTAGGCTAACACTGAAACAACATTTTAGGTCATTTCTTTATTCTCTATTTGAATCTACAAGTTGTATGCGTTATTTCCGTCACAACCATTGTGGTAAACATCGATTCCTCAGTTGTTGAGAATGTGCTAAATTAGCTAACCTAACGTTAACCTCAATTTTAATTAACTTGAGTGAGTGGCAAGTCATGTAACGCTACGTTAAATTTGATTTTTTCACGTTAATTAAAACAGATTAATAGCTAGGCCTACTCTTGTATGCGTCAGTGCATTGAAAGCATTTGTATTTAGTTTGAGGTTGTACTGTTGTATTCTGTATTATATTCGGCATCATAAGCGATGTGTTAGCTATGTGAATTTAGCTTGCTAGCTAGCTGCCATAGTCGGCAAATACGTCGTGCCTCAGATGCACCCTTGCTGGATACCGCTAGCTAAATCGTTCAGACTGTTGAGGTTTCACCAATTAAAGTTAGCTTTAATTTGAGGGTATTTTCATCCATATTGGATGAACCGTTTAGAAATGATAGGAACCCCTTTTTTAGGCATCAAAAAATATTGGACAGTTTCTCATAATGTAGAATAAAGTAATCGTTTTTAATATTTGGTCGCATATCTTGTGCATGCCATGACTTCCTGACGTCTGTGACCCAACAATATCAAAATACTCTTGATTTGTTTCTTATTTTCTGGTAGGCTACTATATACTATAACTTCTCTGCATTTTAATGGATCTCTATGGGAATTGGGGGGTGGGAGTAGATTTAGAGCTGAAACAGTATGGAACACATGGTTGGCAAAATGGCTTTAAGACATCAGGAAGTCATGGCATGCAAAGGATCTGCGACCAAATATAAAAAATGCCCTCAAATTAAAGTTGACAGTCTGCACTTCAACCTCATTGTCATTGTATCCTTTCAAACTGAAAGTGCTAGAGTACAGAACCAACATAACAAAAAATGTTTCCAATCAATTATGGTGCTCACAATATGTATAGAGACCACAAAAAGAAGCAATTTAAAAACTATTCATAACAATAGTCTATTTTGGTTTCAGAGGCTTGATGGGCATCAAACCACAGATGGGTACCAAGGTGGCTCTTGGGAAGAGGAAGTGGGAAACAATAAACCCTCACGTCTGCACCCTGTTACGCAAGTTAATGGGCTGTGATTTGTTGGGCATGTGAGAAATGTCTCGACTCATTCCATTAATTGGGATGACAGAGATGTCATAACCAAGTTAAGGCTTGTTGAGGCATCCCTCATACATACAATGGGGGAAATAAGTATTGGACACGTCAACAATTGTATTATCAAACATATTTCCAATGTAGCTATTCACATGAGATTTTGACCAGACATTGGTATTAACTCAATAAAACTACACAGCTAAAGAAATTGTAACGTTCCAATTCTTTAAAAATGTTATGTGCAATAAAGTGAAATGACACCGGAAAAAAGTATTGAACACGCTAAATTAAATGTATTTAATACTTGGTAGAAAAGCCATATTTTTTATATTTGGTTGCATATCCTTTGCATGCCATGACTTTATGATGTCTGTGACCCAACAACATCAAAAGGCTCTTGATATCTTATTTGCTGGTACTCTTACAAGCAATACTATAACAGCTCTGCATTTGAATGGATCTCTATGGGAATCGGATGGATAACTTGAAGGGTTTCTTCTCCTGACTTATTTTTTCATAGAGTTCAATCGGAAAATCTGTCAGGAGAAACAACATACCATATATTAAACAAGCCTTTAACCATCACTCTGCTGCCAGAAATACAGTAGATATGGAAGGATCACTTTACGGGTTGTTTCTCCTGACAGATTTTCCTATTGAACTCTTATGGAAAAATAAGTCGGGAGAAGAAACCCTTCAAGTTATCCATCCATATCTACTGTATTTCTGGCAGCAGAGTGATGGTTAAAGGCTTGTTTAATACATCAGACCCGTGATGACTTAGAGCCACTTAGCCAACCATGTGTTCTATACTGTTCCAGTGTAATTTACAGCTAAATCTTGTCTCACCCCCCAATTCCTATAGAGATCCATTCAAATGCAGAGCTGTTATAGTATTGCTTGTAAGAGTACCAGCAAATAAGATATCAAGAGCCTTTTGATGTTGTTGGGTCACAGACATCATAAAGTCATGGCATGCAAAGGATATGCAACCAAATATAAAAAATATGGCTTTTCTACCAAGTATTAAATACATTTAATTTAGCGTGTTCAATACTTTTTTCCTGTGTCATTTCACTTTATTGCACATAACTTTTTTAAAGAATTGGAACGTTACAATTTATTTAGCTGTGTAGTTTTATTGAGTTAATACCAATGTCTGGTCAAAATCTCATGTGAATAGCTACATTGGAAATATGTTTGATAATAAAATTGTTGACATGTCCAATACTTATTTCCCCCATTGTATGTCTGTAATGTAATAAAACGTGGAGAAGGTGAAACGGGTATTCAGACTTTCCGGCTTGACTGTATTTCGCTATGCAATGGAAGTGAATGGAGAGAGAGAAAAAATCATTCTTCGTCGGTCTTTTGCTGACCACTGGAGCAACTCACGAAGGTGAGACTGCATATTATGACTAATATCGGTGGCAGGTAGCTATACAAAATTATGTTCTAACAATCTTCGATATGCCATTAAGGATGTTGAACAATATATTTTTTTGAAATGTGTGTTATTATTGTCTTTCTTGGTAACAAAGCCAAGACCAAGTCCCTTCAATACATTTTAATAGCTCTTAATGGGATTTTAGGAAGTACAATGAACTTTACATCGCAGTACGCAAACAGAGTTTATCTGATATTGTTCATTCATGGCATTTGAGACCAGTCCCTGGGGGTTCAAGAAAACATAAATCAACCCCTCCATCACTTTATGCAAAAATGTAGATTCAGTAACTTTCTCCCTTCAGATTTCTCCATTGTCTTCCATAGTGAAATGAGACAGGAAAAAGTTAGTGAATTTGTGACTTCTACATTTTTGCATAAAGTGATGGAGAGGTGATGATTTATGTTTTCTTTGAACCCCCAGGGACTGGTCTCAAATGCTATCCATTAATTAACAATATCAGATAAACTGAGTATTGCGATGTAAAATCCATTGTACTTCCTAAAATCCCATCAAGAGCCATTAAATGTATTGAAGGGACCTGGTCTTGACTTTGTTACCAAAAAAGACAATATTAACACACTTTAAAAAAATATACTGTTCAACGTCCTTAAATACAATCTAAACATAAAGTCTGGGCACTGTGCAATTTTCAACAAAGTTGTGCCTATATGGCTGTTAATGTACAAACTCCAATTTCAAGAAAGTTGGGACAGTATGTAAAATGCACATAAAAGCAGAAAGCAGTGATTTGTAAATTCTATTTTACATATATTTAATGGAAAATGGTACAAAGAAGAGATATTTAATGTTTTACCTTATAAACTTTATTGACGTTTGTAAATATACGCTAATTCCGAATTTGATGCCTGCAACACGCTTCAAAAAAGTTGGGACCGGGGCAAAAAAAGACTGGGAAGTTTCCAAAACACATGTTTGGAACATTCCACAGGTAAACAGGTGATTCTATCATGACTGGGTATAAAAGGATATCAAAAGACTTGACATCTTATTTTCTGGTACTCTTACAAGCGATACTATTGCCTCCATCCATCCATATCTACTGCATATCTGGCAGCAGAGTGATGGTTTGAGGCTCATTTGATACCTCAGACCCTTGATGACTTACAGCCATTTAGCCGACCATGGGTTCCATACTATTCCTGTGTAATTTACAGCTTAATCTAGTCCCACCCTCCACTTCCCATAGCGATCCTTTCAAATGCGGAGAGGTTATATATGACTTACAGCCATTTCGCCAGTCATGTGTTCCATACTGTACCAGTGTAATTTACAGCTAAATCTAGTCTCACCCCCCAATTCCCATAGAGATCCATTCAAATGCAGAGAGCTTATTGTATCGCTTGTAACAGTACCTGGAAATAATATATCGAGACTCTTTTGATGTTGATGGGTCACAGACTTCAGGAAGTAACAGCATGCAAAGGATATGCGACCAAATATTAAATATGATACTTTAAAAATATATTAAAGCAAAGGGTATGAATACTTATGTAAATGAAAGATTTCAGTTTTCGATTTTTAATACATTTGCAAAAATTTCTAAAAACATGTGTTCACTTTGTCACTATTTTGTGTAGAATTTTGAGTCAAAAAATGAACTCAATCTATTGTAGAATATGTCTAATGTAGTAAAACGTGGAGAAGGTGAAAGGGGTATTCAGACTTTCCGGCTTGATTGTATATGGTTGGTAAAATGACTGTCATCAAGGGTCTGAGGTATCAAACGAGCCTCAAACCATCACTCTGCTGCCAGATATGCAGTAGATATGGATGGATCACTTTAAGGGTTGCTTCTCCTGACAGATTTTTCTAATGAATTCTATGGAAAAATTATTCAGGAGAAGAAACCCTTCAAGTTATCCTGTTTACAACATACATTTTAATTATGTATTCTACCAGGAGGCAATTTTTGTTTTCTGTTTTGTGGTTTTATTACAGTAACTTGGAATTCTGACATCATTGCTTCAAATTTAAGAATTATCTAGAAAAAATAAATAATCTGAAATAATAATAGTCTGTTAATACCAACCATGACAATGATGGAACCATTTCTTATTATTTTTTTTTTACCAGTTTTGATAAGATTGGTTTGATTCAGCATTCTAGAATCTACATTGTAACTATCTAGAAGATTCATACTGTTTTCATGCTAGCATTTAGGTTGAAGCATATTTGAAAATCATTTTGTAATGGGGTTGTCTTGTGATGTTCTTCATACGTTTTCTTTGTGACACTAAGATTTGTTAATTATGATATATGTAATTATGTATATACTGTATGATTAGTGATCATACATTATTGTGGTGAGAATCTTGTGCTCCAAATAAATGTGTTTTTGAAAATTATTAATGCATTTTTCTTTGTTTGAAACATACAGGTTTTCCTGTTACTGGTTCCTTTAACTGCATACATCTTACTCTAAAGAGGGAAAAATGTGTTAACTGAGTTTTTGTAAAAATTCAGTAAATGCCTTAATTTATAACAAACAACGGTCTGTATTATTTCATCCTGCAAAATTAGAATTACTTACTAGCAATCGAGTTGCAGTACAAAGATTTTCTGTAACACAATACTGCATTCCACTTGTAAAATTGCAATATCATACTGGCTACTGAGTTGCAGTAAAAATACAGTAAGTACCAAAAATTACAAGAGTGCGCTCTAATATAATACAGCATTCCTTTTGTAAAATTACAATATCTTACTGGCTACTGAGTTGCAGTAAAAATACAGTAAGTACCACAAATTACAAGAGTGCGCTGTAATATAATACAGCATTCCTTTTGTAAAATTACAATATCTTACTGGCTACTGAGTTGCAGTAAAAATACAGTAAGTACCAAAAATTACAAGAGTGCGCTGTAATATAATACAGCATTCCTTTTGTAAAATTACAATATCTTACTGGCTACTGAGTTGCAGTAAAAATACAGTAAGTACCAAAAATTACAAGAGTGCGCTGTAATATATATACAATACTGTATTGTATTACATTTACAGTACTGTTACTGTATATTACTTACTGTAATTTTACCAGTAGCCAGTAATTTACTGTAAATTCTACAGGAATTTTTTTACAGTGCAGGATATCAAAAGATCCAATAACAGACATCACTGGTTCTGCTGTTGCAGTGCCTAGTAGTAGAACAGAAGTATGCAAACCAGACTTAGAATAGGACACAGTAACTTGAACGGGACTCTCGGCATTATAGGGAAACATCCAACTGGACTCTGAACAGTGTCATGAACCAGAAACACTAGAGCACATTCTTGTTAACTGCTGGAAATATGTCATATAAAGAAAGGACATGATGGATGGAATGGAAAGAGCAGGACTAACAGGAGCCGGTTTAAAATTCATTCTGGAGTGTGGTGGAAGTTGACAAGGCAGGAAGTATTTGAGCACATTTCTCAAGAGAACAGGACTGATGGGAAGAGTCTGAAAAAATGGACACTGTAGGAGTTAACTAACTCCAGAAGATGGCAGTAATGCAACGCAAAGGATGCAAGCTGCCGTTAAACTCCAAAGAAGAAGAAGAAGAAGTGAGATCCAGAAGGAACCCCAGGCATAGCAAATGTTGACGGGTGGAACAATTTTCACGTTATACCGCCTCTTCTGCCTGACATGCGTAGTTTTGAAAAGCTGAAAGAAACCAGAGAAAGGTGTTTACATGCACCAAAAAATCTAAAGTTTGGGAAAAAAAACCAGGGGTGTTAATCGGGTTTCGAAAACACGGATTATGACCTTATATTATCGGATAAAGGCGTTCACATGACCATTTCAGTAACCAGAGTATTGCCATAATCGGGTTCAGATCGGAGTATGTGTGCATGTAAACGTACCCACTGAATCTGTTATTCTGGGAGAGCGCTTAAACGTCGTATATCCGATGAATGATAATAAAAAACTTTCTAACAGTTTAATGTATCTGAATGTGTCTCTAATGCACCGTGTATCCGTATTTGAGAACAAACAATGGTTTATAAAGTATTTATTCCACTGATACATTTGCAATACCTAAGTTGCAGTATTTCAAATTCATCGAGAGTCATTAATGCCGAGAAATAATTTCAATGATCAATGATCAAAGTATGTATTTTGTAGGTCATGTTGCTATTGTTGGAAATGAAGGAACTCGAAAAATGCACCCCCCCATTAATACGTAAGTAAGATGTAATCAGCAACATTAGATTAAAACACAAAGAACCATTTCCGGGGCACGGAGGAGAGGAGGTGATAGTGGAGGAACGGAGGGTGCACTTTTCGAGTGTTGGGACAGACCAATTTGCTTGTACAGTATACAATGTACATGACATTGCGATTTGCGTCGATTCATTAATTAAGATGTAACCATTAATACAGTTGAAGTCGGAAGTTTACATACACTTAGGTTGAAGTCATTAAAACAAATTTTTAACCGCTCCACAGATTTTATGTTAGCAAACTATAGTGTTGGCAAGTCAGTTAAGACATCTACTTTGTGCATGACACAAGTAATTTTTTCAACAATTGTTTTCAGACAGATTATTTCACTTTTAATACACTATATCACAATTCCAGTGGGTCAGAAGTTTACATACACTAAGTTGACTGTGCCTTTAAATTAAAAGAAAATTGTCAGGAGAAACAACCCTTAAAGTGATCCATCCATATCTACGGTATATCTGGCAGCAGAGTGATGGTTTGACGCTTGTTTGATACCTCAGACCCTTGATGACTTACAGCCATTTTACCAATCATGTATTCCATACTGTTCCAGCATAATTTACAGCTAAATCTAGTCCCACCCCCCAATTCCTATAGAAATCCATTCAAATGCAGAGACATTATAGTATCGCTTGTACCTGAATACCAGAAAATAAGATATCAAGAGTCTTTTGATGTTGTTGGGTCACAGACATAAGGAAGTCATGGCATGAAAAGGATATGCGACCAAATATTAAAATTTTAAAGGCACAATTAACTTAGCGTATGTAAACTTCTGACCCACTGTAATTGTGATTGTGATCGTGAATTAAAAGTGAAATAATCTGTCTGTAAACAATTGTTGGAAAAATTACTTGTGTCATGCACAAAGTAGATGTCTTAACTGACTTGCCAAAACTATCATTTGCTAACATAAAATCTGTAGAGTGGTTAAAAAAAAGTTTTAATGACTTCAACCTAAGTGTATGTAAACTTCCGAATTCACCTGTACGCAATTAAGATGTAATATTTCATATCCAATATGCTGGAGTACAGAGTACAGAGCCTGTCCCAATACTTTTGCATTTAACTGTATGTTCTGAGGCCTGAACCCACTCAGCCAAGCCAAATGCACCATCGGGAACCCAAGAGCCAGTTATCATCAGATAATCAATGTTTGCAAATTGCAGTGATAAATAGTGTATGAGGATAATTATCATGACCACAACCAAATGTTAATGGTAATAATACAGTTTTAAATTTGTTCTTCTCTCTTTATAGGACTATTCAACATGGTCTTCTCTCCTTATAGGCCGATTCAACATGGTCTTCTCTTCTTATAGGCCGATTCAACATGGTCTTCTCTCCTTATAGGCCTATTCAACATGGTGTTCTGTCCTTATAGGCCAATTCAACATGGTCTTCTCTCTTTTTGGCCTATTAAACATGGGCATCTTTCCTTATAGGCTGATTCAACATGGTCTTTTTTTATAGGCCTATTCAACATGGGGGTCTCTTCTTATAGGCCTATTCAACATGGTCTTCTTTCTTATAGGCCTATTCAACATGGTGTTCTCTTCTTATAGGTCTATTCATCATGGTGTTCTCTTCTTATAGGCCAATTCAACATGGTCTTCTCTCCTTAGAGGCCAATTCAACATGGTCTTCTCTCTTATAGGCCTATTCAACATGGTGTTCTCTCTTTATAGGTCAATTTAACATGGTCTTCTCATCTTATAGGCAGATTCAACATGGTCTTCTCTCTCATAGGCCTATTCAACATGGTCTTCTCTTCTTATTGGCCTATTCAACATGGTCTTCACTCTTTATAGGCCTATTCAACATGGTGTTCTGTCCTTATAGGCCGATTCAACATGGTCTTTTCTCTTTTTGGCCTATTAAACATGGGCATCTCTCCTTATAGGCTGATTCAACATGGTCTTTTTTTATAGGCCTATTCAACATGGGGGTCTCTTCTTATAGGCCTATTCAACACGGTCTTCTTTTTTATAGGCCTATTCAACATGGGGTTCTCTTCTTATAGGCCTATTCAACATGGTGTTCTCTTATAGGCGTATTCATCATGGTGTGCTCTCCTTATAGGCCTATTCAACATTGTCTTCTCTTTTATAGGCCAAATCAACATGGTCTTCTCTCCTTATAGGCCAATTCAACATGGTCTTCTCTCTTATAGGCCTATTCAACATGGTGTTCTCTCTTTATAGGTCAATTTAACATGGTCTTCTCACTATATAGGCCAATTCAACATGGACTTCTCTCTCATAAGCCTATTCAACATGGTGTTCTCTTCTTATAGGCCTATTCATCATGGTGTGTTCTCCTTATAGGCCTATTCAACATTGTGTTCTCTTATATAGGCCGAATCAACAAGGTCTTCTCTCCTTATAGGCCGATTCAACATGGTCTTCTCTCTTATAGGCCTATTCAACATGGTGTTCTCTCTTTATAGGTCAATTTAACATGGTCTTCTCACTATATAGGCCTATTCAACATGGTCGTCTTTTTTATAGGTCTATTCATCATGGTGTTCTCTTCTTATAGGCCTATTCATCATGGTGTGTTCTCCTTATAGGCCTATTCAACATTGTGTTCTCTTATATAGGCCGAATCAACAAGGTCTTCTCTCCTTATAGGCCGATTCAACATGGTCTTCTCTCTTATAGGCCTATTCAACATGGTGTTCTCTTTTTATAGGCTTATTCAACATGGTCTTCTCTCCTTATAGGCCTATTCAACATGGTGTTCTGTCCTTATAGGCCGATTCAACATGGTCTTCTCTCTTTTTGGACTATTCAACATGGTCTTCTCTCTTTATAAGCTGATTCAACATGGTCTTTTTTATAGGCCTATTCAACATGGGGTTCTCTTCTAATAGGTCTATTCAACATGGTGTTCTCTTCTTATAGGCCTATTCATCATGGTGTGCTCTCCTTATAGGCCTATTCAACATTGTCTTCTCTTTTATAGGCCTAATCAACATGGTCTTCTCTCCTTATAGGCCAATTCAACATGGTCTTCTCTCTTATAGGCCTATTCAACATGGTGTTCTCTCCTTATAGGCCTATTCAACATGGTTTTCTTTCCTTATAGGCCTATTCAACATGATCTTTTTATAGGCCTATTCAACATGGTGTTCTCTCTTTATAGGCCTATTCAACATGGTTTTCTCTCCTTATAAGCTTATTCATCATGGTGTTCTCTCTTTATAGGCCTATTCAACATGGTCTTCTCTTTTATAGGCATGATCAGCATGGTCTTCTCTCCTTATAGGCCTATTCAACATGGTCTTCTCTCCTTATAGGCATAATCAGCATGGTCTTCTCTCCTTATAGGCCGATTCAACATGGTCTTCTCTCCTTCTTCTTCATCGTGTCCGGCCATCTTCTATATCACGTCCTTCCAGTGATTGGCGCAAGCGAGCGCGGCGGCGTTTGGTTCGGCCAGGTCATCTCCAGTGCATTGCGGGGCTTGACGGCATCTCATTATATGTTCCATTGTTTGTAGTTCTCCACATTTGCAAGTATCGGATGATGTTAGATTCCACTTCTTCATGGATGCCTTGCATCGTCCTTCATCAACTCGCAGGCGGTTCAGGGTTTTCCAGACAGCCCAAGGTTGGTCGTGGCCGGTAGCGAGGCATTCGTCCGGAGTGATACCTCTCTCCTTCCATTGGGTTGTCTGGCTGCCTAGGCTGCTCCATTTCTTCTGCCATTCAGTGGTCCTGGCGACAGTTGGTGTGGTCTCCAGGGCTTTGGTGGCGTCCAGGAAGCTTCTCCTGGAGCTGAGCCGTTTCTGGGTGGCAGAATGTTCGTGGAGAAGGTGCCGGTGGTCTTCGGCCTGCTTTGTGCGCTCGGCCTGTGTGGTAACAGCTCTACGGATGTCAGGGGGGGCCTATTCAACATGGTGTTCTTTCCTTATAGGCCTATTCAACATGGTCCTTTTTAATAGGCCTATTCAACATGGTGTTCTCTCTTTATAGGCCTAATCAACATGGTTTTCTTTCTTATTGGCCTATTCAACATGGTCTTCTTTTCTTATAGGCCTATTCAACATGGTCTTCTCTTTTATAGGCCTAATCAACATGGACTTCTCTCTTTATAGGCCGATTCAACATGGTCTTCTCTCTTATAGGCCTGTTCATCATGGTGTTGTCTCTTTATAGGCCTATTCAACATGGTCTTCTCTCTTTATAGGCCTATTCAACATGGTTTTCTCTTCTTATAAGCCTATTCATCATGGTGTTCTCTCTTTATAGGCCTATTCAACATGGTCTTCTTTCCTTATAGGCCTATTCAACATGATCTTTTTATAGGCCTATTCAACATGGTGTTCTCTCTTTATAGGCCTATTCAACATGATTTTCTCTCCTTATAAGCTTATTCTTCATGGTGTTCTCTCTTTATAGGCCTATTCAACATGATCTTTTTATAGGCCTATTCAACATGGTGTTCTCTCTTTATAGGCCTATTCAACATGGTTTTCTCTCCTTATAAGCTTATTCATCATGGTGTTCTCTCTTTATAGGCCTATTCAACATGGTCTTCTCTTTTATAGGCATAATCAGCATGGTCTTCTCTCCTTATAGGCCTATTCAACATGGTCTTCTCCTTATAGGCATAATCAGCATGGTCTTCTCTCCTTATAGGCCGATTCAACATGGTCTTCTCTCCTTATAGGCCTATTCAACATGGTGTTCTTTCCTTGTAGGCCTATTCAACATGGTCTTTTTTAATAGGCCTATTCAACATGGTGTTCTCTCTTTATAGGCCTATTCAACATGGTCTTCTCTTTTATAGGCCTAATCAACATGGTTTTCTCTCTTATTG
The DNA here is from genome assembly GCA_022702515.1 of Ilyophis sp. 1 JC-2022. Taxonomy (NCBI): domain Eukaryota; kingdom Metazoa; phylum Chordata; class Actinopteri; order Anguilliformes; family Synaphobranchidae; genus Ilyophis; species Ilyophis sp. 1 JC-2022. Next base: position 40,747,493 of record CM040400.1, on the reverse strand, counting down.
GCCTATTCAACATGGTCTTCTTTTCTTATAGGCCTATTCAACATGGTCTTCTCTTTTATAGGCCTAATCAACATGGACTTCTCTCTTTATAGGCCGATTCAACATGGTCTTCTCTCTTATAGGCCTGTTCATCATGGTGTTGTCTCTTTATAGGCCTATTCAACATGGTCTTCTCTCTTTATAGGCCTATTCAACATGGTTTTCTCTTCTTATAAGCCTAATCAACAAAGACTTCTCTCTTTATAAGCCGATTCATCATGGTCTTCTCTCTTTATAGGCCTATTCAACATGGTCTTCTCTTTTATAAGCCTAATCAACAAAGACTTCTCTCTTTATAGGCCTATTCATCATGGTGTTGTCTCCTTGTAGGCCTATTCAACATGGTCTTCTTTTTTATAGGCCTAATCAACATGGTCTTCTCTCTTTATAGGCCTATTCAACATGGTGTTCTTTCCTTATAGGCCTATTCAACATGATCTTTTTATAGGCCTATTCAACATGGTGTTCTCTCTTTATAGGCCTATTCAACATGGTTTTCTCTCCTTATAAGCTTATTCATCATGGTGTTCTCTCTTTATAGGCCTATTCAACATGGTCTTCTCTTTTATAGGCATAATCAGCATGGTCTTCTCTCCTTATAGGCCGATTCAACATGGTCTTCTCTCCTTATAGGCCTATTCAACATGGTCTTCTCTCCTTATAGGCATAATCAGCATGGTATTCTCTCCTTATAGGCCGATTCAACATGGTCTTCTCTCCTTATAGGCCTATTCAACATGGTGTTCTCTCCTTATAGGCCTATTCAACATGGTCTTTTTTAATAGGCCTATTCAACATGGTGTTCTCTCTTTATAGGCCTATTCAACATGGTCTTCTCTTTTATAGGCCTAATCAACATGGTTTTCTCTCTTATTGGCCTATTCAACATGGTCTTCTTTTCTTATTGGCCTATTCAACATGGTCTTCTCTTTTATAGGCCTAATAAACATGGACTTCTCTCTTTATAGGCTAATTCAACATGGTCTTCTCTCTTATAGGCCTGTTCATCATGGTGTTGTCTCTTTATAGGCCTATTCAACATGGTCTTCTCTCTTTATAGGCCTATTCAACATGGTTTTCTCTTCTTATAAGCCTATTCATCATGGTGTTCTCTCTTTATAGGCCTATTCAACATGGTTTTCTCTTCTTATAAGCCTATTCATCATGGTGTTCTCTCTTTATAGGCCTATTCAACATGGTGTTCTTTCCTTATAGGCCTATTCAACATGGTCCTCTTTTCTTATAGGCCTATTCAACATGGTCTTCTCTCCTTATAAGCCAATTCAACCTGGACTTCTCTCCTTATAGGCCGATTCAACATGGTCTTTCACCGCATTCCTCACATGTTTTCTAATTGTTCAATCAATTCGCTGATTTCGCACGCATTCCCGCAAGCTGCAGGTTATCAGCTCTAATGACACTAGTTATATTTACCGTGCTGTTCCTGTGAATTGGGGTCAGAGTATTACGGTCCTTGTCTCGTTTGTACTTGTTTCCCGATTCTCTAGTTTACTAGACTCTGGCTATACTACCCAGGTCTGGATGCCACACACCCTGGCTTTCCGGTGTGGATCCTGACTCTGCCTCCGCCTGATCCTTCGCTTCGCACCTGGCTAAAGATCGCACACCCTGGTTTCCTGGTGTGGATCCTGACTCTGCCACCGCCTGATCCTTCGCTGCGAACCTGGCTAAGATCGCACACCCTGGTTTCCCGGTGTGGATCCTGACTCGGCCACCGCCTGATTCTTCGCTGCGAACCCGGCTTAAGTTCGCTCCTTGCTACTTCGCCTGTTCCCAGACACAGTCGGCTGTAGCCTCACCACCGCTACCGCGGTATACAGCTCCGCCCGGCTGGGCTGCTGTATCTACTACCGGCGCTGTGTCAGTTCGCTGTGGGTTCCACAGCGGACCTGTACCTTACCTACTGGAAATAAAAACCCTTTATTTCCAAAACGTCTGTCTCGTCGTGCATTTGGGTCCTTCCCTGCCAGTCTGTCACAGTTCTCTCTTTATAGGCCTATTGAACATGGTGTTCTGTCTTTACAGGGCTATTCAACATGGTCTTCTCTTCTTATAGGCCAATTCAATATGGTCTTCTCTCCTTATAGGCCTCTTCAACATGGTCTTTTCTTTTTATAGGCCTTTTCAACATGGTCTTTTCTCTTTATAGGCTGATTCAACATGGTCTTCTGTTTTTATAGGCCTTTTCAACATGGTGTTCTCTCTTTATTGGCCAAATTAACATGGTGTTCTCTCCTTTATTGGCCTATTCAACATGGTCTTCTCTCCTGATAGGCCTGTTCAACATGGTTTTCTCTTTTTATAGGCTAATTCAACATGGTCTTCTCTCCTTATAGGCCAATTCAACATGGTCTTCTCTCCTTATAGGCCTATTCAACATGGTGTTCTATCCTTTTAGGCATATTCAACATGGTGTTCTCTCCTTATAGGCCTATTCAACATGGTCTTTTCTCTTTATAGGCCTATTCAACATGGTCTTTTATCCTTCGCGGCCGATTCTAAATGGTGTTCTTTTTTTTATTAGCCTATTCATCATGGTTTTTTCTCTTTATAGGCCTATTCAACATGGTCTTGTCTTCTTATAGGCCTTTTAAAGATGGTCTTGTCTCCATATAGGCCGATTCAACATGGTCTTCTCTCCATATAGGCCGATTCAACATGGTCTTCTCTCTTATAGGCCTATTCAACACGGTGTTCTCTTTTTATAGGCTTATTCAACATAGTCTTCTCGCCTTCACACTTTCACTTCCGACTTACTTGGAGAGCAGACGTGTTTTCCGACTGCTCCTGCTCTTATCGCTTTTGCTTTTTATTTTTTCTGCTTTGCTTTGCTTTCTTACTTTCTTTCTATTTGTTTTATTTTTCCAAAATGTAAACAGTTGAAGAGCTGATTTGTTTAATTGTTTTACTATTTAATCTATAAGAGAGACTGAGACTGAGTGGCTGTTTGGATGAACTCCGATCGTTCACGTCAATGTCCTGAAGGGAGAACGCACACTGGCTGGATAGTAAGACCTATTTTTATCCTCGGATTATAAACTATTTTTATCCTCGGGTTTTTTGGCTTGTCTTCACTTTCATCGCGTGTATTGTGGTGTTTTATCGGCTACTTTTTACACTACTGCTACTGCTACTACTGTTACTGCTACTACCATGGATTCCATGGTTAATTTATGCAACGAGGCTCTTCCAAAGTTTTTCCAAGGACTGGATGACTCGAAATGCAACCGTGAACTTCTTGGCAATGGATTTGAAACATGTGTGACGATTTTTCAAAAGCTCTTTCAGAAAGTGAGTATGGAATGTAGAATTCTCGCATTAGAATCGGACAAAACAAAGGACACACGACCGATTATCCAAACTGCTAGCGAAAGTCATCAACTCGATACAGACGGTGAGTTGGTTCAACTTTCCTCCGATGGCTTTACACTTAAACACGGCTCGAAGAAAAAATACAATCAGAATTCCTATGCTAAGGTTACCAGCCAGCCTCCTCTGCCTCTAAGTAACAGATTTGAACCGCTTATGAACTTGCATGAAGAATCATCCAACACGGAAGGCTATGAACCAGTGCAAAGCACAAACAGTGTAGTGAATGAGCTTAAAGCCCGAAAACAGACGTTCATGGCAAATAAGCTAACGGGGCCTTTTCAGCACCAACCCACGGTTAACGTCACGGCCAGGAAAAGCATTCTCATTGTGGGAGACACCGCTGTGCGTCACGTAGCAGCTAAGAACGCCAGAACAGTCTATATCCCTGACGCGTCGGTCTCCGACATTGCAATTAAACTTCCCGAAATACTCAAGCTCCACAAATCGGTCAGTCACCTTATAATTCACATCGGGAAGAAAGACATTTACAGAGAGCAATCAGAATTACTGAAGAAAGATTTTATGGATCTTTTTAACTCACTCAGAGGGCTGAAAATGCAAACTTTCATCAGTGGCCCCCTGCCAGGTCAGGGAAGTAATCTGTTTTCTCGATCACTGAGCCTAAATGCATGGCTCTCCAAAACTTGCATTTTATTAGGACTTAATTACATCGAAAACTTCAATCTCTTCTGGGGACACAGAGCTTTTTTTATGCAAGATGGCATTCACCTGAACAAGATGGGCACAAAAGCCCTGTCAGATAATTTTATTTTCACCCTCCGGAACGCTACAACCTTCACAAATGACCACTTTCAGTGCAAGGAATTTCTTTCAGTGCAATCACAGCCCGAGGGCCCTCCGAAGCACTCTGAGAAAAAGCCGCAGTCACACCTGTGGAAATCGCCCCGGGATTCTCCGCCCCTCAACAGTGACAACAAGCCACCAGCAGCCGCCCCCTATCGCTCGCCTACAAGTGATCTCCAAAAAGACTGTGAGGAGGTGACCGGCCCCAGGTTAATGGAGGCCTTTGGGGAATCTCTCCAGCTAACGGAATCTTTCCCACAAACGAAATCAGAGGACATGGAGCCCGACTCCACCGCTCTATCGTCTTCTTTTCTCTCCCTACATCCGAGAATGAAGGATTTAGTGGCAGGAGGTACAATTGTATCCTTCACTGCCAGCCCAAAGATTATTAAATTGGATCGCCCACCATTTCGTCCACCCACTCCCTCTTCACTGCACACCTCATTGCCAGCCCCTCCCAATGCACTACCCTCACCATCCCCCTCACCATCCCCTTTGCTCCCCACCTCTTCACCACCTCAAATGTCCCCCCCATCACTCCCCCACTCCTCTACTCCCATCTCCAATACCTCACCTGCCCCCCCTCCCAGTGTAGTGCCAACTCCACCTCCTAGACCTAGTAAACGCCCCTTCGCTCCCTCAGATAGAGCCCTTAGATCAAAACAGCATCAACACTGTGCTCAGAGCACAGCATGACCTTTGTTTCTCATTCCATCTATGATTACTGTGCAGAGAAAATGTAGGCCTAGACATAATATTGGTTGCAATCACAGTAACTTAGTCAATATCCTACTGAAACCCTTGCACTCTTCAAATCTTTTTGTACCCAGTCATTCACCAAAAACACTTAAGCTAGCCCTTTTTAATGTTAGATCCTTAGCTAATAAGTCCTTTTTAATTAACAATTTGATTACCTCCTATCAACTGGATTTTTTATTTGTGACTGAAACATGGCTAGACCAAGAAAGCAAGGCACCGATTCTTATTGAATCAACCCCTCCAAATTTTAGAAGTTTAGATGTTGTTAGAACACATAAGAAAGGAGGTGGAATTGCCACGTTTTTCAGGGATATTTTTAACTGCAAGCAGACATCATTTGGAGAAGGTTTAACATTTGAATATCTTACAGCTATTTTTAAATGCTCCCCTAGAATTCTTTTAATAATTGTATATAGGCCACCGCAATACGCTGCTAACTTTTTCAATGAACTCGCTGAGTTGCTGTCTATTATCACTACTGAATTTGATGGCTTAATCATTGCTGGTGATTTTAATATTCATGTTGACAACCCAGAGGACAACAGAGCCAAAGAACTCTCTGTTTTGTTAGACGTCTTTGGACTGCAACAGCATGTGGAACGTCCAACTCATAATCGAGGTCACACTTTGGACCTTATCATCACCAAAGGTTTAAACATTTTTAATGTTACTGTAACTGACATTGCCTTATCTGACCACTATTGTGTATTCTTTGACGTGTCTATTTCTCCTGTTATTCAAAATCTATCAGAAACTAGTACAAAACGACATATCAGTGAAAATACCAGTGCACTGTTTATGGATGCAATCTTATTGGCCCCCACCTTGACTCCTATTCCAGCCTCAGTTAATGACCTTCTACATAATTTTAGCTCCAAAATCACAAAAGCTATTGACTCTATTGCACCTATTAGGGTTAAATCTATCTCTGGTAAGCAAAAAGCTCCTTGGAGAACTGCTCCATCAGTAACGTCTCAAAAAAGGGAGTGTCGTAAAGCAGAGCGCAGATGGAGAAAATCAAATCTCCAGATTCACTATGATATCTATAAAGAAAATCTTCAAACCTATAATACAGAAATAAGAAGCGCCAGACAATCCTTTTTCTCCAAAATTATAAATAATAACATAAATAACGCACGCACCCTTTTTAACACTGTTGATAAGCTAACTAATCCACCAGCATCTATGGCTCAGGAACTCCTATCTACCAGTAAATGCAATGAATTTGCATCCTTTTTTAGCACTAAAATAGAAGGCATTAGACAAGGTATTAGCTCCTCTATATCAGGCACGAAAAATATGCCACTTGTCTTTCCGGACAAGGATAATATAACAACTATGACGCAATTTAACGCCACCGACTACAAGACTCTCGATGAAATCATGTTACATCTTAAAACATCCACTTGTGCCCTCGATATTCTACCTACGAGTCTTTTTAAAAAAGTTTTTAGCTGCTTCGCGCTTGAATTATTACAAATTATCAATAATTCCCTTTCATCAGGAATTTTCCCTGAAACTTTGAAAACTGCAATTATTAAGCCTTTATTAAAAAAGAGCAGCCTAGATCCACTCTTACTTAACAACTACCGGCCCATATCAAACTTACCCGTTATAGGTAAAATAATTGAAAAAGTTGTCTACCAACAACTTAGCAATTATTTGGCCTTAAATAACCTCTTTGACAACTTTCAATCAGGCTTTCGCCCCCTACATAGCACTGAAACGGCCCTCATCAAAGTCTTAAATGACATCCGTTTAAATACCGATTCCGGAAAAATCTCAGTTTTAGTATTATTGGATCTTAGTGCTGCCTTTGATACTATAGACCACAACATTTTAATAGACAGATTAGAAAATTGGATTGGACTTTCAGGCACTGTCTTAAACTGGTTTAGATCCTACTTACAGGACAGAAACTATTATGTCTCCATTGGTAATTTTGCTTCTGATCAAATTAAAATGACATGTGGAGTTCCCCAAGGATCTATCCTTGCCCCTCTTTTATTCAATCTCTACATGCTTCCATTAGGACACATCTTAAAAAACAACAAAATTAATTATCACAACTATGCGGATGATACTCAAATTTGTATAGCCCTCACACCAAATGACTATGGTCCCATCAACAATCTCCGTCAATGCATTGAACAGATAAACAGTTGGATGAGACATAATTTTCTCCAGCTAAACAAAGATAAAACTGAGATAATTGTGTTCGGTGCACACGACAAAAGATTGAAAGTCAGCGCTCACCTTGATTCTCTCTCTTTGCATACTAAAAACCAGGTCAGAAATCTTGGTGTAATTCTAGACTCTGATTTAAACTTTAACAGCCACATAAACTCAATAACTAAATCAGCCTACTATCATCTGAAAAATATAACAAGAATTAGGGGTTTCATGTCTAAACAAGACCTTGAAAAGCTCATCCATGCATTTATTTCGAGTCGGGTTGATTATTGCAATGGTTTGTTGACAGGCCTATCTAAAGGAGCTATTCGTAAACTGCAGCTCGTCCAAAATGCTGCAGCAAGAGTCTTAACTAAAACAAAAAAATTTGAACATATTACACCAATTCTTAGATCTTTACACTGGCTACCAGTCTCCCAGAGAATTGAATTCAAAGTACTCCTAATTGTCTACAAATCTCTAAATGGTCTTGGGCCAAAATACATATCTGACCTCCTCTCACCTTACATTCCAGCTAGACCCCTAAGGTCAACTGACACCAATCTATTAAACACTCCAAGAGTGAAAACTAAACACGGTGAGGCAGCTTTTAGTCATTATGCCTCGTGTATCTGGAATAAACTTCCTGAAGAACTCAAACAGGCCCAAAATTTAAACACATTCAAAACCAAGCTAAAAACTTTAATGTTCTGCAGTATCTATAACTAAACACCTAATTCTCTCCACTACTTTTATATCGTATTTGTATTTTTATTTTTTCTGTTCCTATATTTTATTCTTATTTTTATTCTTTTACTCTTTTACTATAGAGATCTATATTCTTTTATTCCTATTTTTTTATTTATTCCTATTGTTATTTATTTTATTTAAATGATTAAACTATTCTCCTGGCTCTGTATTCACATGCTCCCTGTAAAGCACTTTGAATTGCCATTGTTGTATGAAATGTGCTATATAAATAAACTTGCCTTGCCTTGCCTTGCCTTATAGGCCTATTCTGTCATGGATCTTGCCTTCCTTCCCTTATCTCCACGTTCTCGTTATTCTTTTTTGTCGTAACCGGTAATCTATCGGATTTTCCTTTGTTCCGTGACGGGGTTTTGCTTTCGCCTCGTCATTAGTAAGTTCACCTGTTATGAATTTCCGTTGACTATTTATACTCCGCTTCCTGCCTCTCTCGTTGCTTCCATGTTATTCCACTTAACATTTGAGCCGGTAAAAGAAGGTATAGGATTAGTTACTAAGCTAGTTTAAAAAAGAAAGGGTTAAGAAAGAAAGGTTTTTTTTAAGAAAGCTAGTCTCTTTTCACTCTCATTTCAGAGCAGAGACTTTCTCATTTTCTTTCGCTCCACAAACGGGAGTAAGATAAGCGTGTCTGCTTATTTCCTTTGTTTTACTACTCTTATCTGCGAGCGCTTTAACTGCTTTGGTCCCAGTGAAAGGGATCTTAATAGTTTTATTTTCTTTGTTCGTTCGCTCCACAAACGTGGTTAGATAAGCGTGTCCGCTTATTTCCTTTGTTCTTTTACGAGCGCTCTAACTGCTCATATCCCAGTTAAAGGGATATTAATAGTTTTATTTTCTTTGTTCGTTCGCTCCACAAACGTGGTTAGATAAGCGTGTCCGCTTATTTCCTTTGTTCTTTTACGAGCGCTCTAACTGCTCTGATCCAAGTTAAAGGGATATTAATAGTTTTATTTTCTTTGTTCGTTCACTCCACAAACGTGGTTAGATAAGCGTGTCCGCTTATTTCCTTTGTTCTTCGAGCGCTCTAACTGCTTTGGTCCCAGTGAAAGGGATCTTAATAGTTTTATTTGTCTTTGTTAGTTCGCTCCACAAACTGAGTTAGATAAGCGTGTCTGCTTATTTCAGTTTTGCTCGCATATCGAGTTCCTCGCCTTTTTCGTGAGGTTATTTTGTGTTCTCATTATTCTCCCTCTCCACTACGGATTATTGTCCGTTTCAGTGGTGTTCATTGAACACTTAAAGAGTCCGTATCTGTCGCAACTGGACCTCCAATATTTCCTCTGTGTCTCTGGCACAGAGAACCCCTACATATTCAACATGGTGTTCTCTCTTTATAGGCCGATTCAACATGGTCTTTTTTTTATAGGCCTATTCAACATGGTGATTTCTCTTTATAGGCAGATTCAACATGGTCTTCTCTTTTTATAGGCTTATTCAACATGGTGTTCTCTTTTTATAGGCCAATTCAACATGGTCCTCTTTTCTTATAGGCCTATTCAACATGGTCTTCTCTCCTTATAAGCCAATTCAACCTGGTCTTCTCTCCTTATAGGCCTATTCAACGTGGTGTTCTCTCCATTTGGTCTTTTCAACATGGAATTCTCTTCTTATAGGCTGATTAAATATGTTTTTTTCTCTTATAGGCCTATTCAACATGGTCTTTTTTCTTATAGGCCTATTCATCATGGTGTTCTGTCTTGAGAGGGCTATTCAACATGGTCTTCTCTTCTTATAGGCCGATTCAACATGGTGTTCTCTCCTTATTGGCCTATTCAACATGGTCTTTTCTTTTTAGAGGCTGATTCAACATGGTCTTCTGTTTTTATAGGCCTTTTCAACATGGTGTTCTATCTTTATAGGCCGATTCAACATGGTCTTCTCTTATAGGCCTATTCATCATGGTGTTTTCTTCTTATAGGCCTATTCAACATGCTCTTCTCCTTTTATAGGCCTATTCAACATGGTCTTCTCTCCTTATAAGCCAATTCAACCTGGTCTTCTCTCCTTATAGGCCTATTCAACGTGGTGTTCTCTCCATTTGGTCTTTTCAACGTGGAATTATCTTCTTATAGGCTGATTAAATATGTTTTTTTCTCTTATAGGCCTATTCAACATGGTCTTTTTTCTTATAGGCCTATTTATCATGGTGTTCTGTCTTTAGAGGGCTATTCAACATGGTCTTCTCTTCTTATAGGCCGATTCAACATGGTGTTCTCTCCTTATTGGCCTATTCAACATGGTCTTTTCTTTTTATAGGCTGATTCAACATGGTCTTCTGTTTTTATAGGCCTTTTCAACATGGTGTTCTCTCTTTATTGGCCTAATTAACATGGTGTTCTCTCCTTATAGGCCTATTCAACATGGTGTTCTGTCTTTACAGGGCTATTCAACATGGTCTTCTCTTCTTATAGGCCGATTCAATATGGACTTCTCTCCTTATAGGCCTCTTCAACATGGTCATTTCTTTTTATAGGCCTTTTCAACATGGTCTTTTCTCTTTATAGGCTGATTCAACATGGTCTTCTGTTTTTATAGGCCTTTTCAACATGGTGTTCTCTCTTTATTGGCCAAATTAACATGGTGTTCTCTCCTTTATTGGCCTATTCAACATGGTGTTCTCTCTTCATAGGCCTATTCAACATGGTCTTCTCTCCTGATAGGCCTGTTCAACATGGTTTTCTCTCTTTATTGGCCGAATCAACATGGTCTTTTCTCTTATAGGCCTATTCAACATGGTCTTCTCTCCTTATAGGCCAATTCAACATGGTCTTCTCTCCTTATAGGCCTATTCAACATGGTGTTCTATCCTTTTAGGCATATTCAACATGGTGTTCTCTCCTTATAGGCCTATTCAACATGGTCTTTTCTCTTTATAGGCCTATTCAAAATGGTCTTTTATCCTTCGGGGCCGATTGTAAATGGTGTTCTTTTTTTTATTAGCCTATTCATCATGGTTTTTTCTCTTTATAGGCCAATTCAACATGGTCTTGTCTCCTTATAGGCCTATTCAGCATGGCCTTGTCTCCATATAGGCCGATTCAACATGGTCTTCTCTCCATATAGGCCGATTCAACATGGTCTTCTCTCTTATAGGCCTATTCAACACGGTGTTCTCTTTTTATAGGCTTATTCATCATAGTCTTCTCTCCTTATAGGCCTATTCAACATGGAGTTCTCTCTTTATAGGCCTATTCAACATGGTATTTTTTTATAGGCCTATTCAACATGGTGTTCTCTCTTTTTAGGCCGATTCAACATGGTGTTTTCTCCTTATTGGCCTATTCAACATGGTCTTTTTTTATAGGCCTATTCAACATGGTGTTCTCTCTTTATAGGCCGATTCAACATGGTGTTTTCTCCTTATTGGCCGATTCAACATGGTCTTTTCTTTTTATAGGCTTATTCAACATAGTCTTCTCTCCTTATAGGCCGATTCAACATGGAGTTCTCTCTTTATAGGCCTATTCAACATGGTCTTTTTTTTATAGGCCTATTCAACATGGTGTTCTCTCTTTATAGGCCGATTCAACATGGTCTTCTCTTATAGGCCTATTCATCATGATGTTTTCTTCTTATAGGCCTATTCAACATGCTCTTCTCTTTTTAGAAGCTAATTCAACATGGTCCTCTTTTATTCTAGGCCTATTCAACATGGTCTTCTCTCCATATAGGCTGATTCAACATGGTCTTCTCTCTTATAGGCCTATTCAACACGGTGTTCACTTTTTATAGGCTTATTCAACATAGTCTTCTCTCCTTATAGGCCCATTCAACATGGTGTTCTCTCTTTATAGGCCTATTCAACTTGGTCTTTTTTTTATAGGCCTATTCAACATGGTGTTCTCTCTTTATAGGCCGATTCAACATGGTCTTCTCTTATAGGCCTATTCATCATGGTGTTTTCTTTTTATAGGCCTATTCAACATGCTCTTCTCTCCATATAGGCCGATTCAACATGGTCTTCTCTCCATATAGGCCGATTCAACATGGTCTTCTCTCTTATAGGCCTATTCAACACGGTGTTCACTTTTTATAGGCTTATTCAACATAGTCTTCTCTCCTTATAGGCCCATTCAACATGGTGTTCTCTCTTTATAGGCCTATTCAACTTGGTCTTCTTTTTATAGGCCTATTTAACATGGTGTTCTCTCTTTATAGGCCGATTCAACATGGTCTTCTCTTATAGGCCTATTCATCATGGTGTTCTCTCTTTATAGGCCTATTCAACATGCTCTTCTCTTTTTATAGGCCTATTCAACATGGTCTTCTTTCCTTATAGGCCTATTCAACGTGGTGTTCTGTCCTTTTGGTCTTTTCAACATGGTCTTCTCTTCTTATAGGCTGATTCAATATGGTCTTCTCTCCTTATACGCCTATTCAACATGGTCTTTTCATTTTATAGGCCTTTTCAACATGGTCTTTTCTCTTTATAGGCTGATTCAACATGGTCTTCTGTTTTTATAGGCCTTTTCAACATGGTGTTCTCTCTTTATTGGCCAAATTAACATGGTGTTCTGTCCTTTATTGGCCTATTCAACATGGTGTTCTCTCTTCATAGGCCCATTCAACATGGTCTTCTCTCCTGATAGTCCTGTTCAACATGGTTTTCTCTCTTTATTGGCCGAATCAGCATGGTCTTTTCTCTTATAGGCCTATTCAACATGGTTTTCTCTTTTTATAGGCTAATTCAACATGGTCTTCTCTACTTATAGGCCAATTCAACATGGTCTTCTCTCCTTATAGGCCTATTCAACATGGTGTTCTATCCTTTTAGGCATATTCAACATGGTGTTCTCTCTTTATAGGCCGATTCAACATGGTGTTTTCTCCTTATTGGCCTATTCAACATGGTCTTTTCTTTTTATAGGCTTATTCAACATAGTCTTCTCTCCTTATAGGCCTATTCAACATGGAGTTCTCTCTTTATAGGCCTATTCAACATGGTCTTTTTTTTATAGGCCTATTCAACATGGTGTTCTCTCTTTATAGGCCGATTCAACATGGTCTTCTCTTATAGGCCTATTCATCATGATGTTTTCTTCTTATAGGCCTATTCAACATGCTCTTCTCTTTTTAGAAGCCAATTCAACATGGTCCTCTTTTATTCTAGGCCTATTACACATGGTCTTCTCTCCATATAGGCCGATTCAACATGGTCTTCTCTCCATATAGGCCGATTCAACATGGTCTTCTCTCTTATAGGCCTATTCAACACGGTGTTCACTTTTTATAGGCTTATTCAACATAGTCTTCTCTCCTTATAGGCCCATTCAACATGGTGTTCTCTCTTTATAGGCCTATTCAACTTGGTCTTTTTTTTATAGGCCTATTCAACATGCTCTTATCTTTTTATAGGCCTATTCAACATGGTCTTCTTTCCTTATAAGCCAATTCAACCTGGTCTTCTCTCCTTATAGGCCTATTCAACGTGGTGTTCTCTCCTTTTGGTCTTTTCAACATGGAATTATCTTCTTATAGGCTGATTCAATATGGCTTTTTCTCTTATAGGCCTATTCAACATGGTCTTTTTTCTTATAGGCCTATTCATCATGGTGTTCTGTCTTTAGAGGGCTATTCAACATGGTCTTCTCTTCTTATAGGCCTATTCAACATGGTGTTCTCTCCTTATTGGCGTATTCAACATGGTCTTTTCTTTTTATAGGCTGATTCAACATGGTCTTCTGTTTTTATAGGCCTTTTCAACATGGTGTTCTCTCTTTATTGGCCTAATTAACATGGTGTTCTCTCCTTATAGGCCTATTCAACATGGTGTTCTCTCTTTATAGGCCTATTGAACATGGTGTTCTGTCTTTACAGGGCTATTCAACATGGTCTTCTCTTCTTATAGGCTGATTCAATATGGTCTTCTCTCCTTATACGCCTATTCAACATGGTCTTTTCATTTTATAGGCCTTTTCAACATGGTCTTTTCTCTTTATAGGCTGATTCAACATGGTCTTCTGTTTTTATAGGCCTTTTCACCATGGTGTTCTCTCTTTATTGGCCAAATTAACATGGTGTTCTCTCCTTTATTGGCCTATTCAACATGGTGTTCTCTCTTCATAGGCCTATTCAACATGGTCTTCTCTCCTGATAGGCCTGTTCAACATGGTTTTCTCTCTTTATTGGCCGAATCAGCATGGTCTTTTCTCTTATAGGCCTATTCAACATGGTTTTCTCTTTTTATAGGCTAATTCAACATGGTCTTCTCTACTTATAGGCCAATTCAACATGGTCTTCTCTCCTTATAGGCCTATTTAACATGGTGTTCTATCCTTTTAGGCATATTCAACATGGTGTTCTCTCCTTATAGGCCTATTCAACATGGTCTTTTCTCTTTCTAGGCCTATTCAAAATGGTCTTTTATCCGTAGCGGCCGATTCTAAATGGTGTTCTTTTTTTTATTAGCCTATTCATCATGGTATTTTCTCTTTATAGGCCGATTCAACATGGTCTTCTCTCCATATAGGCCGATTCAACATGGTCTTCTCTTTTTAAAGACCTATTCAACATGGTCTTTTTTTTATAGGCCTATTCAACATGGTGTTCTCTCTTTATAGGCCGATTCAACATGGTGTTCTCTCCTTATTGGCCTAATTAACATGGTGTTCTCTCCTTATAGCCCTATTCAACATGATGTTCTCTCTTTATAGGCCTATTGAACATGGTGTTCTGTCTTTAGAGGGCTATTCAACATGGTCTTCTCTTTTTATAGGCCGATTCAACATGGTCTTCTCTCCTTATAGGCCTATTCAACATGGTCTTTTCTCTTTATAGGCTGATTCAACATGGTCTTCTGTTTTTATAGGCCTTTTCAACATAGTGTTCTCTCTTTATTGGCCTAATTAACATGGTTTTCTCTCCTTATAGGCCTATTCAACATGGTGTTCTCTCTTCATAGGCCTATTCAACATGGTCTTCTCTCCTGATAGGCCTGTTCAACATGGTTTTCTCTCTTTATTGGCCGAATCAACATGGTCTTTTCTCTTTATAGGCCTATTCAACATGGACTTCTCTCCTTATAGGCCGATTCAACATGGTCTTGTCTCTTATAGGCCTATTCAACATCGTCTTCTCTTTTTAAAGACCTATTCAACATGTCTTCTTTCTTTTAGGCCTATTCAACATGTTTTTTTCTCTTTATAGGCCTATTCAACATGGTGTTCTCACCTTTCAGGCCGAATCAACATAGTGTAATCTCCTTATAGGCCTATTCAATATGGTCTTCTCCTTTTTATTGGCCGATTCAACATGGTCTCCTCTCCTTTTAGGCCTATTCAACATGGTCTTCTCCTTTTTATTGGCCGATTCAACATGGTCTCCTCTCCTTTTAGGCCTATTCAACATGGTCTTCTCACCTTTCAGGCCGATTCAACATAGTGTTCTCTCCTTATAGTCCGATTACTCATGGTGTTCTCTCCTTATAGGCCTATTCAACATGGTCTTCTCTTTTTAGGCCTATTCAACATGGTGTTCTCTTCTTATAGGCCAATTCAACATGGTCTTCTCTCTTATAGGCCTATTCCTCATGGTGTTCTCTCCTTATAGTCCAATTACTCATGGTGTTCTCTTCTTATAGGCCTATTCAACATGGTCTTCTCTTTTTAGGCCTATTCAACATGGTGTTCTCTTCTTATAGGCCAATTCAACATGGTCTTCTCTCTTATAGGCCTATTCAACATGGAGTTCTCTCTTTATAGGCCTATTCAACATGGTCTTTTTTTTATAGGCCTATTCAACATGGTGTTCTCTCTTTATAGGCCGATTCAACATGGTCTTCTCTTATAGGCCTATTCATCATGATGTTTTCTTCTTATAGGCCTATTCAACATGCTCTTCTCTTTTTAGAAGCCAATTCAACATGGTCCTCTTTTATTCTAGGCCTATTACACATGGTCTTCTCTCCATATAGGCCGATTCAACATGGTCTTCTCTCCATATAGGCCGATTCAACATGGTCTTCTCTCTTATAGGCCTATTCAACACGGTGTTCACTTTTTATAGGCTTATTCAACATAGTCTTCTCTCCTTATAGGCCCATTCAACATGGTGTTCTCTCTTTATAGGCCTATTCAACTTGGTCTTTTTTTTATAGGCCTATTCAACATGGTGTTCTCTTTTTATAGGCCTATTCAACATGCTCTTATCTTTTTATAGGCCTATTCAACATGGTCTTCTTTCCTTATAAGCCAATTCAACCTGGTCTTCTCTCCTTATAGGCCTATTCAACGTGGTGTTCTCTCCTTTTGGTCTTTTCAACATGGAATTATCTTCTTATAGGCTGATTCAATATGGCTTTTTCTCTTATAGGCCTATTCAACATGGTCTTTTTTCTTATAGGCCTATTCATCATGGTGTTCTGTCTTTAGAGGGCTATTCAACATGGTCTTCTCTTCTTATAGGCCTATTCAACATGGTGTTCTCTCCTTATTGGCGTATTCAACATGGTCTTTTCTTTTTATAGGCTGATTCAACATGGTCTTCTGTTTTTATAGGCCTTTTCAACATGGTGTTCTCTCTTTATTGGCCTAATTAACATGGTGTTCTCTCCTTATAGGCCTATTCAACATGGTGTTCTCTCTTTATAGGCCTATTGAACATGGTGTTCTCTCTTTATAGGACTATTGAACATGGTGTTCTGTCTTTACAGGGCTATTCAACATGGTCTTCTCTTCTTATAGGCTGATTCAATATGGTCTTCTCTCCTTATACGCCTATTCAACATGGTCTTTTCATTTTATAGGCCTTTTCAACATGGTCTTTTCTCTTTATAGGCTGATTCAACATGGTCTTCTGTTTTTATAGGCCTTTTCAACATGGTGTTCTCTCTTTATTGGCCAAATTAACATGGTGTTCTCTCCTTTATTGGCCTATTCAACATGGTGTTCTCTCTTCATAGGCCTATTCAACATGGTCTTCTCTCCTGATAGGCCTGTTCAACATGGTTTTCTCTCTTTATTGGCCGAATCAGCATGGTCTTTTCTCTTATAGGCCTATTCAACATGGTTTTCTCTTTTTATAGGCTAATTCAACATGGTCTTCTCTACTTATAGGCCAATTCAACATGGTCTTCTCTCCTTATAGGCCTATTTAACATGGTGTTCTATCCTTTTAGGCATATTCAACATGGTGTTCTCTCCTTATAGGCCTATTCAACATGGTCTTTTCTCTTTCTAGGCCTATTCAAAATGGTCTTTTATCCTTAGCGGCCGATTCTAAATGGTGTTCTTTTTTTTATTAGCCTATTCATCATGGTATTTTCTCTTTATAGGCCGATTCAACATGGTCTTCTCTCCATATAGGCCGATTCAACATGGTCTTCTCTTTTTAAAGACCTATTCAACATGGTCTTTTTTTTATAGGCCTATTCAACATGGTGTTCTCTCTTTATAGGCCGATTCAACATGGTGTTCTCTCCTTATTGGCCTATTCAACATGGTCTTTTCTTTTTATAGGCTGATTCAACATGGTCTTCTGTTTTTATAGGCCTTTTCAACATGGTGTTCTCTCTTTATTGGCCTAATTAACATGGTGTTCTCTCCTTATAGCCCTATTCAACATGATGTTCTCTCTTTATAGGCCTATTGAACATGGTGTTCTGTCTTTAGAGGGCTATTCAACATGGTCTTCTCTCCTTATAGGCCTATTCAACATGGTCTTTTCTCTTTATAGGCTGATTCAACATGGTCTTCTGTTTTTATAGGGCTTTTCAACATAGTGTTCTCTCTTTATTGGCCTAATTAACATGGTTTTCTCTCCTTATAGGCCTATTCAACATGGTGTTCTCTCTTCATAGGCCTATTCAACATGGTCTTCTCTCCTGATAGGCCTGTTCAACATGGTTTTTTCTCTTTATTGGCCGAATCAACATGGTCTTTTCTCTTTATAGGCCTATTCAACATGGACTTCTCTCCTTATAGGCCGATTCAACATGGTCTTGTCTCTTATAGGCCTATTCAACATCGTCTTTTCTTTTTAAAGACCTATTCAACATGTCTTCTTTCTTTTAGGCCTATTCAACATGTTTTTTTCTCTTTATAGGCCTATTCAACATGGTGTTCTCACCTTTCAGGCCGAATCAACATAGTGTAATCTCCTTATAGGCCTATTCAATATGGTCTTCTCTTTTTATTGGCCGATTCAACATGGTCTCCTCTCCTTTTAGGCCTGTTCAACATGGTCTTCTCTTTTTATAGGCCAATTCAACATGGTTTCTTCTCTTTTTAGGCCTATTCAACATGGTCTTCTCACCTTTCAGGCCGATTCAACATAGTGTTCTCTCCTTATAGTCTGATTACTCATGGTGTTCTCTCCTTATAGGCCTATTCAACATGGTCTTCTCTTTTTAGGCCTATTCAACATGGTGTTCTCTTCTTATAGGCCAATTCAACATGGTCTTCTCTCTTATAGGCCTATTCCTCATGGTGTTCTCTCCTTATAGGCCAATTCAACATGGTCTTCTCTTTTATAGGCCTATTCAACATGGTGTTCTCTTCTTATAGGCCTATTCAACATGGTCTCTCTTTTTGGCCTATTCATCATGGTGTTCTCTCTTTATAGGCCTATTCAACATGGTCTTATCTTTTATAGGCCTAATCAACATAGTCTTCTCTCCTTATAGGCCGATTCATCATGGTCTTCTCTCCTTATAGGCCTATTCAACATGGTGTTCTCTCCTTATAGGCCTATTCAACATGGTCTTTTTTTATTGGCCAATTCAACATGGTCTTCTTTTTTTATAGGCCTATTCAACATAGTCTTCTCTTTTTATAAGCCAATTCAGCATGGTCCTCTCTTTTTATAGGCTAATTCAACATGGTCTTCTCTTTTATAGGCCTAATCAACATAGTCTTCTCTCCTTATAGGCCGATTCATCATGGTCTTCTCTCCTTATAGGCCTATTCAACATGGTGTTCTCTCCTTATAGGCCTATTCAACATGGTGTTCTCTCTTTATAGACCTATTCAACATGGTCTTCTCTTTTATAGGCCTAATCAACATGTCTTCTCTATTTATAGGCCGATTCAACATGGTCTTCTCTCTTATAAGCCTATTCAACATGGTCTTCTCTCCTTATAGGCCGATTCAACATGGCGTTCTTTCTTATAGGCCTATTCAACATGGTGTTCTTTTTTATAGGCCTATTCAACATGGTCTTTTATCCTTAGTGGCCGATTCTAAATGGTTTTCTCTCTTATAGGCCTATTCATCATGGTGTTCTTTTTTTTATTAGCCTATTCATCATGGTTTTTTCTCTTTATTGGCCTATTCAACATGCTCTCTTTTTTTATAGGCTAATTCAACATGGTCTTCTCTCCATATAGGCTGATTCAACATGGTCTTCTCTTTTTAAAGACCTATTCAACATGTCTTCTTTCTTTTAGGCCTATTCAACATGGTCTTTTCACCTTTCAGGCCAATTCAACATAGTGTAATCTCCTTATAGGCCTTTTCAATTTGGTCTTCTCTTTTTATTGGCCGATTCCACATGGTCTCCTCTCATTTTAGGCCTATTCAACATGGTCTTCTCTTTTTATAGGCCTATTCAACATGGTCTTCTCTTTTTATAGGCCAATTCAGCATGGTCTTTTCTTTTTATAGGCTAATTCAACATGGTTTCTTCTCTTTTTAGGCCTATTCAACATGGTCTTCTCACCTTTCAGGCCGATTCAACATAGTGTTCTCTCCTTATAGGCCTATTCAACATGGTCTTCTCTTCTTATTGGCCTATTCAACATGGTCTCTCTTTATAGGCCGATTCAACATGGTCTTCTCTTTTTATAGGCCTATTCAACATGGTCTTCTATTTTTATAGGCCGATTCAACATGGTCTTCTCTCCTTATAGGCCTATTCAACATTGTCTTCTCTCTTTATAGGCCTATTCAGCATTGTCTTCTCTCTTTATAGGCCGATTCAACATGGTGTTCTCTCTTTATAGGCCTATTCAACATGGTCGTCTCTCCTTATGGGCCGATTCAACATGTTGTTCTCTTTTTTTATTGGCCTATTCAACATGGTGGTGAATATCAGAAATTGTGATTATTAGCCAGTTTATTAGTTTATTATTTTTTATTGTTATTCAGTTGATCATGTGACATGTCTTTTTTCCTGTGCCCTCCAATGGCCTGCCAATCATCTTGCCGGACGCTCAAAAAACGCAGACATTCATTGCTGCCTGAAGATGACTGGTTTGTCCAAAATTCGTTTATGTTCAAGTTTTTATCATGCATAGTGCACTGAAAGAAACTGAAAATGTACTCTTCCCACCTTATATGGGTTGCTAGGCTTTTCAGGGTAGAGGCGGTATGTCACTGTTTTATTAGCACTCGTTAGCTTAACCAAATATTTCATTTTGTCCCACAGAATTATCCGTCTGATGGTTTTGCGCCTCAAAGAATATTCTTCAAACCCAGGTAACCTGTGATGGGATTACGGTAGAGCACCGTTCTGCTTTGCATAACCTTATGAAAATGGCTCATCATTCAGTGTTGATCACCCTGGGAAACTCACCCGGCTGGCTCAAGAGCCACTTCTTGAGATATAAACGTCCTTTTGCATATGTTTTTCATCAAATGTTAACAATAACACGCAAAGAGATTCAAATGTGTAGGAAATGATGAAGACTCACCAACAGAAGGTAAACTTTGCCAAATATCAGTCACCAGCAGGCCAAACCTAAAATGGAAATCATGGAAAAACCAATACAATCGTGTATAAAGAGCACCTCCAAAGCTACTCACGTACAAATCAAACTTCAATCGCTAGGCTACTCCTGCTTGACCAAAAGGTAAGTCTGAACTTTCTAGAATTAATTTATGCCAGACTGGTGTGGTGTCAACATATGTCATGCGTTTTGTCATTTCAAAGAACTCCAAATCACATTTAAAATAAATAGTGTGTAAGGCAGTTTTCTCTCCAAAATATGTGCAAGGACCAATGGTAACACGACTAATTTTAACAAGCATTACTTGCCCATTTGTGTTCATAGCCATAAGTACAACAGAGCCCATGAAAAAGACTTACTATGTTCCACATGCCTTTAAACAGCTCACTGTTTAAAAAGCATATCATTAGAAATAAAGTTATCAAAATAAAGGAAGTTCCCAAAGAATCTGTTTCTTGGTTCAGTGGTGCAACTCTGCGTCTCGTTTTGGGAGAGCCTGTTTCAACACGTTCACTACATGTTTTAACTTATTTGCTCAATGGCTATGCAAGTGATCTACTTTACATTTTAAGTGATATTTACAAAATATATTTACTACTTAAACTGCAAAGAGGCTCATTTATGATGTTATGAAGCCTTCTATCATTATTCAGAGTTGTTTCAGCCAGCTAGATACAAAATAGTTAAAAAAACAGATATACACTGTCACCTCGCAAGAAAGAGGTTTTGGTTTCGAGTCCCGGTCAGGGTCCTCTCTGTGTGGAGTTTGCATGTTCTCCCGTGTTCCCGTGGGATTCCGCCGGGCACTCCGGTTTCCTCCCACACCAGAGACATGTATGCAGGTTAGGTATACTCCTGCCATTGGTCTTGACCAAGGCACAGAACTGGAGTTGTTCCCTGGGCGCTGCACTGTCGCTGCTCACTGCTTCCACAGAACTAGAGTTGTTCCCTGGGCGCTGCACACTGCTTCCACAGTAGTTGAAATGGGTAAAATCATTCCACGGGGTCAACAAAATATAACTTTATACACATCAGAAATTCATAATAAAACTGCAGTGGAGATGGAGATGAAGGTGAATCTGTAGTACACTGTGGGAGAGTGGTCCAGTTTGGGGGGTATAAGAACGGAAAGCAGTATTAGAACTGAAATGGTCCTCAGGGGCCTTTCTGTTATGTAGGCTCATCCAAAAACGTTGTTTAAGTCGCTCTGGATAAGAGCATCTGCTAAATACCAGTAATGCAAGGTACTGTAAATGTAATGTTTATAGCATTATCTGTAATTGTATGTCTTTGCTTTAACTTTTTGATAGTAGTGCATTAGATTTTATGGTAACCATGTTCATTATGTAACCTGTGGTTCTGATGACCCTTGCTTTAGTTACAGCCTTGTTTTGTCTCCAGCTCTTGTTTTTGTGGTCTCCAGCATACACATGAAGGCCACCATCTTTGTGCTGTGTCTCCTTGGAATCCGCCTGGTCGTTGTTGTAGGTTTTTGCTTTATTTAACTATTTAACTACTATAAATGCTATAAAGGCATCTTTTTACGGTATATGCGAGCAGGCTCATGTCGCATGCTGAAATGTGCAGTTTTTGATACGACGTTTCATTGTACAGGCGCCATCAGTCCGTATGAAAGTATGAACCTTCCACAAATAAAGTGAGATTCAGAAATATTGTTTGTAACTTAAAATAATTGATTCACAAATAAATGCAACTGGTTCACAAATAAAAAATAATTGGTTCACAAATGTGTTTTTGCACTCACAAACAAATCTCTCCCGAACTAATGACATGTTGACCATAAGTTGCAGCTTGTTCAGCTCTTCTCGAATACTAACGGATAGTACAAATATAAGAGAATGTGGATGTGGTTTCACCTTGATCCAAAGTTTGAAGGCTTCATTCGTTGATCAAAGAGAAAGCCATTACAGCCGTCAGGCCATCCCGAGCGAGCGGTGTTCTTGTCGCTACAGGATAGAACCCTGAAGTGAGCACGTACGTGCTATGACTGGTTGGAGTAATGTGGGTCTTAGCGAAAGCATGTCTTAAAATCTGATTGAATGAAAAAAAAACATATTTGTGGATTTCTTTGTACATCTTGCTGTGAGGATTGTCTCAAAAATCCACAGGTGAATTCACACGTTGCGTAAATACAGTCATTTTTTTTGAGAGAGATTTATTTGTGTGTGCAGAAACATATTTGTGAACCAATTATTTTTATTTGTGAACCCGTTACAAGTATTTGTGTACTTACACAACGCTTGGCAAGTTTATGCTTGTGGTGTGGCAACGCTTGTGGATTTTTGAGACCATCCTCACATTGTCGTAGTTAGCCTACCATGTTGCTGAAATGATTCTGTTATTTTGTAAAAGGATACGCTGGATTCAAACACTGATGATACTGATTTTGAATCATATTGTGTAAATGTGTGAGAACAGAGCTTTTCACAGTTGAGCTACAATGTTGCTGAAATGTTTATAATTTGATAGATTTTTTGTTTTTGTACATGATGCAGCAGATCCAGACTTTGACTTAGGTAAATTTAAGGTAGCCGATGTGATCTGTCTTCTCCATATTGTGTAGATGTGTGTAGAAGAACAGATCTTTTTCACAGTTGGTCTACCATGCTGCTGGTAGGTCACATTCAGTGTAGATGTGTGATGATATTGCATCAGTAACAAGGTTTTTTTGCAGCTTTTTTGGAAGGGGGTTAATATTTATTGGCACGAAGTGGTCCCTCTCATTTACTTGGGCTTGATTCAATGTCATTTAGGGAATCGAAACTTATACAGGTGCAGCTCAAAAAATTTGAATATCGGAAAAAAGTTCAATATGTTTTGTCACTCATGTCAGAAAGTGAAACTCATATATTATATAGATTCATTACACATAGAGTGAAATATTTCAAGCCTTTATTTCTTGTAATTTTTATGATTATGGCTTACAGCTAATGAAAACCCAAATTCAGTGTCTCAGAAAATATTACATAAGATCAATAAAAAAGGATAATTAGAATTAGAAAAATTTGAATATTACATAAGATCAATAAAAAAGGATATTTTAAACAGAAATGTCAGCCTTCTGAAAAGTATGTTCATTTCTATGCACTCAATACTTGGTTGGGGCTCCTTTTGCATGAATTACTGCATCAATGCGGCGTGGCATGGAGGCGATCAGCCTGTGGCACTCCTGAGGTGTAATGGAAGCCCAGATTGCTTTGATAGCGGCCTTCAGGTCGTCTGCATTGCTGAGTCTGGTGTCTCTCATCTTCCTCTTGACAATACCCCATAGATTCTCTATGGGGTTCAGGTCAGGCGAGTTTGCTGGCCAATCAAGCACAGTAATACCATGGTCATTGAACCAGCTTTTGGCAGTGTGGGCAGGTGCCAAGTCCTGCTGGAAAATGAAATCAGCATCTCCATCAAGCTTGTCAGCAGAAGGAAGCATGAAGTGCTAGAAAATTTACTGGTAGATGGCTGCATTGACTGTGGACTTCAGAAAACACAGTGGACCAACACCAGCAGATGACATGGCACCCCAAATCATCACTGACTGTGGAAACTTCACACTGGACTTCAAGCAACGTGGATTCTGTGCCTCTCCACTCTTGCTCCAGACTCTGGGACCTTGATTTCCAAATAAAATGCAAAATTAACTTTCATCTGAAAAGAGGACTTTGGATTACTGAGCAACAGTCCAGTTCCTTTTCTCCTTAGCCCAGGTAAGACGCTTCTGACGTTGTCTCTGGTTCAGGAGTGGCTTGACACGAGGAATGCGACATTTGTAGCCCATGTCCTGGATTCGTCTATGTGTGGTGGCTCTTGATGCTCTTGAGAAGCCCCCCCAAATTCTTGAATGGATTTTGCTTGACAATCTTCTCAAGGCTGCGGTTATCCCTGTTGCTTGTGCACCTTTTCCTACCACACTTTTTGCTTCCACTCAACTTTCTATGAATATGCTTGGATACAGCACTCTGTGAACAACCAGCTTCTTTAGCAATGACCTTTTGTGGCTTACCCTCCTTGTGGAGGGTGTCAATGACTGTCTTCTGGACATCTGTCAAGTCAGCAGTCTTCCCTATGATTGTGTAGCCTACTGAACCAGACTGAAAGACCATTTACAGGCTCAGGAAACCTTTGCAGGTGTTTTGAGTTAATTGGCTGATTAGAGTGTGACACAATGAGCGCGTTTACATGCACTCAATATTCCGATAACTGGGAGTATTCCGAACATGGCAATAATACGATAAATGCGTTTACATGCACTTAAGTAATACGATAATGGGAAAAATCCAGGTTTACATGATTCTGTCAATATTCCGATTTCTTTCCCTGAACGCGGTGTAACTCAAACGTAAATTAGAAACATATATTAGCCTAACGTTATATATTATAAATGACATTTTAACGTTTATACATAACGTGACTATACTTCCTGTTGGGTTGCTAGAAACAGCACGCGGGTTGGTATGCGTAACCGTACGTTAGTAAACACGTTAACTATAGCCTAACGTTAGTTACATAAGAAAGAACAGTAGCCTATAACGTATAAGAAAGTAAAGTTAAACATGGTAACGTTAGACAGGAATGCTCTTATGGGTTTCGTCGTCATATGGCAGATGTTATGGTTGCGGTTGGCAACTAACACTGTCCTTCTAGCGTATGAGCAGAAGACGACGAAGAGCTTTAACGTTACAACAAGCGCTGATTATTGGACCCAGAATAGGTCTTCCTCCAGCACTGTTAAGGACCCGGTCATGCTGGATGCGCGTTAAGAGCAAGGACTGGTGGGAGAGAGTGGTGCTAAATTAATTCACCGATTCAGACCGTAGACTTGTGGACACCAAACTGGTTCGCTATCAGCCTGTACTCCCCGCAGCTACCGAGTTTGTACAGCGCTATGACTCGCATTTGAAGAGGTACTGTGAGAGCCATTGTGAACATGAAGATTATGTTGTATTTGTGCCTTATCTGCATAATGAATAGTTGTCAGTAATTGAATCTTGAGCTAATCTTTATTATGTCATTTGGAATGTATAAATATTAGTTTGTAGTAATGGGTTGTTTAGTTAAGAGTAAATTATTATTAGAATGTTCTGATGCTCAATGATATTATTTAGTATTGATGTATCTTTCCTTAATAGCCTATCTTTGCTCCATTAGTCTGTACTGCTATTGGAAAGGCCACAGGAAACCTACGTCTCAGATCGTGGCAAGTTATTCTATTGAACAGGGCGTGGAGCAACAGTTTTCTGACCGTTTCGTTTTTTGCTTTTAATGCTTAATACCGACAAGTATAGGTATGATAAAGACTCCATGTGAAGACGTAATTGTTTGTATTGGTTTTTCGTGAAATAAACCGTCTCTGTTTTCATTTTTTACTTGGCTCGTTGATGCTATGTGGATGCTAAGTACCGGAGTTTTGATTTATTAAGCTACTGAAGGCACGTGTGGAAATACTGCATTAGAACAACACAAGTCCTACGTCCTGCAGAAGCCGGAAAATAAGGTTTTATTTGGATTTCGCGGCTACAGGTACAGCTGGACGCACTGTCACTTCGTCAGGGCTCATTATGTTCTGTACCAAACCACAAAGTTTCATAAATGATCTCCGAGCCATACTGAAGTTGCCTCTCCATTCTGAATCGGTGAATTAATTTACCATGTGATGACGAAACCCATAAGAGCATTATTGAGTGCATGTAAACGTGCTCATTATTTCCGCGTTTCTAACTTTTTTCCCATCTATGAGATGAAGTATATTCCTCTTTATTATTTCTGATAACATCAGGAGGGTTTCCTCCTCGCTCCAGAAATGACTTCTCCCGTTGGTTGACATCTCTCTCAGACCTCTCAACTGTTTTGACGTTAGCATTACGTTACTAACAATATCCGGAATGGCTGTTGCTGTCAAACACGCACATGCGCAGATTTAAAAATACGACAGAGATCGGAATAAGCGTTTACATGCAACCAATAAAACGAAAAACACGGCAGAAATCCAGGTGTAGTTATCGGAATTCTCATGTTCCGATAACTGCTTTTTCCCGAAAAAGCTTTTCGGAATATTGCGTTTACATGACACTTTGAATAATCCGATAACAGCCATATTCCGAATATTATCGGAATATTGAGTGCATGTAAACGCACCCAATGAGTTTCCTATATTGAACTTTTTCACAATATTCAAATTTTCTGAGACACTGAATTTGGGTTTTTATTAGTAATATTCTAATTTTTCTAATTCTAATTATCCTTTTTTATTGATCTTATGTAATATTCTAATTTTCTGAGACACTGAATTTGGGTTTTTATTAGCTGTAAGCCATAATCATCAAAATTACAAGAAATAAAGGCTTGAAATATTCCACTCTATGTGTAATGAATCTATATAATATATGAGTTTCACTTTCTGAAATGAGTGACAAAAAATATTGAACTTTTTCACGATATTCTAAATTTTTGAGCTGCACCTGTATTTGTGGATTTTTGAAACAATCCTCAAAGCAAGATGTGCAAAGAAATGTGAGTGAGTCTATTCCAACCAATCGAATTTTAACACATCCTTTCCCTAACGCCCACATTACTCCGACGAATCACAGCAGGTTTCATGCCATTCTGAAACAGAGCCACGTTGTGCACGAGGACACTGACCTCAGAGCTGGAGTTGGTCCCCATTCGCTGCCCACTATAGTTATGATGGGTTAAATGCAGATGACAAATTACCCCACCGGGTCAATAAAGTAAAACTTAATCCTTTCATATCTGTACTCCATTCATTTCTACAGATTTAATAACCTTGATGTTTTATTCTTAATCAGCGTATATCACCCGTTTGGTTAATCTTAATAACTCTCTGCATGCATTACACACTATTAAACACCCCTGATCATATTCATTTGTATTTGCATAGCTCAGCACACTAGTGTAGTTACAGAAAGTATTACATGTGTTGTGTGAGTCCACTGGCCGTCATGTAATAAAACTGTTGAGTAACCAACAGGGCTCTTTGTTCCAGGGCCCAAGGCTGTCTCGTAGATAGAGGCACACTTTACAGATCTTATTGTTTTGTTATCATTATACAAAGATCATGATTCACCCCTTCTCTCTATAGGCCTGTTCACACCGTCTTTAGCCCGAGGCTAAGAGCCTCTTTAGCCCCAGGTTACAAAAGATTTTAGCCCAGGGCTAACTACAGTGGTGTGAAAAGGCCTTATCTGTCCAGCCCCTTCTGTCCTTTCCTAGCAAAATCACCCAGATGGTT
Source organism: Ilyophis sp. 1 JC-2022 (assembly GCA_022702515.1). Lineage (NCBI taxonomy): Eukaryota > Metazoa > Chordata > Actinopteri > Anguilliformes > Synaphobranchidae > Ilyophis > Ilyophis sp. 1 JC-2022. The sequence continues at coordinate 40,719,629 of CM040400.1, read as the reverse complement.
CATGTGGAGTAAGGAGTAAATGGAATTATGCTGTGTCAATACAATAATATTGTAATATTTTATTTTTCAAACATCAGGGTGTCAGTGAGCTTACACATGAAAGACAAGATGCAGCCTAACAAGTACAAATCAAGTATAGTAATCAGCCAATCAATGCTCTTGTTTCAGCATCAATGTTGAGGCAGGAAATCACAATTTTTATGAAAATGAACATTTGCTGAACACAAAATTGTAAAGAATAATCTAAACAAAACAAGCTTTACAGTAGTATGGCTCCAGATGTTTTAAACCTCTTAACACACTGGGAGAGTCAGCTAATGCTGCTTCTATGAATTCTGTAATAATAGCTCAATAAGTCAGAAGTTGGAGCCATTTTTGTAGAAACAGTCCATGGAACAGAAGCCGAGGAAAGTCCATCGTTAAAAAGCAAGTGTGTGCTTGCACAAGGCTTGCACAAAGGCTACACTTCAGACCTCAATGGATTTCTGGGTTAGTCAAAAACCAAGAAGGCAAAGACGAATAAAATAAGAAATTGGAATGAACCCCTCGCTCTCTCATTTCCTTCACTCGTCTCCTCTCCTCCTTTCCTCCACATACTTCCATGGAGAAGACGAGTGGTAATGGGAAAGTAGAGGAAAGGAGGAGACAAGTGGTAGTGGGGGAGTGGAGGAAAGGAGGTGAGGAGTGGAGAATATTGAGACACACCCCGTGTTAAGGTCTCGTGTGAAAGTGCTTCCTGCGCAGCTTTCCATGGCCGTCATGGGTTTAGTGCAAAATGGTTTATTATAATTAAGGGTTTTATGAACCCATTGATACAATGAACGGAAGTAAAAGCAGTGAGGACTTGTTTTTCCTCTTTTGGTAATGAACACCACCACAAAACCGACATCTTCGCTTTCCGGGCACTTGACCTTGACCGCACCTGACAACAACTCAATCATTCAATATCAACATTTAATTAGTAAATTTAGACTAATTTGTTGAATAGTGTTAAGTTAACCTGCCTGCCTACAGCCATTTCCAAAGACTGAGTAAATATCACTGTAATCCAGTAAGCTCACAAAGCAACATAAAATCAGCAGAAACAAAAATGACTGATGCCATTTAAAATACAAATAAATGTTTATTAAAAGGTAACAAAACACACTGGTTTCGCTAGACACACAGACGACACACAGACAACGCACGCACGCACGCACGCACGCACAAGCAAGCAAACTATTTGAGATACTTGAAGACTACAACTCCCACAGTGGACTATCTGCCATGTGTGTAGAATGAGAGGATTAGCACTGATTGCGTGCGATACCAGTCGCTGGGGGGGTACCAGTCGCCTGAGAAGGCGGAACGCAGGGATCTGGCAGGTGTGTAGGGTCTGATGAGCTTTTGGAGGTATGGAGGGGCAGATCCTCGGGCTGCCTGGAAGGCGAGCACCAATGTTTTGAATTTGATGCGAGCCATCACAGGTAGCCAGTGGAGGTCAATGAGCAGGGGGGTGACATGGGAGGTGTTGGGGGAGGTTGAAGACCAGGCGCGCTGCTGCGTTCTGGATAAGCTGAAGAGGTCAAATGGCCAATGCTGGCAGGCCAGCCAGGAGAGAGTTGCAGTAGTCCAGGCGGGACAGCACCATCACTTGGACCAGGAGCTGGTTTGAGTGGTGAGGAAGGGAAGGATTCTCCTGATGTTTTATGAGGTTGTGCTATGCACAATTATAAATGATGGGAAACTATCTTTCAATAAGGTCAGGGTTGAAAATGGTGAATCCTTTAATGGGCATGAACAAGGACAGTGCTGTTTACCAACCAGAACCTCCTGTAGTTAAAGGAACATTTCACCATGCGTGCGATTTAAAAGAAACGACGTGCCTGGGCGCATGTTATGATAACGGTTCCTGCTCAGGTGAAAAAGTTGTATACTTTAGCGTTATAAAAATATTATTTAAGTATACAAAGGTTATTACAAGTATACTTTTCCTTTTTATACTGAATTTGAAGTATGTTTAAAATGCACTTTTAAAAAGTGTACTTCAAGTATGGTCTCAAACACACCGTAATACTTTTAAAGTTTGTTTTAAATGCACTGGTTAAATAATTAAATTGTACTGCAAGTGTATTTAAGTTACCAACAAATCATACTTTTTGTTAGTGCACTTAAATATACTTAAGTACACTAAAAATAGTTCCATTTTAACATACACACTGCACTTGAAGAACACTTGAGTACTACTTTTGAACAAATTTAGTGCATTTAGTATACTTAAAGCACTGCCAATTTAGCACAAAGTACATAATTAGTGCAAAAACTACTAAAAGTATACTTTGAAAAAGTATATTTGAAGTATAATCTTTTTTCACCTGGGTGTTCAATTTTAATAAAAAAGAAAGCCCCTCCTTTGCCTCTACACCGGGGAGCTTCACCAATGTGGAGGTAACAGCGCACCTGTAACAGCGCACCTGTCACGGCAACCGGTTCACTAAATCGAACCCACTCAATGTGTTAAGGACTACAACTCCCAGGGCCAAGTAGCAGGGGGAGGGGTAGGATCTATGGTAAAGGTACAGAGACACAGACAGGTTTACTGAGCCATAGGAACAGTGAAGGGAGACCTGCATCAGACAGGTGTCTGTGTGACTAGCTTACTCCACTCCTCATGCACTCCTCTGTTTCCTCTCCTCCTTTCTCACCATCCCCTGCTTTCTCTCTCTGACCTTCCTCTTCTGGGCCCTGGCCTCCTCTCTCCCTCTTCCTCCTCCTCTTCCCTCTCTCCCGCAGGGCACAGGGGAGGAAGTTTGCCAGGAAGAGGAGTGTGGAGAGGGAAAAGAGGGAGAGCACGGCCTCCACCCCCACCTCCAGCTCCCTCTCTCCCCCGCTCCCCCTGGCTTTGCTACCGGGGTGGAGGTACACGCTGCCCCCATCATTGTTGGGCATCAGGACCGCTCTCTCCAGGTGGATCCTGGTGCCCACCCCCAGGCCGCTGCCACCATCATCATCGTCATCATCGTCGTCATCATCCTTCCTGTCCTGGTTGTAGCCGCTGGAAGAATTGCTCAGTTTACTGCCACTATACAGCCCACTCTCCGACTCTGGAAACACCTCAGAGATTTCCAGCACCTCGAACCCGGGCTCCTCGCTGCCCTCAGGATGGAGCTCCCAGTCCAGGTTCACCCTCACCCAACCGGAGCCCCTGGCTAGCCTCTTGGTCCCTCGCTCTTCCCCTCCCCCTCCTTTCTCATTGGCCGCTTGCTTCTCAACTGATTTGGATGTGGGCTGACAGGTGGAGACCAGCAGCTCGGCCCTCAGCAAGGGTCCGCCCCCGTCGCCCTGGGCAACCACTCGCTGGGTTGGCCCGGTCGTCACCGTGACCACAGTCTCAGCCAATGAGGACAGCCGCAGGGAGCAGGAGACGGGTTCGAAGGCTGAGACCAGCGTGGCCGTTTCATCACTGAACTGGAGCCAAACACTGAAGGCTGCTTCCTAAGACACACACAGTAACACATTCAGTGTTAAATCAACTCTTACAGAGTACATATGGTCCCTATTGTATTTGTGTTGTGATTATAATTGACTTGTTTTAATGTTGTTTCTCTATAACTCTATAACTTTTATTTGTGCTGCTGCCTGTCTTGGCCAGGTCTCTTGAAAGAGATTTTTAATCTCAATGAGATACCCTCATTAAATAAAGGTTAATAAATAAATATTGGACTGAATAGACTTTAATTAGTACTGGACATTATTCCGTGTATGCTTACCAGACCCATTCAGGACGTTAACAAAAATTACTGCAGGATCACTGACATTTTATAAAGAAACATCCATTGTGACCAATATTCAAAACAAAATTCTTTTTTTTCTCATTTTCTTAAAGGATATTTATTATGGTTTTGATGGCCTAAATGCTTGCCCCATTGAACCCAATTAAAACCCCACCAAGAAGCTGTGGTTAAAAGATTACTTTCTCGTTAGTAAAGCATTACATTACATTAGTCATTTAGCAGACGCTCTTATCCAGAGCGACGTACATAGTGCATTTCCGAACTAGAAACAAATGCGTTAAAAACAACCCTAAAAGGTAAACACGAATTAAAGTACCAGGCACAGTCAGTGTGATTGGGAATTTTTAATTTTTAATTTTTTTTAATTTTTTTTTTTTTTGGGGGGTAACCACACAACCACATAATCAAGGGAGGTCACAAGAAGGTAGGGAGGGGTGGAGAGAGGTGCAGCTTGAAGCGGGGAGTCATCAATCTGCGCTTGAAGGCGGTCAGACTTTCTGTTGTTCTGACCTCCACGGGGAGCTCATTCCACCACCGTGGACAAACAGGACAGACAGTTGTCGAGACCGGGTGCTCGTATAAAGGGGGGTACCAGTTGCCTGAGAAGGCGGAACGCAGGGATCTGGCAGGTGTGTAGGGTCTGATGAGCTTTTGGAGGTATGGAGGGGCAGATCCTCGGGCTGCCTGGAAGGCGAGCACCAATGTTTTGAATTTGATGCGAGCCATCACAGGTAGCCAGTGGAGGTCAATGAGCAGGGGGGTGACATGGGAGTGTTGGGGGAGGTTGAAGACCAGGCGCGCTGCTGCGTTCTGGATAAGCTGAAGGGGTCAAATGGCCAATGCTGGCAGGCGAGCAAGGAGAGAGTTGCAGTAATCCAGGTGGGACAGCACCATCACTTGGACCAGGAGCTGGGTTGAGTGGTGAGGAAGGGAAGGATTCTCCTAATGTTTTATGAGGTTGTGCTATGCACAATTATAAATGATGGGAAACTATCTTTCAATAAGGTCAGGGTTGAAAATGATGAATCCTTTAATGGGCATGAACAAGGACAGTGCTGTTTACCAACCAGAACCTCCTGTAGTTAAAGGAACATTTCACCAGCTAATGTTCAATCTGTATGCTGTTACTTATCCTCATTGTGGAAGCAATCTGACCAAATTCAGCTTGTTTCATTGTTGTAAGTTATTTATAAAATGTACTCAGAAACATCAGTCGTATGATTTGGCGATTTTCATACAATACAATTCCCACAAAGTGGTTCATTGATATCTGCTCGATATCAAAGCCTTTGCCAGGAGCTATGGGAGTTTGAGGCCAGGAGCTATGGGAGTTTGAGGCCAATAAAACACTGAAATGGCATCATATGCTCTCTTTCAAGATAGAGTTTAAAAGACTGGAACATTCTTCTGGCATATTGGGTCATGCTTTGGTTATTTATTGCTTGCAGATAATAAATATATATTTTAAGTTGCTAGGGACATTTTTTCTTTAAGAAGCAGAGAGGATGGCAGGGACAAAAGAGCTGACCATCTGGTGAGAGTAAAAAATCTGTGATCGGTTCTCCCACAAACCTGCCCATGGTTATACAGAATGTTGTGAGCCATAGCCATTGCCGTGACTACGGAGGGGTGGGCTGGATTTGCATTGACTGCCAGACTAAGTCCTCCCACCAGCTGGACTGATAGGTCGCCAGCTGTCACATGGTCCGCAGTCACAGTGACATCACAGGAGCCCAGAACTCCGTCCCATTGGTTAGATACAACCTGAGGGGGCGAGAAACTGCCATGTCTTCCTCAATCTGTAACAGTATTAGGCTGTATCCAATCCAGACACTACAGATCAGTTACTGTAACAGTATTAGACTATATTCAATCCACACACTACAGATCAGTTACTGTAACAGTATTAGACTCTATCCAACCCACACACTACAGCTCAGTTACCGTAACAGTACTAGACTCTATCCAATCCACACACTACAGCTTGGTTACTGTAACAGTATTAGACTCTATCCAACCCACACACTACAGCTCAGTTACCGTAACAGTTCTAGACTCTATCCAATCCACACACTACAGCTTGGTTACTATAACAGTATTAGACTCTATCCAATCCACACACTACAGCTCAGTTCCTGTAAAAGCAATAGGGCAGGGGTAGGCAACCCTGGTCCTGGAGAGCCGCAGGGTCTGCTGGTTTTTGTTGTTACTCGCCATTTAATTGATCAATTAAAGCAGTTAATTACACAGTTAACTCACCTCACCTGGTTTCTTTGGTCAAAGTAGTTGCTGTATTTAAGGTGAAAACAAAAACCAGCAGACCCTGCGGCTCTCCAGGACCAGGGTTGCCTACCCCTGCAATAGGGTCTATCCCAGTTTTTCCAAATCGGCTCAATTGTGGCTTTTTTTTTTTTTTTTTTAATCATCTCCGGAAAATGCCTGTTATGAAGCTTTGTGTGACAACCTGCTCATTTGTAAATTCGTACAAAAATAAAGACCAATTGATTGATTGTTTTATGGATTGATTGATTGATACTGTAAAGTCTGCGGTATTGCACTCACTTGTAGTGATGTCACTCCAGGCTGTAGGCCAATCACATAGGTCCGCTTGTCAAGCTCAGCCACCCTTGGGTTCTCCACCTTCAGCCAATCCCGGACCAGTTCAGTCACATCCATGAACCAATCGGGTGAACCCAGCATGTAAGTCAGCTGACCCGTCTCCACAGACGGCCGAGCAGCAAACTGTGCGAGCACCTGGACGGCAGAGCGCTGATAGACGGGGGCACACCTGCATCCCACAGCCAATCAGCACACAGCCAGAGAGAAATGACAGCCAATCAGCACACAATCCAGTCTTACACACTTACAGCCTGGTGGTGGAACAGATTGTGCCATACGGCGGTGGAACAGATTGTGCAATGTGGCGGTACGGCGGTGGAACAGATTGTGCAGTGCGGCGGTACAGCGATGGACACTCACCGGCCCTCGGTGTACTGAGTCCAGCCCTCGATGGCATTCAGGACCGGGTCAGAGAGCGACACCAGGAGAGGGACTATGGGCGCCCAAACGGACAGGAAGTGGGTGCCACTGAGTGTGCCCAGGTGATACTCCACTGCCACACAAGTACTGCCGACTCCTGATTCGCTCCCATCAACAAAGAGGGTGGAGCAGTCCCTGGAAACCTACCAGAGTATCAAAGTATAACTTCCCTTGCATTCCTTATACCCAGTTAGATAAATTCTGTCAGTATGCTCCAATAACAATGCCTGTTCAGGCTCTGTCAGTGGATTTTGCACTGCAGCGCAGTTATCTTAACGATGTCCTCCTTAGCAAATCGGCAGGGCGTAGTTACCTTAACGATATCCTTGTTAGCAGAACGGCAGGTGACCGCAGCTGTGACATCAGAGACCTTCTCATCATGACCCACAGCCAGGACTATAACAGGAAGTGACACAGGCTGGCCGTTCAAGATAGCAGTATTGATGATTGTGTTGCTCTGTGTTAAAAAAAGTGAAAACAGTGTTTTTTGTTCTTTCAAGCAAGTTCATGGCAGTGACCAGTAATCCAGTTCAGTAAAAAGAAAAGACACAAGGTAAGGGTGAAAAATGTAATAAGTTGCTTTAACTGATCGATTAACTGCTGAGTATGATATGGTTGTGTATTATGATGATGATTATGATTATTATTATCAGTAGTAGGAGGTAGTACCTCAGTTATGGGAGCGATGCCGACAATCTCCCTGTCTGTGAAAGAAAATGTGCTCAACACTCTACCATGTGGCGGGGGTGGGTTGTTGCGGCCTGAATACTCCACCCACCAGTGCACGGCCACTGTCATGGCAACCCCAAAACTTCTCTCCAAACCATCCAATGAGAAACAAGCAACCTGATGAAGAACAGAGGGGCTGAGAAAGAAAGAGAGACAGTGATCAGTGTGAGTGAGAAAGACAGAGATAGAGAGATACCATATATTATCAGACATTCAAAAATTATTCAAAAAATCAAAGACTTTTTGTGATGAAATTAATTCATTTCCAATATATCAGTCAGATATAATATCTTGGTATAATAAAATAGGGGTAGGGTGGGTATATAATATCTTGGTATAATAGAATAGGGGTAGGGTGGGGGTATAATATGTTGGTAAAAATAGAATAGGGGTAGGGTGGGGATATAATATCTTGGTATAATAGAATAGGGGTAGGGTGGGGGTATAATATCTTGGTATAATAGAATAGTGGTAGGGTGGGGATATAATATCTTGGTAAAATAGAATAGGGGTAGGATGGGGGTATAATATCTTGGTAAAATAGAATAGGGGTAGGATGGGTATATAATATCTTGGTATAATAGAATAGGGGTAGGGTGGGGGTATAATATGTTGGTAAAAATAGAATAGGGGTAGGGTGGGGATATAATATCTTGGTATAATAGAATAGGGGTAGGGTGGGGGTATAATATCTTGGTATAATAGAATAGTGGTAGGGTGGGGATATAATATCTTGGTAAAATAGAATAGGGGTAGGATGGGGGTATAATATCTTGGTAAAATAGAATAGGGGTAGGATGGGGGTTTAATATCTTGATAAAATAGAATAGGGGTAGGATGGGGGTTTAATATCTTGGTAAAAATAGAATAGGGGTAAGGTGTGGTCTTGTCACTTTATGCATAGAAAACAGAGAAGAGCATCACCAATCACAAAGTACTGTTGCGGTAACCTAGAGGCGCTGGACTGGTTTTAGAGTTCTGTGTCTAAGTGGAAGATGAAGACGGTTATCTCTGGTTGAAATGTGGCACTTCCTTGTTTTTGTCAAAGATCACCCTGCCGGGATCTGGACATCCACCAATCACCAACAGTATTGTTCTATTTTTTGTTACCCAACGTACTTCCTGATTGGTGGACATTTTTTCTGGTTGCTATAGAAAAAGTGATGACACCAATGGCCCATCCCATTGTGACACAAGGTTGCTTGCCTGTGTTATGAGTCACAGTGACGTCACAATGGCTCACTTTATACCTGAAGTTGCCTCCCTGGCTTCTGACTTGTTTGAGACAGATGACTGAGATGAATTCATGTCTGGATCCTGTGGTCCTCTCCAAGGAAACAGACCAGAAATCAGATGCCACAGATGGCTGGGCCAGCAACAAGATTAACCCTTTCTTCACACGAAATCTAAATTAAAATAAAAAACATGCAGAAAGAAAGAGATGTTTATAAATAGAGTGAAAGCTGAAACGTTCAAGTGTGTTAAAGTATCATTTGTATAAACATACCTGATGACCACAAAATCTCCAGTGAAATTTGACCTCACGCTAACAGAAACACCGATTGGTCGACCCGCTCGGACTGGCCCCCGGCGATAACCAATCAGCACATTGTGATCCAGTCGTAGCTCCTCCTCTTCCTGCCCATCTGAACACCCCAATTCCTCTCCAGACTTGTTTTTCTCTACAGCCCTCTCTGGTAGAGTCACAGCTCCGATGTAATAGAGTCTACTCTGGGACAGCTGCAGTGTGTCCTCCGTACAGCCGGAGGGCGATTCGTTTGGAGTTGAGGACGTGCTGGAGGAGTAGTAGAGCTGGATGTAGTCTATGGAGTGGCTGAGTTTGCTCCTTGGAGAGGTCGGGGGGTCCCAGTGGTGCCTATGCCTGGGTGGGTGATGCAGTTTCTGGGTCTCCTGTCTGTGGCTCCTGTCTCTTCGCTTTTCGGCGGTAAACCAGGCCTTTGGGAGGCTGAGAGAGATGAGGCACAAACCAAGAGGAGCCTGATAAAAGTCCAAACAGAACAAAAGAGAAAGAAAACCTGAAAGTCTTTGTAGGAGTCCTTGTAGGAAACTACAGTCTGGCACAGACACATTCGACAATAAAGAAACATGCAGCAGCAGTGCAGACACTGGCAGCAGCAGGACAAACATAGGCAGCAGTACAGACACAGGCAGCAGCAGGACAAACACATGCAGCAGTGCAGACACAGGCAGCAGTACAGACACATGCAAGAGCAGTGCAGACACAGGTAGAAATACAGACATGCAGCAGCTGTGCAGACACAGGCAGAAGTACAAACACAGGCAGCAGTACAGACACAGGCAGCAGCAGGACAGACACATGCAGCAGTGCAGACACATGCAGAAGTATAGACACAAACAGCAGTACAGACACATGCAGCAGTGCAGACACAGGCAACAAGCAGACATGCTGTGGCTCAGGAGGTAGAGTGGGTCGTCCGCTGATCGCAGGGTAGGTGGTTCGATCCCCGGCTCCTCCTGTCCACATGTCGAAGTGTCCTTGGGCAAGACACTGAACCCCAAATTGCTCCCAATGAGCAGGCTAGCACCTTGCATGGTGGCTGCCGCCATTGGTGTGTGAATGTGTGTGTGAACGGGTGAGTGAGAGGGCTTTGGATAAAGGCGCTATATAAGTGCAGTCCATTTACCATTTTACCATTTTACCATTTACATGCAGCAGTACCGACACATGCAGCAGCAGTACAGACATAAACAGCAGTACAAACACATGCAGCAGTAGTGCAGACACAGGCAGCACTACAGACACAGGTAGCAGTACAGACTCAAGCAGCTGTACAGACTCAGTCAGCAGTACAGACACATGCAGCAGCAATGCAGACACAGGCAACAGTACAGACAAATGCAGCAGTGCAGACACAGGCAGACGTACAGACACATGCAGCAGCTGTGAAGACATAGGCAGCAGTACAGTCACAGACAGCAATACAGACACATGCAGCAGTACAGACAGAAACAGCAGTACAGGCACATGCAGCATTGCAGACACAGGCAGCAATACAGACACATGCAGCAGTACAGACATAAACAGCAGTACAGACACATGCAGCAGTGCAGATACAGGCAGGAGCAGTACAGACACAGGTAGCAGTGCAGACACAGGTAGCAGTACAGACACATGCAGCAGCAGTACAGACACAGGCAGCAGTGCAGACACACGCAGCAGCTGTGCAGACACAGGCAGCAGTACAGACACATGCAGCAGCAGTACAGACAAAAACAGTAGTACAGACACATGCAGCAGTGCAGACACAGGCAGCAGCAGTACAGACACGGGTAGCAGTACAGACACAGGCAGCAGTACAGACATATGCAGCAGCAGTGCAGACATAGGTAGCAGTACAGACACATGCAGCAGCAGTGCAGACACAGGCAGCAGTACAGACACATGCAGTGCAGACACATGCAGCAGTGCAGACAAATGCAGCAGCAGTACAGACACATACAGCACTGCAGACACAGGCAGCAGCAGTATAGACACAGGTAGCAGTGCAGACACATGCATCAGCAGTGCAGACACAGGTAGCAGTACAGACACAAGTAGCAGTACAGACATATGCAGCAGCAGTGCAGACACAGGCAGCACTGCAGACACAGGCAGCAGCAGTACAGACACAAATAGCAGTACAGACACGGGCAGCAGTAGACACATGCAGCAGCAGTGCAGACACAGGCAACAGTACAGACACATGCGGCACTGCAGACACAGGCAGCAGCAGTACAGACACAGGCAGCAGTACAGACACATGCAGCAGCTGTGCAGACACAGGTAGCAGTACAGACACATGCAGCAGTGCAGACACAGGCAGCAGTACAGACACGTGCAGCAGCAGTGCAGACACAGGCAACAGTACAGACACATGCAGCAGTACAGACACGGGCAGCAGCACAGACACATGAAGCAGTGCTGACACATGCAGCAGTGCAGACACAGGTAGCAGTACAGACACATGCAGCAGCAGTGCAGACACAGGCAGCAGTACAGACACATGCAGCAGCTGTGCAGACACAGAAAGCAGCAGTACAGACACAGGCAGCAGTACAGTCACAGACAGCAGTACAGACAAATGAAGCAGTGCAGACACATGCAGCAGTACAGACACGTGCAGCAGTACAGTCATGTGCAGCAGCAGTACAGACACATGCAGCAGCAGTACAGACACAAACAGCAGTACAGACACATGCAGCCGTGCAGACACAGCCAGCAAAAGTACAGACTCAGGTAGCAGTGCAGACACAGGCAGCAGTACAGACACATGCAGTAGCAGTACAGACACATGCAGCAGTACAGACACAAGCAGCAGCAGCAGTACAAACACATGCAGCAGTGCAGACACAGGCAGCTGTACAGACATGTGCAGCAGCAGTGCAGACACATGCAACAGTAGTACAGACACATGCAGCAGTGCAGACACAGGCAGCAGTACAGACATGTGCAGCAGCAGTGCAGACACATGCAACAGTAGTACAGACACAGGCAGCAGTACAGACACAAACAGCAGTACAGACACATGCAGCCGTGCAGACACAGCCAGCAAAAGTACAGACTCAGGTAGCAGTGCAGACACAGGCAGCAGTACAGACACATGCAGTAGCAGTACAGACACATGCAGCAGTACAGACACAAGCAGCAGCAGCAGTACAAACACATGCAGCAGTGCAGACACAGGCAGCTGTACAGACATGTGCAGCAGCAGTGCAGACACAGGCAACAGTCCAGACACATGTAGCAGCAGTGCAGACACATGCAACAGTAGTACAGACACAGGCAGCAGTACAGACACATGCAGCAGTGCAGACACAGGCAGCAGTACAGACATGTGCAGCAGCAGTGCAGACACAGATAGCAGTACAGACACAGGCAGCAGCAGTACAGGCACAGGCAGCAGTACAGACACAGGCAGCAGCAGTACAGACACATGCAGCTGTGCAGACACAGGTAGCAGTACAGACACATAGAACATTACAGATTATGTCTTCCTAAAACCCAGCAGTTAATTTATTGTCCCCCATAGGGGACACAATTCTCTGGTCTTAATCTGAAGAACCACATTTTCTACTATGCTGAAACCTACACTACATGGGCCATTCAATAAAAAATTATCTTTGAAAATATTTTCACTGCCACATGTTTTTGTTATCCATGTCACTTGCATTATTTAAAAATAAATTCAAATATTAAAATAATAGCAATTGTCTCATGGGTTTCAAGAGGATAGGTTTCACTACCTGTGTAAAGCAGGAGGCTTTCTGCTGTTCCGTCTCCTTGAATGCGTGAAGCGTGACACAGCTCCCTCTGCTGGCATCACCACGCCAGTGAAACAAAACTCGAACCCTGAACTTCTGTCCTCTCTTCCCTTCCCTCTCCCTTTCCACAGTTTTAGACAACAGGGAAGCTGTGAGAAGGGGAGAGAGAGGGAGGAGGGAGCTAGGGACTGGCTGGGAGAGAGAGAGAGAGAGAGAGAGAGAAAAAAGAAGGGGAGAGAGAGCATTATCATTTATGCACTTTCAATAAGGACATAATTCATTTGCTGCACTACCAACTGGATCAGGATAAACAGAGAACATAGTGTTTCTCACACATGCACACATACGAGAACACAGAAAAACCTGGTGTGTATGTTTTAAAGCGTGTGTATGTTTTAAAGGGTGTGTGTATGTTTTAAATTGTGTGTTTGTATGTTTTAAAGTGTGTGTGTGTTGTGTATGTTTTAAAGTGTGTGTGTGTGTGTGTGTGTGTGTGTGTGTGTGTGTGTGTGTGTGTGTGTGTGTGTGTTTGTGCATAATAAGGGGCTGAGTTGAAGGTTGAGTGAGCTCACAGGTGCAGTTACCTGTGAGATGAAGTAAGGCCCAAATGAAGCCTGGACCCCTGGCCTGGAGCTAGCCCCTGCAGGAGGCACCACAAGCAGGGACTGGGAACAGGCGAATGGGGTGGAGTTAGAGAAGAGGAGGCCCAGATCAGACTGGGACAGAGGTAGAGCACGCCAGGGGGGGGAAATCCTGATCTGGGCAGGGAGAGACTGAGAGAGGGGGGGCAGGTGGGTGTGGGCTGTGTGCAGATGGAGGAAAAAAAGAAAATTAAATCCATTATAATTCTGCCCAGCCAGGGCTGATCCGGTCCAGGATTTATTCCCAACTTCTGCCCTCCATTATTCCATCATCTTAGTCATGTGATCTGAGATTCTAGATAAATTTATGAAAATTTAGTTTAGAAAAGTTCACCAAAATTATCGGTTGGACCAAAAACCAGGACTGGAGCCCTCTGCCCTTGTCACTCAGAGCAAATCTGTGCACTATTCACTGAAATAATCAAAGACTCAAGCACATTTCTTTAAAACTTACCAACTGCCAGGAGACAGCAGACCTTCAGCAGCACTCTCTGTGCCAGCAGCCTGTGCACACCCATCTCAGCACCCCTGTCACATGACAAAGATCACATGACCTTCTGACAGTACAAACACATCACCCACCCACCCCCCCACCTTTGCGTGCGTCCCAATATTTTTCACTCTTAATATTTTTCACCTTTCCTCCACTCGTCTCCTACAAGGAAGTATGCAAAACAGCCTGTACATTTATATTTTGCATGTACAGTATACAATGTACCTGGCATTGCGATTTGCGTCGAGACATTAATTAATATGTAACCATTAATATGTCATTAATATGTAATCAGCAACATTATATTAGGACACAAAGATCGGTTTCCAGGGCACGGAGGAGAGGAGGTGGTAGTGGAGAAAAGGAGGGTGCATTTATTTTACTGGGACACATCCCCTCTCTCATTGCTCTGATCTGAAGTGAACACTGATTGGCCAGGTGAGGTTTCTGCTCTTACCTGATTGGCCAGGTGAGGTTTCTTCTCTTATCTGATTGGTCAGGTGAGGTTTCTGCTCTTACCTGATTGGCCAGGTGAGGTTTCTGCTCTTACCTGATTGGCCAGGTGAGGTTTCTGCTCTTACCTGATTGGCCAGGTGAGGTTTCTGCTCTTACCTGATTGGCCAGGTGAGGTTTCTGCTCTAACCTGCCCATTCTGTACAGATCTGGTGAAGGACAGGTGCACCCTGTGACTCTGGCTAAAAAATAAATAAAAAACGCAGATTTTTTTATACTCACCAGATACTCAGCTTCTGTGCTCCTTCTGTCTTCTCTGCTCAGAAACTGCAAGAGGTTCTGGTTTCTGCTGCAAAATTACAGTACAGTATGTCCACATTATCGTGTTTGTTATTAACAGACTTAATTAATCAACCGTAACTTGTAGTTAATTGCACCAATCTTGGCCAAGAATAAGTTGTGGGATAACTTAATTGATTACAAACGTCATTAACAACACAATAATGAAGCACATCGCCTCACAGCCATTATGGTGCCAAGAATACCATGTACTCTATATGAATCTAAAAAGGAAATGTATACTTAAATACTTTATAGTGCATATATGGCTAAATGACTATAAGGCATCAATGGTCTGAGGTATCAAAAAAGCCCCCAACCATTACTCTGCTACCAGATATGCAATAGATATGGATGAATCACTTTAAGGGTTGTTTCTCCTGACTCCTATTGAACTCTATGGAAAAATGAGTCAGGAGAAACAACCCTTAAAGTGATCCATCCATACTGCATATCTGGCAGCAGAATTATGGTTTTAGGCTCGTTTGATACCTCAAACCTTTGATAACTTACAGCCATTTAGACAACCATGTGTCCCATACTATTCCCATTTAATTTATATTTTAATCTAGTCCCACCCCCCAATTCCCATAGAGATCCATTCAAATGCAGAGAGGTTATAGTATCGCTTGTAAGACTACCTGAAAATAAGATATCAAGAGTTTTTTGATGTTGTTGGTTCACAGACATCAGGAAGTCATGGCATGCAAAGAATATGAAACCAAATATTAAATATGACTTTATTTACATTTATGTTGATTACTTTTGGTGCCCTAAAATGGGCGAGACTATGTGTAAAAATGGCTACAATTGCTAAAGTAGAAATAGAATGAAATAGAAATAGTATTTTGTAACTATCAATGTCTTGACTGTATTTTTTGATCAATTTAATGTTACCTCGGTGAATAAAAGTATGAATTTCTTTCAAAAACATAAAAATGATTCTAAACTTTTGAACGGTATTGTATATATACGTAAAATGAAATGCATAAGAGCTTTGGGAGAACAGTAAAATAAAGTTGAACAATAAACAGGACGCACCATACATCTGAGCGAGGCTGGCGGGCGGTTGCCTCAGGATTCGCTGGTCATCTGAGCGAGGCTGGCGGACAGCTGCCTCGGGATCTGCTGGTCTTCTGTTTTTCTCTTCCCTCAGATTCACAACTGAGCCCTTTCTTCTGTGCTTTACTTCTGACTGAATCTTCACCTTCTCATCTTTTAATCTTCCCATCAGGATTATTCACTTTCCATGATCCATCCCTTCCACTTTGATTTAGTGTTCTTTCCGTAATGTGACATCTGCCCTCTTTTTCAATTTGTATTTATGTTTCTGTTGTATTCTTTTTCACTTTTATTTAGTCATGATATAAAAGTCTCTCTCTCTGTGCCAGATTCACACAGTACAGATCCATTCTGTAGATATGATACTCTTAGTTTCTGCACAGCTGGAAGCTTTCATTGTCAGTCAGTCACTTAAATCATTTCAGTATTTTATTAACCCTTTCCCTTCCACTGTCCATCTCTGTTTGTGAATATACATTGTCTGACCTTTATTGCATTTGCACTGTAATTTTTTTCCAATTCGCGGGTAAATTCCGTCTCAATACAGTAGATTTAGGGAATGGCTGAACTGAAGCGAGTTGACCCCAAATGTGCAAGTGAATAATAATTGATAATTAAATTAGAAAAAAAAACAATAAACAAAATATTATTTTTGTAAAAACAAATTCAGAGGAACGCACAGGGTCTCAGGTTTGATTGATAAGGTAGCAGAGGAACGCACAGGGTCTCAGGTTTGATTGATAAGGTAGCAGAGGAACGCACAGGGTCTCAGGTTTGATTGATAAGGTAGCAGAAGAACGCACAGGGTCTTGTGTTTGATTGATAAGGACGACCCTGTGCCTTCCTCTGCTACCTTATCAATCAAACCCGAGACCCTGTGTGTTAAGAACTCTCCCTCCCCCTCTCCATTTCTATTTCTCCCTCATCCCCCTTTCTCTCTCCTCTCCCACCCTCCCTGTATTGTTTTATAATCATGGCTTGATTAAATGAAACAAATCTGAGAGTGACCCCACTAAACCTTTTCTTTTTTCATTCTGTGTGTGTGTGTGCGTGTGTGTGTGTGTGTGTGTGCACGTTTCTGTGTGAGTGCATGTGAGTGAGTGAGTGAGTGAATGTGTGTGTGTGTGTGTTTGTGTGTGTGTGTGTGTGTGTGTGTGCGCGCGCGCGCATGCTGAGAGACACAATATTACTTTAAACCCTGTACTTTATCGTCTCATTGTGACACACTTTGTGATCTGATACCTATAATACTATAATACTCTAGCAGAAGGGGCTTAAGAGGCTCTGTCTCCAACATGAAGGCTTAGCTAAAACCTGTAGTGAGTGAATGTGTGTGTGTGTGTGCATGTAGGACTGTGCTTGAGCGCTAGTATGTGTGTGTGTGTGTGTGTGTGTGTGTGTGTGCATGCTAGTGTGTGCATGTGAGTTTGTGTGTGTATGTGTATGTGTGTGTGTGCGTGCATGCTAGTGTGTGTGTGTGTGTGTGTGCGTGCATGCTAATGTGTGTGTGTGCATGTAGGACTGTACTTGTGTGCTAGTGTATGTGAGTGCGTGTGTGTGTGTGCATTTAGTGTTAAAGTACGTTCAGTGCATCTATTCACAGTCTCCCCAAATGCATCATTAATCTGGACATGTAATCTTTTCACATAATTTTTCTGTAATCTGTTTCACTGCCATTGTTCTGGGGGGATCTTTTACACTGGGATTTAATGTCTGACAGAGAAAAGAGGGGAGGGAGGGAGGGAGGAAGAGAGGGAGAGAGGGAGAGAGGGAGAGAAAGAGGGAGAGAGAGAGAAAGAGAGAGAGAGAGACAGAAAAATTAAGAGAGATAAAGAGATAAACATAAACAGCAAGAAAACCCAGATTTACATCTTAAGTATTGTGAAATGCTTAAACAATACAAACAAACCTTGAAAACAAAGAAACAAAGATATATCAATAAGCAACAGTCTGTCTGTGTCTGTGTCTGTCTGTGTCTGTCTGTGTCTGTCTGTGTCGGTGTCTGTCTGTCTGTATGTGTCTGTCTGTGTCTGTCTGTCTGTGTCTTTCTGTGTCTGTCTGTGTCTGTCTGTGTCTGTATGTGTCTGTCTGTCTGTCTGTCTGTGTGTTACTGTCTGTCTGTCTGTGTCTGTCTGTGTGTGTCTGTCTGTCTGTGTCGGTGTCTGTCTGTCTGTCTGTTTCTGTGTCTGTCTGTCTGTGTCTGTGTCTGTGTCT